>JAPKLX010000003.1:913017-1231633 GCA_026898415.1 Leonotis leonurus | reverse complement strand
AATTCAAGAACTCCGAACTCGAACAAAATCAAAACAATAAAATTGATAATTTTCGAGATTTTCAGAACGAATACACAATCTTGATCCGATTCTCAATACTAATTATGCACAAGAGGTAACGGCATAATTTAAAATAACAGAAAAGAATAAATTTTAAAGCATGGTTTATTTCTTTTAAAAATTATAATAACTAGATATTAGCAAATGCGGTAGATTACAAATGAAATTTTATTCGCCCCGAACTTTCTTCTATCCTCATATATATTATCTTAACTTTACCCAATTACCCTTCATCCCTCATCAAACTTACAAGACAAGATTCAGAAAATGCCCCTTTTCTATTTATACACATAAATAAAATTATAATATAAATATAAATATATAAATAAACTTCAACTGCTACTTCTATTAACCTGTAAATCCATACCGCCAATCTAACTTTTCAGTTTCTCTAAAATAACCGAAAATTTCATTTCATTTCATGGCCAATACCCAAAACCCTAATCATTTTCCTCCATCGTTATTGTTTGTTTCCACCTTTAGATCTGTGATTTGCGAACTATGATGCTCGCAGTCACGTTCGAGGATTGGAGTTTGATTGAATAATTGTCGCAGTTACCAGATCTGTAGGACTTTTTTTCTTTTCTGGATGACTGATTGTATTACAATTCCATTTCCGGTTTTTTTGGATTGAAAAGGTCCGTTTTCATGCGTGTATTGCTTTAGACTGAGCTCATAATTTGGAATTTCAGACAATCGATGGATTGAGCGGGATTTTCAGGTGGTTTTGGGGTGTGTGGATTTGAATGGGGCGTTGGATTACGTAATAAATGTTTAGTCGTTATTTTATGGTGGTTTTTGAGTGGATTAGGAGCTGATATTGATTGGTTGTATAGGAAAATCTTTAAATTTGTAGCTTGTCTTTTTCTAATTTCGCCTTGTCTCATCCTCGCGGTATGTCCTTATTGTTTAAATCGGTGACACGAGTGGAGCTTCTGTGGTTGTTATATCGTTAATGCGATGGAAATGATGGGTGGACAGAGAATTGATTCAGAGCACGTGCAACATTCAATTGACGATGGTGCTGAAAGTGATTCGAGGGTGAAGGAAGAAGCAAAGGCATCATGTACTGATGCTGAAATGATACCTTGTTCGAAAACTGAGTTTATGGATGTTGCAGATGAGTCTGTGTTTTTTGATGTGAAGGTAGTCGATGACGACGTATTGTATGACACTGAATTAGTGTGTAATGTTGAGGTGCTGTCAAGTAGCAGCGAATTGGAGCCTTGGTTAGGAAGCCATGTTAAGGATGGTACTGAACCAGAAATTCAATCTAGAGAAGCCGCGAGGTACGTTGCATTGGAGCCTTGCACAGGTGCTCGTGCAAATAAAGTTTCGAAAGAGAATGAGTTATCAGAAGAACATTGTATCAAAGATCTGGCAAAGGAGATGGACCCTTGTTGGAATAATCATGCACCGGAACGGTTGGGCAATGGCAATATAGAGCTGTTTTCTAATAGCAATGAGATGAAAGAAGCACAAAATAATTCTTGTTTGCAGACTTGTCAAAAAGATCAAGTCAAAGAGCCAACCAATGATGATGTATACTCTGAAGTTTCAAACCCGAATCCATCTCCTAAGCAGGTTACATCGAGCTTTACCATAAGCAGTCAACCTCTAGATGTGCTTGGTGGTGAGCGTGGTGGTTGTGGAGAGATTACATCAGCTTGTTCCTGGAATTCATATGCTGATGGGAACTTCCGCGAGGAAGAACAGAATAAGTGCAAACTGGATTCAGCTCGTGTGGTTCTTGAAATTCCAAAGCATGTTAGACCCACTGGTATTAGAAAGATCACGTTTAAATTCAGTAAACGGAAAGATGACCGTGATACTGGCCTATTATCCGCTAAGCCCTTGGCTGATGATAAATTTCATGAGGACCTTTATAATAATAAGATATCCGTGTCTGCTGCTGATGGTTTATCTATCCATGGGTTTCGGAATGATGTGTGGACTGCTTCGGAAAACTCAAAAGTGAAATCAGGCACGGTTGATGGAGAGTGTCTTGACCCAAGAAGTCCTTCCTGTTGTGCTCACAACATGGAATTGAAGATGTCTAAGAAAATAATTCCAGATAATTACCCTACAAATGTGAAGAAGCTTTTGTCCACTGGAATACTGGAAGGAGCTAGAGTTAAGTATATCTCTATGTCTGGTGAGGTATGTGTCTGTTGTATATGTGCTTTCTTGCTTATTTTATGCTAATATTCTGATTTCATTCTAGTATGGTGTTGACTATGGTTTCCGATTTCTTACTAGATGGAGCTCCCAGGGATCATTAAAAATGGTGGATACTTGTGTGGTTGTTGTGACTGCAACTTCTCCAAAGTAAGTTATCTCTGCTAATTAAGTTGTTCGCATAACCAGTTGTTTGGTCTGCTCTGATGTTTTAAATTTGTTTAAGCAGGTTGTTAGTGCATATGAGTTTGAACTTCACACTGGTAGCAAGACCAGACATCCAAACAACCACATATATTTGGAGAATGGGAAGCCGATTTATAGGGTAATTGAAGAACTGAAAAATGCTCCTCTCAGCGCACTAGATACTGTGATAAGAGCTGTTGCAGGGTCTTCTGTAAATGAGGAGTATTATCAGATCTGGAAAGGTAAAATTTCTATATAAGTTTCCCTTTCCTGTTTGAATTTTACTGAAATTTGCTTCCATTGATAGAAGATAAATTCTTTCTTTATTGGTTGAAAAAGTATATACTTCAGAATTACTACTGTCAAGTATTTCCAGCCAGGTTCTTGCTAGAGCGCCTGCATTTCCCTAATATTTTATAGTTGAACTTAAAGGTTTCCTAGTCTGGTTTCTAGACGTGAAAGAGGATCAATTGCATTTTTACCTCCAATAAATAGTTAATGACATTTTTCATCCTGAAATGCTGCAGCAAGTCTCCAACATAGACATGATATAGCCTATGCAGATAGTGTACATCAAGACCAGTATTTTGGCCTTTCTCACACCATGACCAGGTACATGTATGATTATGGTTTCAATAAACGTTAATAGATTCCTGCTGCACCACCCTAGTTCACTTACTAATGAAGAGGATCAAAGAGAAAAAATGCCAGTCATGCTACCTTGACTGTATAGTCTGTATTTGGACTTGGTGGTGAAGAAGACGATGTAGTTGGAACTAGGCACTTGCAAAATTGGTCATTTTGTTACACATAAATGCACATCTGTCAATGAACTGGGTGGGTGGGATCATTGGATCTTTCTGATTCATATCAGATATTCTCACTCACTCTCTGTTATGAAAATTTCAGCTCTGGCAAGCAATCTTCTGAAGACACCCCTTATCCTGATCCAAATCTTTATTCTCGTATAACACCCTTAAATCAGCAAGGCTATATGGAAGCACTAGTTGAGCAGAAGCGTCCGATCAAAAAGTTCGTTTATTTTCCATGTCTCCTCTGCCCTCTTCTCTCATAATAGTGCACTTTTTTCAGGTTTTTCAATATTATTTCTTATGCAGGCCAAGACACAATCAACCAAGCTCTTTTTGGGAGCATAAAAAGACAGCAGAAGGTGGTAACAAAAAACGGTAAGTTTGTTTTTTATTGTGCATTTTTTAATTTCCTGAACATAGCCCTTTGTTGGTCTTGTCTGACATCTAAGCCTTGGTCTAATGAGTGATGAGTTGATTTGTTATAGAGATAATGATTTGCACAAATTGCTTTTTATGCCGAATGGACTGCCAGATGGGACCAGTTTGGCTTATTACTCTAAAGGAAAGGTTGTATTCCAGTGCTTTCATACAAGATCTCCTCATTTTCTATGAGTTTTAAGCATATAACTTAGGAATTTTTATATCTTAACAGAGGATTCTTGGAGGCTACAAGCAGGGAAGTGGCATAGTCTGTGGTTGTTGTAACTATGAAGTGAGTACATTTATATGTGCATTTGCTTTTTATTTAATGTGTCTGACCTATTTTAATATCCCTAACTGTAGAAAGACATCTGATGCTAGTTATTTTTAAACATATTAGATCAGTCCTTCTCAGTTTGAGGCTCATGCCGGATGGGCAGCTAAACGACAACCGTGAGTTACTTTTGAAAGTTTAGAATGCTCAGTACATATTCCATTGGCTTTCAGAAATATGATTTGTATTGCCTTTTGCAGCTATCGTAATATCTATGCATCCTCGGGATTAACACTTCATGATATAGCCTTGATGCTGGCTAACGGCCAAAGTCTTCCATCTAGTGGAAGTGATGATATGTGTGCAGTATGCGGAGATGGAGGTGAACTTATTATTTGCAATGGATGCCCTCGAGCTTTTCATACAAGTATGTTATCTTTTCCTTATTTTCTAATGTCTTCACGTGTTCTGTCTAATTGCAGTGCTGTTATTATCATTTTCTTTTATTTCTAGCAAATTATTTTGTGAGAAGTCTTCATATGAAACTTGTATTATCTGCATATGTTCTCGATACAGTTCATATTAAGATTTGCCTTCTTTTTAAATAGTTAGTTACACTACGCAAAATTTAAAGAGAGATGAATAGAATGGTATCTCTATATATTCTCTTCTATAGATAGATTAATTATATTGATTAATCCTTTTCTTTTATTATATATCCTCTGAGATTTTTGTGAGACTACGTAGTAAGTACTGCAAATGATTGAATTGAAAACTCAGACTATATTTTGTGAGGCTTGGGGCTATATTTGTGTTTGGCTATGTTGGCACTCCTTATATTGTGTCTTTTGGATGGAGCTGTAAGTCGTTCCTTTCATTGGCACATAAAAGCAGCTCTGCTCACATGTTGCATTTCTTTGATTTGCCGTGCTAATGCTATACATGATTACTTGTTACGTGGTTGTGCTCTTGTAGGTGCAACTGTATTTTATTACTCTACAAATAAATTCCATCGTGTAGCTGATCTGCTTATGGTATTGTTTCACATTTCTGATCCCTTCATCTCAAAATTTTTGCAGCTTGTTTAGGTTTAGAGGGTCCCCTCGCCGATGATTGGTATTGCCCGCATTGCAAAGACAGACTTGGTCCTGGTAAAAAAGCAGCTGGTGAATTGAGACCTATTATCCTTAGACTAAAGAGAGTGGTCAAGGCACCAGAATTTGTGCCCGGTGGCTGTGTGATCTGCAGGTTCGTTGCACTTATTTTGTGCTGCTTAGTCGTTATACATTTGCTTTGTCATTATAATCTGAAGACAGTCAATCCATCCATCAATCTGAAGATAGTCTCTTTACTTTATTGTTTAATTGCATTATAGTAGTTCTTGCCATGTTCCACGTTAGTGGATTCCCAACAAATAGGAAGGAGACTATTTAGTTGCTAGTGTAGTGCTATCTGAGATATATTGTGAATCTGACAGGATATTCTGAATTTAGTATCAAACTTCTGGTGAAGACTCTAGATAGAAAATATGTTGATTAATGATCCAAATATAATTTTCTGGTCTAATATTCTGCACTTCCATTGTTTTACCTGTTCATTCCATGATTTTATTATATCAGTGGTTCCAATAGTTGTGATTTTGACGAGTGTGTGCCCATCTAGGCCAATTTATATTTAAGTAGTTACTTACCTTCTGCTTTGTAGATCCCAGGACTTCAGTGCTGCGAAGTTTGATGACCGGACAGTGATAATATGTGATCAAGTATGACTAGCTTCCATATCTTTCTTTTGGACATTTATTCTCCATGGTTTTTTTTTTACTTGTCTTTAGCATGACTTATTTCTCGGATTTTGACTCCATATTATATGTTGATATCTAGTGTGAGAAGGAGTATCATGTTGGTTGTCTACGTGAATCTGAGATGTGTGATCTGAAAGTAAGTCTTAAAACTATTTTATGATCAAGGAAGGAGTAGTTTCTGACAGTTCCTTATTGATGGATGCTCAAATGCATGACTACAGGAACTTCCTGAAGATAAATGGTTTTGTTGTGATGACTGTTATAAGATTTTTGAAGCTCTTCGGAATTTGGCTTCTGGTGGACCTGAGATAGTTCCAGCTTCGGTGTCAGATGCAGTTTATAGGAAGCATGCAACAATAGGTTTGAATGATAAGTATATGAATGAGATCCAGTGGTGCATTCTAAGTGGAAAAAGTCGAGCTCCTGGGCATCTAATGTTGCTTTCTCGAGCTGCAGCAATCTTTCGTGTAAGCACTCTTATTGAACATTAGAAGATATTCCCTTTTTTGGCTAATATATGCTCTAAGATATGTTGGTGGTGATATACTTGTTTCACCATACTAATGATCTTTGCAATATAAGTAGCTATTAGATTTCTAATCATATATAACCGGCTTTAGGCTTATCCTGGGGAGAATGTGTATTATCCATGGTAACCTCAAATTTGAATTAAAGACCTTGTCAAGAGACATTACATGTCTATCCCTTTGAAGTGTGGAAGGCCACAGTCATTTAAATTTCACTGTTTCTAATAGACATACTTTTACTGACAGTTGCTTTGTTAGAATATTATTGTTGGTGTAACATATATGAAGTTCAAATTCACAAAGTTTCTGTAATGTATAACACAGTATGAAATACTTTGCTGTATTGAGTGACTAAGAACAGGTGGCTCCTACATAGTGCATATTGGTTTCAATGGAAATCATGTATTGTTGGTGAATATTTAATCTCAAGTTTATTGTTTTGTAGGAATGTTTTGATCCCATCGTTGCAAGATCTGGCCGAGATCTTATACCAGTTATGGTGTATGGGTAAGTTCACCTCTTTCTTTGGCATACCATATCTATCCTGAATTGAGATATTGCTCCTAAATGTTTCCTTGGTTATAATGAGAATGAAAATAAATATCATATGGCTTAATTTTCTGCTTTTGCTTCAAATTGATCCACAAATATAATCTTATTTGAACTGTTTGCAGAAGGAACATATCTGGGCAAGAGTTTAGTGGAATGTATTGTGTGGTTTTAATTGTGAAGTAAGTTGATATTCTCACCCTTATTTTAGTTTTGTATTGCTTTTTTATCTAAAACCAATATTGCCCATGTAATTCAAAATATACCCTCGGTATATGCAGCTCCATTGTTGTTTCAGCTGCTCTCATCAGGATCTTTGGAAAATATGTTGCTGAACTTCCTTTAGTAGCTACTGATAGAGAAAGTCAAGGAAAAGTAAGCCAACTCTCTACTTGAGACCTATGAAAGCATATTCCTTTTTTTTCTATAAGAAAATTTTATCTGTTCGCACTTGTCCTCAAATCATTTTCTGCAAGAAGCATGTACAGTTTCTTGTCTTGTTCATTAGTGTAAAGCCGGGAATTATTGGTGAAGGAGATAATTCTGTTATTCGTATTGATCTGTGGGTAGTCGTTTCGTTGTTGACTTGGAACAGCATAGGATAAGATGATCTAGGATTTCATGTATTGCATATTAAACTGCTTAGCATTTTACTTTGTTGTTTTAGGTTTTATTTTAGTCTGCATGCTTTGAGACACTGATATAACCAGTATTATTGCTATATAGGGCTATTTCCAAGCGTTGTTTTCGTGCATACAGAGCTTCCTATTGTCCATGAACGTGAGACACCTGGTACTCCCTGCAGCTGAAGAAGCTGAACCTATGTGGACAAATAAGCTAGGGTTCAGGAAAACAAGTCACGAGCAAGTAAGTCTCATCTCCATGATGGGTAATTTAGTGTCTAATGTCAACTTTATCCGGTTATTAAAAAAAAAGCGACCTAGATATCAGTTCCATCAAGAGTTCTTCTGAGAGAGGACTGTTTGTTTCTTGACATGGTTCTGACAACGGATCTGATATTTTCTTGAGCAGATGCTCAAGTACACAAGAGACTTCCAGCTGACAATCTTCAAAGGCACGTCCTTACTAGAAAAGGAAGTACAACCATAAATAACCACGCAGCGGACATTGTTTTAGAGATTTTGGAGTGCAGCAGCAACTAGCTCGGGGCCGATCATCGAGTCTCACATCCCACACAGTTAATATTTTCATCAAAAAGTACGTGAAGGGCACGGGCACACACTGCAATGCATGCGTATCACTGTATCAGAGCCCAGGCACACACCCCTCGTTCGTAACCGAACGGAACAGACGAAGCACTCTGCATACAGAGATTAAGTTTTGGAGAGAATATAATGTAGTGAGATTCTATACGAGTTTGTTTGGTATAGGGCGTGTAGTTGGATTTTCAGTTTCAGAGATATATAAACTTGTGTTGGTGCTTCATCCTGCAGTAGTGGAGATATATGTTTCAAGATTTTCTCCAAGCATGCTTCCCTTTTTAATTCGCATGCAGTCTTTTCCTTTTTCTACTTGAGAGGATAAATCTTAGAAATGTAAAAGCCTAGACTAGAAGGTGATGTGTATGGCCATATATCTTGTTTCATTTGTTTCTGTACATTTGACAATATGAAAAACTACTCCTAATGATAATGTACAGTTTGATGCTTGTTATATATAATTCCTTCACAACCCTTTGTCTCGTTTATAGGGCAAAATCTTATCTCAGGCCATACAAGAATGTCTTGAGTAAAAGTTTGTGGACTAAAACTTAACATATTTTGGCACTTAATTGAGATATTAATGCAACAAAAAGTGTTACACGATTAGGCAATAAAGGATCTCATTCGAAAAATGCATCACATCAAAATTCCTAATTCGTCACTTTCTCAACAATCCAAACTCGTCCAAGCACGGATGGAAAGCTTTTGACACCTAAAGATTACTTATTTATATACATCGATTCAGGATGCACATCACCGTGATGCCTCCGCAACCGGGAAGTGCGCATTCTTGATTGATTCCTTGAGAAAGCTGCTCCCACAAAATGGATCTGTGCTGACCACGTTATAGTCGACGATTCCTGACTTGGGCTCGGAGAAGCTAGCTATGGTTGGCATGTCACCATGTGCAGGCTTGAAATTGGTGGTGGTGTTACCGCCATTCTTCCGAGCTTGCCTCTTGCCTCTGCCTTTTCCCTCTCGAGGGGACTTGCCACCACCACCACTTTGTTTGTTCTTCCACTTCTTGCTATTTTTGCGATACTGATTCTTGTTCGATGGTACGTGAGATACGGATGTTGGAATTGGATCGTATACATCAGGCGCCCAAGTGACGGACAACTTCTTAGGCGGTACACCCTGCTTTTCACGGCTACCTTTCATGGCAGATGCAAGCTTCACAGGAGATTGAGAAAGAATAATATTAATCAAAGAAAGAGCAAGAGCCATACTTGCCTGCTGCATCCACAATGAATGAAGGAAAAGAGAAACCAAACCTCATGAATTAAGCAAGATCACAGTATATTGAAACAGTAAATACTTTCATATGCAGGAATTGCTTTCAAGAGATGTGTCATTAATCACTATCATTGCTGCTAGAAGTTGATAATCAAAGGGAACATCCATTTATGCAATAGAGAACATACTCTCCATAAGATGCTGCAGCTAACACCAATAACTCTACTAATGCGACATTAAACATCTAATTCAGATGTGATGTTACTTGACAGAAAATATAACTAAATATCACATTATACATTTTGATGAGTTGCAAAATTTGTTAAAGAGCAAAGGGGTTCAAACAAAAACTTACAGAAGGAATCTTGGGTGGTGAGTGGCATTGGTCAATAAACTTATTGCAACCATTTCCTTCCAAAGGGTTACAATCATCCCATCCTTCCCCAAAAAATCCTTCAAAAGAGGACGTGGACTCGGGAAGACTGTTGCCGGATTCGTCTGAGTCGTCCTTGCAGTCATCTTCCATTGCCTTACCACATTTGCGATTCTTCCCAGCTGGTAAGCCACTAGGTTCAACACTCTTAAATTCATTCAAGCACATTTTCAGATCATTCATAGAAAAATCTCCCAAAGTGTAGTGAGTTTGGATGTTAGGAGTCGTCACAGACTCACTGTTGCTGCTTAATTCTTGAGAGGCTGGCGTATCGATTAGAAGAGAAACTTCCATCTACAACTGAGGCTGAATAGAAGCTGCAAGAAAGCCCAATTGTGAAGTTGATTAATTGTAAAGATACGAGTATAATTTTGTAAAAACAATCTCGAACCCGATTTCATCAGATATGTCCATAGGAAATAGAATAAAATAAAACAAAATTACTTATGAACCATCTAAATCTGAGAAAGAAAGTGCTGCTCACGAACCTTCTCTATGCACATAAATAAGCAAAAGTAAGAAACTTAACCAAATCTTCATCCATAAATTACCTTATATCGGTCCAAAAACGGTCGACAATCCTCAATATCTCAGAAATGAGGTCCGATCCAAAGGAAACAGGAATCGAAACAGCTTGATATCCAAAAAAATTAGATCCACAACCGGTTCACTGGTATTACCAAGACACACTAACAACACCTCACCGAAACCGACAAAAACGGTAGAAAAACGCTCGAAACTGAAACCTTTCTCGGAAAATAAGCTAAGATCTTGGGGGCAAAACGTTAACTATAAAGATTACCGCGACGATCACTTTTCTGGAGATGTTTCCGACGATGAAAAGACGAGCTACCGTAGTACGACGTCATATGCGGGCAAGCGAGCGATAGAAAGTAGTAGATTGGAAGCACCGGATGCATTATCCGATGCTCTTAGATTCACAAATCGCCGTTGTTCTTCGACGCAAATTCGGATCTAGGTGCAGGGTGTCGGATCAAATAAATCAGAAGAGTTTACGGCATAGTTGTGATCTGAGTGAACGCAACTCCGGATCTGGAATTCAATCGTGAAGCATTTGGAAGTGATTGGAATTTGTAGCTAAGGGAAAACAAGATTCCATTGGAGGAAATGGATAAAGTTTCAGAGCTACACACTGACACATAACAACTTGGCTCTGAGTATTTTAGTAACAATATATTATGAACTGAGAGTTTTGTTGTTTACTCAAATTGCTTTTAATTTACTATTATGACCCCACATATTTTCACTAATTACTTTCTCAAAATGGGTGTTGTGTGTGTGTTGTGGGTAATATATATGTAAATTAAAAGTGTGTTTTTCATGGATAAATATATTTACAAAAATACTATCTCTATCTCGTTGAAGATGATCCTCTTCTTTTAGGCATAGAGACCAAAATAATTTCCTTCTTTTTATTTACCCATATACTTAAAGCACAAAAATATTACTATAAAAGGAAATGAGCCATCTTTCCGAGACAAACGAAAACGACAAAGAGGGCCGTTTTGAGTGGGACGGAGGGAGTAATATACTCCATAAGTTCGTCATGTAGTTTTATATTTTAATAAATTATTTTAATTTTATTTGTTTATATATATAAATTAAAAGTTTATTTTTTATGGATAAATATGCATGTGAATTCTATTTTACACGCAAACAAATATCTTATTTTATTCCTCTCTACTTTATTAAATTTACTTTAATACTCTTTACTTTTTATTTATAAAATTTGTCAAAAAGATAAATAAACCTACTTTCTTGAAATGTCTCAATCAGAAAAGATGGACTAATTGGTGGATAGAGGGAACATTGCGACCCACATGCCTGTTTGAATTAAATTGATTTGAATGCTAAAATATTGAAAAATACTACTCTCTCCGTCCCGCTAAAAGCGGCTACAAGGGAGTCGGCGCGGAGAATAAGTAATTAAAGTATTGTGTGTAAATAAAGTAAGAGTGATGTATTTTAAAGATAGAAACTTTTAATTTTTAGGAAAGCGACCACTTTTAATGGGACGACCCAAAAAGAAAACATGGCCACTTTTAATGGGAGGGAAAGAGTAGTTGACAAAAATATACTAATTTTATGTGGAAGGTTATTTTTGTGGAGTGGCGGATATGGCAAAGGGAAACTTATTTCGTGAGGGAGAGACACAACAACATAAAATTACTAATTTTGTAATGTACTCCCTTCTCCGTCCACAAAACTTATTATATTTTATCATTTTTGTCTGTCCACAATTTTTTTTTCTATTTTTAAACTTTTTATTTATAGTAAATGAATTCACACACAACTCAATTTAATATAATATATTAATTGGACCCAAAATCCAATAACCACATACAACATAATTTAAAACAATATATCAAGTGGACCATAATTGCACTAACTACATATCATCACTAAAGTCAAAAACACTATATTAAAACTCGCATCGAGTCAAATTAAAAAGATGTTTCGTGGATGGAGAGAGTATTTATTAGACGAATTTACTCGAGATTACTTTTGAGATTACTTTTGTCGCGTGGTATAGATCAATACTCATAACATGTGATAATCCTACTATATATGTATTGTCCCGATATTAAGTCTCATACATATATTTCAACTGAACAACTAATAAAATGAATCTCAAAAGTCAATCTTATTGTGTGAACACTATAAAATTATTATTTGATTATTTGTTTAATTTTTTAGTAAATAATACTTACAACTCAGTAAATAATACTAATAATCAAGTATAGTTCGAGTTCTGCATAATACTCACTATCTTTTCTAATATTGTTAACAATTTTCAATTTCTATCCGTATACGAACGTTGTTAATACTTAAAATTTAATAATTTAAATTTATCATATAGTATTATATTTTATACATCTCATTCTCAACTAAAAAAACACAATTTACAATTTTAAAACTCATATGATACTACACATTTTTAATGAATATATAAAATATATTAATGCGGATAATAGTCTTGACTATGAATATAGATAAATATACTTTTGCCCTCTATTTTGAGATTATATAATGAAATTTAGGGTATACTATAATAATTTATTTGTCAATCTACCTAATTGCATGTTCCCTCCCTCAATCTTAGGCTTTTGTAATATCTCTCCTCTGATTGGTCCGAACCCAACCACGCGGATCGCTTTTATCTTCATTCACAGCTGTTGATAAGATCCGATCCAACGCTCCACATCACACTCTTCTTGCATCTCAACTTTCAACCCACTTATTTAACCAACAGCAGAAATCCTTCACCTTCACTGCGATTTCAACTCCACCTGCATCAATCTCTCTCAATCAACCAATTCTCCCTTTGCAGCATAATTAAGTAATGGAAGCTGGCGGAAAACCGAAGAAGGGAGCAGCCGGAAGGAAGGGTGGCGGCCCTAAGAAGAAGTCGGTGACCCGGTCCGTCAAGGCCGGTCTGCAGTTCCCGGTCGGCCGTATCGGCCGCTACTTGAAGAAGGGTCGTTATGCCCAGCGGGTCGGATCCGGAGCTCCGGTTTACATGGCTGCGGTGCTCGAGTATCTTGCTGCTGAGGTACGTGTTGCTTTCTGCTATCGTGCATTTCTGATTTTTAGTTGGAGCTGATTTAATCGTTGGGTTTCAGAATCTTACACTTAATCTCAGTACCAACTCAAGAGATTTTTGTTCATTGTTGTTTTGCCGGTGATGATCCGAGTGGTTAATCTCATGTTTATAGTTGATTGAGCTGATTTTTTGTTCTTGATTGGTTGGAAATTAGGGCTTGTATAGTTCAATGCGCAACTCAAGTTGGTTTCTAATGGGGAATTTGGGGCTTTTTTCAGATATGATATTATTCAATCATTTACTGCTATTAAAAAAACAATAATTAGCGAAATGAGAGGAAAAATTAAGTCTTTACATTGATTTCTTCCTCATTCAGGCTTTAGTTTATGCGTGTCTCTAGCTATAACATTCTGCACTCCCATTGCTCAGATTCTTGAATTATTTGCAGGTGTTGGAGTTGGCGGGCAATGCTGCAAGAGATAACAAGAAGAACAGAATCATTCCACGACACGTGCTGCTTGCTGTGAGGAACGACGAGGAGCTGGGGAAGCTTCTAGCTGGGGTTACAATCGCGCATGGTGGAGTTCTACCAAACATTAACCCAGTTCTTCTACCTAAGAAATCGGATAAGGCAGAGAAGGCACCTAAATCTCCATCCAAGGGGACCAAATCTCCCAAGAAGACTTGATGCAGTGAAGCTATGCTATTCCCAGGAAAATGGCTTTTAGTGTTGTGGTTGAATAGCATTATTCTCTTTCTTTGTATGTAATGTTAGTTGTTTGCTATTGACAATCTGATGAGGTATGTGGTCTAAATATTGCAGTAAACAGGAATGTGCAATAACAAATATTCATGCATTCTCTTGTTAAATTTAAGAGCTAGATAAGGGAATCGAATCTTTGAACATCCATTAGCAACTATATTTAAACAGCTTCATCAATTTAAAGACTACATGGAATTCTTACACTTATACAATCGATAAAATTGCTTCATTTGCAGAATTACTATTAAACATGATAAAAAATTGATATATATATATATATATATATAAACCATAAAATATTGCAGTTGCAACCAATTACATAAAAACATAGGTACATAGTTTTGGTTATTACCATCACATTTGATTCAAGATTTGATTTTGCAACCAATACTAGGTATATAAGGGGAAAAAAAAGAAAATCTTTCCTTCCTTTAAAAAGTGGAAACATTTTATTATTCAGACGTTGCATTAGAAGTGACAATTGTCCTTATAATATAATTTTTTTTATCTTTAAAGTTCTAGAATTTCTTGTAAATGCTGTAGGTAGAGACATTTTATTTTGAGTTGTTGCATTACAAGTCACAGTTGTCCTTATAATATAAAAATGTTTTATCTTTAAATTACTAAGAATCTCTTCTAACTGCTTTTAACGGAATGAAATGAATATATTTTCATTATTTTATCTCTTAGAAGACAAACTATTAAATGATTTAGATTTAGAGAATGAAAAATGTGAGAAAGCATAAAAATTTAAATAAAATACTACTAACATTTTATATTTTCTATTCTTATGGATATAAATTTATATCTTGCAATGAATGTATACTTGATCTTAGTTTACAACAATTAAAAAACCAATCCCATAGTTGACAATATTGGGTTGACTCATTCCAACAAATATTTCAATTTATTATTTATTTGGATATTTAATTTAAAACTGATTTAGAAATGAAATAAAGAGTTGAACGACGACCGCTGCTGCTGACATTCGCTTCCCTCTTATTTTTCTTCATTTCTCATTTATTAGATCCCTCGATCTGGTACAAATTTCTCTCTCCCTCTCTCAAATTCTTCCCAATCTCTCTCAATTTTAATGTTATCGTACTCCCTATCACCTTTTTATTCCGTTATACCATTATCTGATGCATGATTGACACATTTTTTTGATGCTAGGGTTTGCTTAATCGAAATAGATGGCTGCTGCACCCGCCAGAGCTCGAGCTGATTACGATTACCTCATCAAGCTGCTCTTGATCGGCGACAGCGGTCCGTGTTCTTCGCAATTTTTTGAAATTGATGTTTGTTTTTTTAATGTCTATCGATGTGAAAATGTGCGGAATCACAATGTGTGTGTTTGTACGGTGTTTAGCTGCATTTGATGGGGAAAGGGTTGTAGCTTCAGCGGTGAATGTTGTTTTGATTATTTTATTTGGGGATATTGCTGATCTTGTTTTTGCTCATTTGATGGGAAAATGTTGTGTATGATCCAGTGAATAATATGGAGTTATGGATTTGTGATAGAATGTGTGTTTGATAAAACCTTCAAATTTTCAATGCTGAGAAAAGGAAAGAAAGAAATACTGCATGTATTACGTGGTTGTACTGACATGGTTGTTGAATACCAAGAAAGAATGCTGCTTTTACTCCCTCAGAGGTCTGTCAACGGACTTGACCGGAATTTGATATGAGGAAAGTAATGTTTTGCTGTATAGTGATGCTAGATATTATCCGGAGTTTTAATCTTGAATGTAGCATGGAAAACAATCATGGTAATATGTTTCAAATGGGTTCAATATATATGACCTCATATATGCCAGATGAATTAGTTTACTGCAAATGGATGGCAAGCTTTTTAGTTGTGCATCACAAAAAATGTTGAATTCATATCTCTATGTCACTAAGTTTATCTTTTGAAGAGTTCTTGTAATTCTTTAAAAGCTCTTCTTATTCTGCTTTTGATACAATTGATGTGGTTCTTTGAATTTGTATTTTACAATGTGCTGTAATAGTTATGACTATCTAGTATCTTCTTTTTCTTCAGGTGTGGGTAAGAGTTGTCTTCTTCTAAGATTTTCTGATGGTTCTTTCACTACCAGTTTCATTACTACCATCGGGTAAGTTGCCTTTGATAATAGATTGTACTCCTGTTAGGCCTTGTAGATTTTTCTGCATACCTAAAATCAATAATGTTTTCTCATGCAGGATTGATTTTAAGATAAGGACTGTAGAGCTTGATGGGAAAAGAATCAAGCTACAAATATGGGATACTGCTGGACAAGAGCGGTTCCGTACTATCACTACTGGTAATGTGGTGATGTATTTTATTTCTTTTAGTTTATTAGTTTCAAGATGTTAGAAGTCTGCAGATATATTTTGCATTTGCATTGTTTTATACAGAAATTCATGGAACTAAACTCTTGAAAATCTTTCGAAAGCAGCCTTTCATATTTTGATAAACGAATGAGCACCTGAATGGAAAATGAGGGTCTCGATGTTTGGCTTATGAACTTGGGCGGTTTTTGTTTGTTGATTATTTGTTCTTGAACAGAGTATTGGTTGATCTGTGGTTATTTGAGTTTGTAGCCTCTTAATTGATTACGCTTTTAGTACCAAGTGAATCACTGGATTCAAATGAGCCATAAAATTGAGTATTCTTAGAATTGAAGGAACATGGAAACTTTGTTAACCGTTGAAACCAGGCAGATAATTAGATATACTGCATAGGCCAGAAATGCGAGGTGAGAACTGTTTGGAGTTTGGACTTACTTTGCCTCTCGATTGCCATTATAAACCTTATAGCTTAGTGGTATTCTTCACCTTTGTAGAGGTGAATGACCGGGATTTCATGTTCAATTCCTCCTCCTGAACTCTCAAAATCAAACATCTAGATTGGCATTGACCTTTTCTATAGTTAGCTATCTACAGCTGGACCTATCAAATCATAAAGTAATTCTTGATGGTCCTTTTTCATGTTATTAATTATATTCCTTGGTGTCTTTGACTATTTCTGTTTTTTGTTTGTTTCAACTCCTCTTTACTAAATCAAATTAAAGGAAACTATTATCAGGATTCTTATTGCAATTTTACCCATTCCCCTTTAACTGCATAGCCTTTTAGACGGGCAAAAATGTATTTCTCTTTCCTGAACGTTGTATTTTTCTTGATAAACTATTTCTTTTCCAGCTTACTACCGTGGAGCTATGGGCATATTGCTGGTATATGATGTCACTGATGAGTCATCTTTCAACAGTAATAACTCTTGAAACTTGCCTTTCAATTTTTCTGACCAGCCGTGGAAACCACTTTTCATTGGTTAAATGGGCTAATCTCCACCTTTTAGTATTGGCATATGAACCATTTGCCTTCTTAACTGCACCGTTGTTCGTCATGGTACAATACATTCTCTATTCAAAATGACTTAAAACTTTTTTTCACAGACATTCGGAATTGGATCAGAAATATTGAACAGCATGCCTCCGATAATGTCAACAAAGTATTAGTCGGCAACAAGGCTGACATGGATGAAAGCAAAAGGGTCTCTCTCTCTCTCTCTCTCTAAGCTTGTGCTTGCATCTACATGTGTGTTTATGCTGCGAGTATAATGATTCTCTATGCTTGTTTATCCAAATCAACATCTAGCTAAAGATGCGTATATATATATATATATATATATATATTTATTATCCTATTAATTTAAAATTCACATGTATATATTTCATGGTAACATGTAAATATTACCTAATGCTCTTAAGACATACTAGTTGTACTTTTTCTCAGTTTTTCACAATTATCGCCATCTAGCTTTTCGAGAACTACAAACTGAGATAAATTGCTGAAATGTTTATAGGCCGTTCCTACCTCTAGGGGTCAAGCACTCGCTGATGAATATGGAATGAAATTCTTTGAGACTGTAAGTAGCAATTGCCACTGGATTGGAATTCATTACGTATGATCCAATGAAAATAACTTATTTTTCAACAGAGTGCTAAAACAAACATGAACGTGGAGGACGTTTTCTTCTCAATAGCTCGGGACATAAAACAAAGACTTTCTGAGACAGACTCAAAGGCTGAGGTACAAGTGTAGAGTTTACGACTTCATTCTTCTGTATGTTTACATAACTCTACTCAGACGCATATACACGATGTGAATGCAGCCTCAGACCATAAAGATTAGCCAGCCAGATCAGAACGGAGGGGCTTCCCAGGCTGCTCAAAAATCGGCTTGCTGTGGTTAAACCCCCTGTCGCTCCTCAAAGGTTGGATGGCCTAACACGTCCCTTAAAATTGACTGTTTTGGCGATGAAGTAGTCTTTGTTTTGACTATAGCTCCATGTTGCTTGTAATGTCATCGTCACCCACTAATTATTTTTAGATGCTACACATTTGTGTTCCTATTTACATTTATTGGATGATTGGATATTATTATATTTGTGATTAAATTTGGTGGACTGAATCTCAGATATTAACCATTCATTCCTCTGTGTAAATTCCAATAGAATAGATATTCTTTAGTTTGGCTTTCTGTTTTCTTACTTCTTATGTTTTGCTTTCTGATGTGTTTGGTGGCTTTCGTTATTTACTGTATTATTTATGGAGCCGTAGACAATTCGGCTCGGGTCGACTTGTTTAGATATTAGGTTGTTTGAGTTCGGTTAGAGCTCGACTCGAACTTTTAACATGTTTGAGTTCAACTCGTTAACTAATTATAGAGTTCGAGTTTGGCTTGCATGTTACTCGATAATATTATTCCCGAGCTGAAGTTTGGGCTCGGGTTGGACTCAAGCTCCAAGGCATATAAATTTTCTATTTTAGCAACTTAGTTAGTTAAGGTTTGTATGTTGGCTCGATAAAATGTTTGATTAAATACTCGATTGAAGGTTCACCAAAAGATTTGGGTAACATATTCGCGAACCCAATGAGCTGGTAATTGTCTTTTGCATGAACTAGGCTAGATAAAAGTATCGATCTTGAAATTGCTTGATTCGTTTATGGTGACTTACAACCTTGTCTGATGTTGGCTCGTTAGATAGCGTGACATAAGATTGAGCCTTGATAATAACTTGGAATAGGTAACTATGATTACTATAGTGTCTACTAAAATTTGATTTAAAAATGATTTTGATTGAAGTAGGACAATAATAGTGAGATTTTAATTGTGGGACAGCGGGAGTGTTTTTTTGTTAGGGCTGCGTGTGGGATTTAAATATGAAATGGAATAAAATATTTCTGTATTTGGCCCATAAATACTGATCCCTTTATTTGTCACTTACTAACTAACCTGTTTCTCCATAAGCTATCGTCTTGTTTCAAATCTCATTATCATTAATACCTAACATCCATTCCTCAACAATCTCTATTCTAATATTTATAGTTAAATCATTTTTATATAATTAATACTAAAATTATTAAATATTCACATTTTCTAGAAGTATTCACAATTGAGAAATGAAAGCAAGCAGGTCAAATCAAACATAGCATGTACTACCATATATAATTATTTCTGGGTAGTAGAAGTTACAATTTCCCATTAAAGTTGTCATTTTATTAAAAAGAAAAAGAAAATAAAATAGTAACTCTCTTAAAACACCAATTTTTATTTTATTTTTAATCTACATATCATTGTAGCTGGTTAATCCATGTGATTGGCGGTGGCCATTTCTAGAGAGAGAGAGAGAGAGCGGCGGCGTTAGTATGGCTGAGTTGGAAGTTGAAGACAAAGAGAAGAGATAAAACTATATAGAAACAAAAATGGAGTAATAAGCGGTGGAAAATGGAGGGTAGGGTGGCGCCCGGTGATGATAGACTAACATAGCATAGCAGTAGTGGGGGTGGGGGGGTTGGTTCACTGCGCGGCGCATTCACCGCCGTAGCGCATGCTACCATTCACCATCCCCCACCTGCTGCTGCCCTATCTCTTTTCTTTCTCCCCACAATAACAACCTACTCCTCGTCATCATCTCCACCACCGCACTTTCTTCATCCCCCACCGCCCACCTTAAATTCCTATCTACATAACAACAACGCTCCCTTCCTTTCTTTCCATTTTCTTCACTTCACTCTTTTCTACTTACTTCATCTTCTACTAATTTTTAGTTTCCTCCGCCGGCTGTATAATCTGCAACCACATGTCGTCCCCAACAGCAGTCGCTGCAGCCGACGACGTGGTGACTGTGGCTGAGAAGCCCCAGCGGCGGTTTCCGCCGCCGTGCTGGACACAGGAGGAGACATTGGTCCTGATCGAGGCGTACCGGGAAAGATGGTACGCCCTCCGCCGCGGCTACCTCCGGACGGCGGACTGGGACGCGGTGGTCGCCTCCGTGTCGAGCCGTTGCCCCGACGCCTCGCCGGCGAAGACCCCCGCGCAGTGCCGCCACAAGATGGAGAAGCTCCGCCAGCGCTTCCGCGCCGAGAAGCAGCGCGCGGTCTCCTTCCCGCACCCCGGCGGCCGCTACTTCTCGTCGTGGTTTTTCTTCAATAACATGGAAGCGATGGAGAACGGCACCGCCGCACCGGCAGTCGCGCAGAAGCTGGAGGATTCCACCGACGGATCTCGATTGAAATCGCTACTGGATCAGAATGTTCTGAAATTGAAGCTCAAATCGAAGACCACCACCGACTTAGGGTTCGCCAACGGCGTCAAACCGAAGAGATTCAGTTCCGCAACTCAGATCCCGATCAATTACTCTCCCTACTCGAACTCAGAAACTCCAGATCAAACGCAGGAACTCATCTCTCACGATCTCACAAATTACGGAACCAAATCTCAACCAATGACCGCAATCCCCAAACCTCAATTCAGATCCAGAGCGAACAACTCCAGCAAAACGTTCAACAACTTCAACATAAGCGACGGATTCAACCACCAATTATTCCAATCGCCATTAAGGATCAAAAATCTCGAGAATAGGGAATTTTGGGGGACAGTTCCAGTCAACCACAACAATAACAATAACAACAAATTCGCGGCGGCAGGTGAAGCGAAGAGAGGGAGGAGCGGGATAGAAGAGATCGTAGCGTCGATCAAAATGTTGGGCGAAGGGTATGTGAGAACGGAGAAGGCGAAGATGGAGATGGCGCGTGAGATGGAGGCGGCGCGTATGGAGATGGAGATGAAGAGGAATGAGGTGGTGATGGAATCGCAGAAACAGATCGTTGATTCGTTCTTGAATGAATTGCTTGAGCTCAATAATAACAAGAACAAGAACAAGAAAATTAAAACTACTGCTGCTGCTGCAACACCTACAGATTAAAAATTCTTCTTTTTTTTTCTTTTTAGTTTATTTTCTTGATTTGGAGCCAAGATTTTTAGCACCAAAGCCAACTTTGCTTCTAAATGTTTGTTTATATGTTGAGATAATTTGTTAGGGATATGTGATTTCTAATTGTTAATTGCTAATCTCATTACAAATTTTCAAGTCTTTTTAATGGTTGTATTTTGAATTTTGGCATACTAAAAATATTGAATTGGAAAAAAGCAAATGGGAGCTGAGCATGTTATCAGTCTGTTCACGAGCATTTAATCATCGAATATTTAATTCTATACGAACTCAGAAATTATTAATATGAATAATTATATTTTAAGTCGTACTCAAATGATATATTAAAAGCTCGAACCGTTCATCTAAAACACTCTAATATTTTAAACTAGTTGAGCTGAACTCAAATATTCTAATATTCTAAACTAGTGAAGCCGAGCCTAGTAGTATTAGTCTCGGCTCCACTCGTTTGCATCCCTAATATTTGCTCATTAGGCATAAAATCAAAATGTAAAAATACCCTTTTCACATCAAGTAAATGCTCGCCAAAAAAATAGTCACCAAAACAATAAAGACTTCTCTAGCACGCCACGTGTCAAGCTAAAAACACACTTGAGCGAAGCAAGCCGTGACCCCCGCCTGGCAGTGTATCAAAGTCCACTTATGAAGCGCCACGTGTCAGTATGGTGCTCTTCCTATTGGTCTGTTTCCTTTTCTCCCGTGACGGTGAACACTGAGTAGACCGGCCTGTGGTCCGAAAATCTTGATTCGCTTCTAAAATAGCACATTTGTTTGAGCCCTTTGCCTTTCCACAGAATTCTGTCACACCTATTATTTATTTTTATTTAAATTAATAAAAATTGCAATTATTATTATATTTAATTGAAATTTAATTTTTAATTAAATAAATGTTCAATATTGAATTTGCAAACTCACCATGCAGGGGTTCTACGTTTCTCTTTGGGAGATGAGGTTTGGAAAACATAATTATCTGAATTTGTAATGTATTTATAGGTTGGTGCAAAATATATGTCGCCTTCTTCCCACCCTTGGAATATTCTTCCTGCCTTTTGTTCTATTCTCAACTGCAATACAAATAAATTAATTAATACAAATATGTGACATCTTTTGCATAAAAACACATTCTCTTCCCCCAATTATTCATCACGTTGTTTTTCAAGTTGTTTTTTGACATGAGTATTATGAAAATGGATTTTTTTTGTGTGTATGGAAATAGTACCTGATCTTTTTCAAGAAGCGATTGCCAATCATTCCTTTCGAGTATTTGGTATGTATCATCACCAGATATGGATGCGAGCCGATAGTTCAAGTCTCCGAGCCAAATGATCTTGCTTCATAAGAAAACAACCACAACAACGAGACACATCAGTCATGTCACTTGTCACGATCTTATTAATGCTACAATGTTAGACAAAAGATGATCTCGTTCGATTTTTTTGTAATAGTGAATAATAATGATGCATATTATACACATGACACGTACTCATGATCTAAGATTCCATAGGCGGGAACTGGTCGCCTTGGACTTCTTCTCGAATTGGAGAATTTTGTTCTCTTTAGAATCTCCATCACGTCTGAGTTTCTTCTGATTTCGTCCCCCTCTTTCTCACCCGACGCAAGATGGGTGCACACGAAGCAAAATGTCGATCGGTGCAACGTCATGCTGATAGATACCGATCCCTATAAACACATATATACTAATTAGGAAACAAACATATATGTAATCTAAAAACTAGGTTGAAATACAATGAATTATAGAAATAGAGCAAACCTTATTGCCAAGGTATCCCATGATGCCTCTCCCAACACAAGACACCTTCAAACTACTAATGTGTTGGTTCAAGTCCTCACGAACCCAAACACACAAGAACAGCCCCACCATTTGTTTGCTAGCAGCCAAACAATACTTGTGTTGTTTTGTTTCAGTTAGTGCATCTTCTCCTTCTTCACTCGAGCATGAATGTAATGAACTCGAACTCGAACTCAAATTGTCTTCAAGAGATTCGTCAGCATGTAATGACGAATCACCATTTAAAGAGTGGCGGATTAAAGAGAGCCACTTTGTAGTTGGTGCATAGTCCTCTTGCCCTAGCACATTTCCTGCATTTAGAGGCACAATCTCTTGAAACCTAAAAAGACAATAATTAAAAGAAAAGATCAGAAGAGTTAGAGAGGTTTCTCAAATTCTCTTTATTATATTATATGACGGTTATCGCGAACTCCGGAAAGGCAAAATCGTTGTACTTAGCTATTTTTTAAAACATTTGCAGGCAAACTCTTACTAATTTTATGAATTTATGTACAAAATTCATAGATTTAACCTAATTGCTAGCAAGTAATAATATTCATAGTACTATCTCAGTTTCATAACTTGTCTTATTTCTTTTTCGCATGCAGATCAACGAACTCACTGTAATTGGGTAACTAATTATATTTAATAATGTAAAATTCAACCCATAAAAGAAAATGAACCAATTATTTGAGACAATTCAAAAAGGAAAAAACGGTCGATTTCTCTGAAATAAAAAAAAGTATTAAAATATAAATAACATAATGATAATCGATAAACATACCCGAGCACATAAATATCGGCCGATGTTTTGGTTTTTAACCAATCATCTAGGTTTAGATTGTCATGAGGAGTATTGCCTCCTACATTCCATGTCCCCACAAACATCCTACAAAATAAAATAAAAAAAAAATTACTTCTATAAATTTGTAAACTTAAAACACAAATATATAAATATTAATTTCTAAATATTATTCGATTTTAATGTCATGTATGATCTGACAAGTAAATTAGAGAAAGACCATGATGCCAAATGTGACATGCACTAATATCTATTTATTTTATTCTAACCACAATAAAAGTCAAGGATGATTAATTTTTTCAATCTTTGCAAGAAAAAAAAAATCAATTGAGAAGTCCTACTAATCAGAGAAAAATTTATTAGCCCATTACATATATATACTAATATTTTCTGGTAATACTAATATTTATTTTTTTCACCACTTTAAAATTTGCAATTATACATATATATACTATAAATTTGATTTGTCGTTTTATATTTAATGTGCATAATAATCATTAATCATAATAAATATAAATGCATGCATACTACAATTATTTGGTAGTCTGCCTAATTCTTGAACTACTCAATGATTTTTTATGCTTATATATATTGAATTAAATTAATTTAAATCTCAACACTTTCTGAATAAAGTTAAACATGTGAAAAAAAAAACAATAACAATGTCTTTTTTAAAACCAAAAGTGGAAAAAAGGATACCTGAGGTTGAGATCAGAAGAGGCACGTGGCACAGCGTCATCAAATCCTGACCGTTCAATTTCATTTCTCGTTTCCATCAACCACTCCTCTTTTAACACAAATCCGAGTAAAGATTAATTAATAAATTAATTATATAAGATTAACGACAAATTAAGCTAAGACCCAATAAACCCACTTTCTATAATATAATATCTACTTAATTATTACAAAAAAAAATCTCAACTTAACTAATTTCCTCCAAACTAATCACAACCATCCAACCTAATCACGGTTTATTAAAACTTAATTATTACTATAAACAACAACAAAATTACTTAGAGAATGCTAATTTTTTTATTTAGAAAATTAACTAATTTTGAGTTTTTCTTTTTTTAAAGTGTTAATTAAATTTTCTGGCCACCGGAGATAATTACCTGATAATTCCTCCGGCACGACGGCGGACGGGCCATCACTCCTCTGAAAACAAGCTGAAATACACCGATATTAAATTAAAATCAATTTTAATTCAAAACTTAAGAAGAACTCTATTTCTATATAAATATATTTTTTATAATTCATTAATTTATCAAAATAATTCATATAAATTACATTTTCCCACCTTTTGAGTCATAATCCGAGTGAAAATCGTCCGATCCACCCTTTATATTGAACCATTTTTTGGCCACTGATTTCGGCCACGAATTGGACTGCAAGAAGAAATAAAAATAATATTTATTTCAAAATCAAAATTCTTGAAAAGTACTTATAAATTTTCTTGAAATTAATCTTCCTATAATTCAAAACATTATCATGGAATAGTAATAGAAAATGAAGAGAAGAATTACCTTGAGAAAATTTCCTTCTTGCCTCATTGTGTGGAAATGGAGCGAATGAAACTGTCTGAGGCAAACATTCATAAGAAATTATAAATAGAAGAAATTAAAAGATGAGATATTTTGAGAAAATTTATAATATATATATATTAATGATTATTGTATGCATAGGATTTGATGGGTGTGGATGAAAGTCTATGCAGGCTCTAGCAAGTGGGAGTGTGGGAGTTTCTGCATATTATTTTCTTATTACATATATATAAGTATTGGTGTATGGACAAGGAAGTTTGTGTTTCAATAATGCCAAACACTTAATTGTTTAGATTAAAGTGTTAAAGAAGTGATTAATGGAGTACTCAACCAGGAATAAAAAAGAACCCATTTGCAGGAGAAATGGGGACAGCATAAAAAATAGAGAGAATTAGAGGGAAATGGAAGTTACATGCACATAATAATCATATATAGATAAATAAGTCAACAAAAAAGTTAAGCTATATACATATACACACACACATATATATATAATGTTAGAATATCTAGAGTAGGAAGAAAGAATTAGGATGAATCTTGAAAGAAATTGGAGTAGTGTAGTAATAAAGGGAAGTGGGAAAGTGGGAATCTTTATACTTACATTAATGGAGTTGGGATTGTGAGGGAGAAGAGTTTCTTGAATGTGTTGCAGAGAGATTGATGCAAATTAATC
Organism: Leonotis leonurus; assembly: GCA_026898415.1. Taxonomy (NCBI): domain Eukaryota; kingdom Viridiplantae; phylum Streptophyta; class Magnoliopsida; order Lamiales; family Lamiaceae; genus Leonotis; species Leonotis leonurus. The sequence continues at coordinate 1,205,522 of JAPKLX010000003.1, read as the reverse complement.
AAAGTAGATAAATGCTTCTTCTAAATCTAATCTGCTGTATATTGGTTGATGTAGAGGAGAGAGAGAGATGGAGAGAGAAAGGTTTCCTAGGAGAAACAAAAAGGGGGGAGTTTGGTTAGAGATTTATACAGAGTGAGTATGATAGTAGTAATTGGTTGTGTAATGAGAAGGAAGAGTTCATAAACAGACAAGTGTCAGTCTCTGTGTAATCAGAAATAGAGAGAGAAGAAGGTGAGGACATTTTAGTACGGGAAAAATGATTGGAGGGTATTATGGTAACTGTGTATTGGAAGTGATTTCCACGGTACACGTGTGCGCATTTCATTGGCCTCGCTGGATACTGTAGCTTTATTTTCATTTGGAGTTAAATCCTTAAATTCATGTATATGCATTTATTGAGGAAAAATATTTTTTTCAAATGAAAATTTAGTATAAAAGTTATAAATATTATACTATTTAATTTTATAAATAGATATTTCTTAGTATTTTTTAATTGTGTCAAGTTTATTAATATAATTTAAAAAGGTAAGTGTTTAATATGAAGGAGGAAGTGTCATACTAAGACTAACATTATCGGTTGTAAAATGGGCCAGAGTCGACCGCCATGTAGACAAAGAAAATAAAAAAAAATTACAAAAACAAAAATACGTGGTCTTCCACTCTTTTCTCTCTTATTCTTTATGCTTAATTTTAATTAAATATATTAATAAAACTGAAATATCTATTATATAATATACTTAAAAAAAGTAAAAAACATATCAAATTTTTTATCTCTTCATTCTCTACAAATAGAGACCAATCTTGATATATTTTTTTATACTTTATTTTTTTTTTCTTGTAACATTTTATTTTGTCAAACTTATTATATAACCTTTTATATTTAACTTCGTATTTAGATTGTTATAATTTATAGACTTAATTTGTATATATTGTATTTTGTCAAAATTTATATTTTAAAGAAAAAAGTCGATTTGTTTTTTTAAATATTTTTTAATTATATCTATTTTAATTATTTGAAGCAAAATCAATTATAGTATGTATTATAAAAATAAAATATTATGATTGCATAGTTGAAATGGTTATTGATAAACTACTAAAAAATGAAGGTGGTTGAATTTAATAAAATTCAAATAAAAAAATGAAAAAAAAATTAATAAAATATTAAAATGGTTGGATGGTTGGAATTTTTGATGGTTATTGATAAACCTAGTCTAAGTAACACCGATCATGTTTCAATTATGATTTTTTGGTATTTTAATTTGTTATATCATAGGATGATATTTTGATTTTATACATTATTATTATTTCCTTTTTATCTTCATTATTACACACAAGCTTAATTAATATTTAATCTCGTGAAAAAAATTGATCTATTTCGGCATTCAAACAATTCGATTTCTTTAATCCATCTCACTAAAAATTACCACTAAAAATAAATTTTTGTGTTTTAAAAGAATATGATTAATATTTTAAACTCATTTTTTTTTCTATTCAAAAAATGGTCAAGTGCAATAATTCAATAAAAAAATATAATCAGTTTTAACAGAAATAATAAAGTAAAGTATTATTTTAGAAAAATTTGTGTCATAGAAACTATTTTACTCTTTAAAACCAAATGGAATATGTTTATTTATGGAATAGCATCAATTTGTATGCAATGGCGTAATGTGTAAGTAGGTTTCATTTGAAGTATTACTTTTACTTTTATTTACAATTTGTATTGTGCTTTGAGTATAAAAAAAGCCTAGTCTTTTAACTATTTATCAAAAAAAGATTAGTAGTATATTTCATGACACACTTTCATATGTTATTGATTTATTAAAAATTAAAATAGATATTTTCTTATTTTACATATAATTCTTTTTCTATGAATCAAAAAAAAAAAATATATATATATATATTAATATTGGTATAATACTACATGGTTACATCAAAATTTTAAGCTCTTATCTGGATCTTAATAATTAATATTTTAATTTGTTTTCAGTAGTCACGATTTTATTTTAATAAACTATAGTAAAACTAAATTTTGGGGTATGATATTTATGAATGTAATTATAGTAAACATACCTTCCAATGCGTGTCACTTGTTGAAAGAAAGTTTCCCATTTAATTTGCATGAAAAAGTGAATGACAAAGCTCAAAAAGGTATTGTCAAATTCCATTTTAAATGAAAATAAAAAATTTAATCAAAAATTATATTTATGACATAATTATTTAAAAAGACAAGGGCTAATTTACATATAAATTCATAAACCTTATTAATTTCACTTTTTTCTCGTGACACACAATCTAATCAATATTTAAAAGTCCATTTTTACCCATGTTTATAAAAGAATTCCCAATACCAAAAAATAATAATTAAACTCATTCAATGCACATCTAAAACTAAAATTAAATAGTGACACATAAGTCACCCAAAGATTAAAATTGAAATGTTTTCTCTCAACCAACATTATTATTTATTACTTATTAGCCATCACTAAACCAAAATCAACTACTAATACATACAAGCCACTTGTCATTTAACCATTAAACCCTAAATATTAAATTTTCACATAAATTAAAATGGTCTCAAAAGTGAGCAAAGCAAATCAAGAAAAAATCTTAATTAACCTTTAATTAAACCCCCTAATTGCCCAAACGTGGCAGTGGTTAAAAACAAAATTTTCAATTAGGGAAATTACTCTAATCAGTGACTAAGCACAAGGTTATCTTAATTAGTGCGTGGTTAGCGTTAAGCCAAATAATTAGAGCACAAGTGTTTATTAATTATTATATTGTCTTTGGTAGTCCTTATCTTTTACCCAAAGAATTGAAACACTTTGGTATATATTTATATTTTTGGGTATAAATAAACAAGCAATATTGAGACTTGTAGCATTTAAATTTTGCCATCTTGAGATAAATTTTGTGGTTGGATATTTGAAATAGTATCGACGTGGCTAAATTGGGTTTATTTTGAATAATTTGTCGTTCACCTAATTATTAAGTGGCTATTATAACAATAAATAAATGATTTGATAATAATAAATAATACTCTATTTGTCACATTAAAACTGGCTTTGTTCGACCAAAAATTACTTACAATTTCGATCATATTAAGACAGTAATAATAGGATGGAGGATTAATAATTTGTGGTATGTAAATTTTCACTTTGCAATTCTAGATTTCGTCATGAGTATTGAGATATATTCAAACGAGTATCAAATTATATTTTCCTACAAAAAAAGGTAATATCTATCTTTCATTATCCCACAAATTATCTCTTGATTAATTAAGATTTTTAGACTATCTTACAAACTATCTTTAATAAGATTATTCTTCTTGTCTCGTTTATAATGATATTTTTTTTCGAGTACGACTTTTAATGCAAAAATATAAGAGTTGTAAGTAAGGATTAATGTATATTCTAATATTTTTTAAAGTTAAATAAATTATAGCATTTGAATTATTTAGAAATAAGTTCACAAGATTAAATCTTTGTTATCTGAGATAATACAGTAATATGTCAAGATCAATAGAACAAATAAAAAATAAAAAATTGTAAGATGATCTATTGAAATTGAAATTTAATATATAAAGAGTAGCATTGCATATGTCTTTTTACATATGAAGAAAATAGAATGAAATGGAATTGAATGGTACGGATGATTAAGAATAAAAGGACATTCATATAAAAGTTGGGTGTGATTATAAAAAATAAAGTAAGAAAGCTTTTTATGCAGTCAAAAACAAAATATTTGACCATTATAAGTTAACATGTATGTGGAAAATTAATTATTATATTCATACAATTGGATTGGATTGGATTATAGATAATATGATACTAAATTAATTAATAATTAAGAATCTTGCCCACCCTTTTAATGCTCATTGATTAGATGCAAAATATTATGATTTGACACATAAAAAGATTTGGATTTCTACTAATTAAGTGGGATTTCAGTTCAAGAACATATATAAGTGCTGCTGAGGTTTTAATTTTATTTATTATTATTATGAGTTATAATGGATTTAAGTTTATTAATCACCTTATACCATCATTAATGAAAATTTTTAGAATATGAATTAGATAGAAAAATCTCCATTACGTCAGCATATTTATATCATTAAGATGTACTCCCTCCGTTTTTTAATAAGTGTCCATTTTTACTAAATTACACATACCAATAAAATGAAATTTTTTTACTTATATATCATTTATTGAATAGCATAATAAATACATTCATACAGATAATATCAAATTCCAATAAGTATTAAATAAGGACAAAATTGAAAAATTGTCATAAATATACTTTAAAATTTTGAAATAGGACACTTATTTAAAAATAAGAAAAAAAGTAAAATATGACACTTATTAAAAAACTAAAGGAGTAATTAGTTGGGCCCATTTTGTACTTATCTTTACAACAAGTTTAGGTTGTCCTAAATGTGTATTGTGCATTAAATAGATGTGTGAAAAGTAAGCACTTTCTCTATAATATATTTTAGCTGTAAGGGGATTTTGTTAATATATGAAGACTTTTTTTCTATGTAAAAATAAATAAATCTATGCCAGTTATATAACCGAGTGATAAAATTATATAATAAAGATGTCAATTTCGACCATAAATTTAGGCCTTTTATTTCTATCATCACTTTTATAACTTATCTATACAAATCAGATATCAATCATTAAAGAATTAGCATTTTTTAATCAGATATTGTATTGAATCTACATATGGTAAAAATAATTTAGAACATTCAACAATTGTGAAAAGAATTATCAAAAAGTAACATGAATATAAATACTCTCAAGAATATATATTTTACATATATTAAAATCGAATGAAGAAAACCCCCTACGGAGGAACAGAAAAATATTATTAATCAAAGATTTAAACAATGCAATTATACCTATGGATAATTAAATATAAATACATTAAACTTAATTGATATTTAGGGCAGTTGACTTTATTTGCAAATGGCTGATTATAAAATAGTCTATAAATAAGAAGAGCCACACATAGATTTATTTTAATTTGTCAACATTTCAAGACACAAAATTTTACCTAATAAATAAGACAAAATTAGGAAAACAAAATAAGAAAACAATCAAGTGGTTGGCCAATTCAAGCCTATACATAATGACCATTTTTTGCATGATATGGTGTGTGCATGCCCAATTTTTTCCTAAGATATTTAGTTATTAAACTCAATTCTTTCTTAGAAAATCTCAATTAAGAAGAGAAGATACATGATCATAGTAATCTCATTTATAACATGAAACAATTTTAACACGTCTTCTCACACGCAACGTGGATAACGATATTAAGTGATATTAAAAATGAGACAGATTTTAATACTATAAAGTTACATATTGAGTTCAGTTCATCTTAAAACGTCATGATTAAACTTCCTATACGATCGTCTATCATGTACAAGGCCATAAACCGCCCACGGTGAAAGTATAAATAAATTAAACTTTCTTATCACATTCTATGATAGATTCATATTCAACAGTAGATCATAAGTATTATTTAGAAGATACGCCTTCCATCCTGCTATTTATATAAGATTTTGATTAAAAATATGAAAGTTTTTTGGTCAAAACATAACTTAAATAGCTTGACAAGATGCAGTACTTTAAGCTTGATTAAATGCTTCTTTCCATTCATTTCCCCCTCATGAAAACCAAAAACAATAACCTTCTTCTTATTTTAATTAGAACCCCTTGGCTTGAAATATTACCCTTATATAAAAACATCAAATAATAATGTCATGAAATGGATAAGCATTGAGTTTAATATTTGGTGTGACTAACATTGTCGGTACAATCACTAAAATTAATAAATTAAAAGTGAAATCTAATTCACAAAGAAAAAGTGTTGGTGTTACTATTTCCAGGAAAAAGGTAACTATTTAATTAATAAAATAAATATGACCATAATCAAACTGTACTTGGGAAAGATACTGATTTCTAACTTTGTGTTTTTTCATAATAATGTAAATAGAATAATGTAAATTTTCTTGGATATGTTGTCTTCATTAGTCATTAGACTCATTACAAAAAGATAACAAATTTAAATAATCAAATTTTCTACCCTTTATCGTGTTAAGTGTTATGGTCTTTGATAATGAAGGGTTCCTATAAATCTTAGCATAATTAATAATTACAAGGATTGTAACATTATAGGTTAAATAATGTTGATCTAATTGAGGTGCATACATCATCCACTTTTGCAAAGTGGGTTCCTTAATTTTGTACCTAATCATGTAAGGGATCTACTTTTTGTGTGATAGGTTAATGGAATTCAATGTTACATATAATTAAAGTTGGGACATAGAGAATGGTACAATAGAGGACTAATACCACATATGTTGGATATTGACATATTGACATATTTTATTATTATAATACACTCAATTGAATATTAAATATATCACATAATCAAAATGAATGAAACAGAAGAAACATTATTTTTCTTAAACAGAAGAAACATTATTTTTCTTATTGAGTCTTCCATTGTTGTATTCCTTGGAAATTTTATTTTATCATTAAATAACTTGGATACCAAACATAGTCTATTCCTTGGAAATTTTATTTTATCATTAAATAACTTGGATACCAAACATAGTCTAAAAGAGCATGAACTTGTTGAATTCGAAACATATTCAAATTCATTTGTTTATGAAAATATTATCTGCATCTATTCACAAACCTTTAATCCAGCGTTCAGTTTAACTTTCTATCAAATCAATACATAACCTAAAGTTTAAATAGTTGATTTACTAAAATTTGAATTTTATACAAGCTTAAAAATCATTAATGCAAATAACAAACAAGCTAAATTCAAACTTAAATTTGATTATAATATTATCAAATGATTCATAAGTCAAGCTGGAACTCAATAAATTGATATCAAACCAGGATCAAACAATAAGTAAAAGCTCAAGTCGAGCTTGACCAACTTGATATTCAACAAAAGCCAAATTCAACTAATGTCGTTTACAACCATAATCCTATATTGTGATTTGTGCGTGGGTCAATAAAAAAGTGTATGTTTTTTTATTGAATATATATATAGATAGTAATCATATTTACCTAAAAGAATAACAGACCTTGCAGGTTGAGACTACAAAGCATATGAACGAATGCAGTGCAAGTTTCAAGTCTAAAATGCCATGCCTTTTCCACAAGCAATATAATAAAATATGCAATGGAAATATAATTATGAAACTTCTAATAATACTTAAATCATAACTTACGAAACTCATGAATCTAAAATCTGTGTTTGCAGTCTATCACAAATAAAAAAGCAAATACGGCAATATGGAAACAAAGCTCTTTAGATGATCCCAATTTTGTTAGCAACGTCAAGGGCATCATAGTCTGGTGTCAATCTCACGTACGCCTTCTTGGTACCGTCGGGCCTGAGAGAAAAGACCTTAAGTTGGAACTGAACAACAGTGTTTTTCATGTGTTCAAGTAAATATCAAGAGTCCAATTTCAGTCAAATTCATGTAATTACAGCAAGTGATTTACATTAAATTGGAGGAATAATAAGAATATGGATCTGGCTGCACCAAAACACTAATTGCGTCAGGAATCATTTCAAAGCCTCAATGCCACAATGTTTGCAAACAAGAAATGGGTATTTTGACTGATTTCATCCAAAGATATTATGAGAGCATGAGCGTGTATCCAGATATAAGTTGACCTATTTGCACAATCCTATCAAGCATCGTAGAGAGCTAATAACAGGTCGTGAACATGGGTATACCTGATGAGAGTGTTGACCTTCTTGGTCTGAATGTCGTACATTTTCTTGACGGCGGCCTTGATTTTCTTCTTGTCAGCACGGATATCAACAATGAAAACCAAAGTATTGTTATCTTCAATCTTTTTCATTGCAGATTCAGTGGTAAGAGGATACTTCAGGATCTGGTAATGATCAAGCTTGTTGCGAGGTGGTGCACTAATCCGAGGGTACTTGGGATTCCTATCCGTTTTCAATGTCTTTGGTCGATAGAAAGTAACTTTAGTACGGATCTTCTTAGCCTTCTTCTTGAAGGTACTTGCTGATTTTACTGCCTTAGCAGCCTTCAAGGCCTGAGCCTTTGCATCAGATTTCTTTGACGGATCAGCTGCATATCATTTAAAAACAGAAAAGGAAAGAATAAGTTAGAGACAAGCATTGATGCATTAGCCACATTACAAAATTACATAAGCATAAGATTGTACTCAGTAATTGATATATAAAGCTATTTTAATGCCAGGAATCCACCATTGAAATGACCAAGATTAATATCAAAAGCGAAGAATACGAAAACTTATAATAGCTACAAGCACGAGTAGTTGGCAGAAATATAGAGACTCGAAATCTGTTATTGTGCTACTGGTAACATGAAGATAACCACTGCGTGGAGGTAAACACCAAGCTTGATTTCAAGGCATACAGATGGACTTTCTCATAATATACAAAGCCAAAAGTCGACTACGTGTTACAACTTTCAACTGATATGATTACGCCAATTTTTGCACTTATGAACTTCTCTTAGCTCATGAAACTACACGAAATTTCACAAGAAAAACCAACACATTATATTCTGCAAAATCTTAACCGCAAACAATTACGTAATTTTACATTTCTCGTATTAAAATTTTACATTTTACTTAGCATCACAGCTCGCAACGAAAACAGATGAACAGAGAAGTGTAATCTATGCCACATAAAATTTCCCAAACATTCACTCCAATCGCCAAAACAACATAGCTGAGCTGAATAGCGAACTTCATCAGAAATGACGTTTAACAGAATCAGAATCTAAATAATTCTAATACTAAAAAAAAGGCAAAATAAAAAGGCATACCTTTAGTTGGAGCCATTTCGTCACGGAGAAACCTCTGCTACCTCAGTAAAACAAACCTGCAAATTTAACGAATCAAATAACAAGAAATCCGCATATTCAACCTAAATAACGTTAGACATTTGAGCGACAGAGATAACCTGAGGAGGGGAAAGACTGGTGATGAAGGGTTCAGGCGGCGAGGAAGAAGATGGTTCTCAATATGTAACCACAGATCTCGGAATTAGGGTTGGGCCCTTTCAAACTTACTAAGCCCACATGAAGTGAATTTACATATATGGGCCGGGAAATTTGTTTTAATTAATAGCCCAATTAAAAATATTTAAATAAAATTTTAGTAAGGTTGAATATTCCCATATACCTCAATTATAATTTACAAAAAAATATTCAACTAATAATTTGACTCAACTTATAAAAAAATTAGGTGTTAATGTTATAAAAAATAACAATAGTTATTTTTTATGTGAATTATTACATATAACTTTCTATTTAAATTTAACTGTACGAATAGTTTATATTTTCATTTTATGTAGTTACCTATAATCTTGAAAAGCTATGATCTTATCGAATTCTGTGTTTTAATTATCATAACTAAAACCTTGGATATTGCTTAATAACTATAATATAAATCTAATAAACTGAACTACATTTTAAATCAGATTCAATTATAAAAACAAAGCATTAAATGTTTGCTATAGTGACATAGCAGTTATGCTCCATCGAGATCAATGTATATGACAAATATGAAGTAATGTTACATATTATATACAAATTAGTAGTAATATTAATATCTATATCGAGTTGACGTGGCAATGTCACATAAATGTGTGAGTCGATATAATTTTCACTTTAATAAAATTTTATTGTTTTGTATGAATAAATATTAGATTATACTACTATAATCAACAAATAATACTTCATCCGTGCACAAATATTGTATTATTTCCTTTTATGGATAGGGTTCCACAATGCATTTAATATTTCAAACTCAGCATATATTATATTTTTTGAGTCTCTTATCCAATAAAAATGCACTTTATAGTTTTGTTTTAAATTTCGTGTCGATTTTGTTTTTATTTATTTGTATGTAGCGTATGTGAAAACTCTGAGTGTAAAATGTTGACTACTTTAATGCAATGCCAATAAAATAATAAATATCGTGTATTCTAGTGTACTTTCCGCAGCTCAGTGTTTTTAGTTCTTGAGTGGGTCAGAAATTTTTTGAACATGTTATTGAATTCATTATAATACACTTTTTGTGGACGAAGCGAGTAATTTAACAGTGATAATTAATAAAATTTTATCAAAAACTTACTAATTATCTACGATGTATGTCACATCATTTGCTTAACGATATTTGTAATAATGAAACTTTGTAGTTAAGATATCCAAAATCTAGCAATGAAAAGCAGCAAGCGAATTCAACTAAATACTCTGTCCCATCGCACTAAATGCATCCTAAGAAAAATAAAAAAATAGTTAGGTCCCATTATTTTGAATACTTACAAATGGAAGGGAAGGAAAATAAGAAGCAACTAGAAGAAGGGTAGGCTTCTGGATGCCCTAATTAAGACATAGTGCAATATTCATAGAATTAATGTTAGGATGAAAAAAACAAAAGTATGAGATATCGTTGTCGGAAGGAAACATGCAGAAATACTCTTCTACCAATCATTCATTATCAATATAGATTCATTTATCATCATCATCATCATCATCATCATTGTTCTTCCTCGTAGAGTCTGATACTATCTCATGTATTCTTTTGCTTTGGCTTGATTCGCTTTCTCTCTCTTCACTTGCCCCCTTATCCTCTCTCTTCTTCCTGTACTTCTCGAAGAACTCCTTGTTCTCTTTCTCCAGCTCCACCCATACTATATTATTATATTTTAAATATCATTAAAATAAGGTCTTGCTTTGTGATATGTATTGTGTGGTGACATATGTAGTGGAATTTTTGATGATGGCTTTCTTGAATTAATTATTACATGTCGATCAATATAAATGTCCATGGTTGTGTGTGCATGGAAATGATCATGATTTCTTGCCACGTGTATGGTTTGAATTGGTTGTGATCATTGTATCAGTGGACGTGATCAGTGGGAGAGGAGGAGACTTGAGATTAATAATTTTAAAGGGTTTCTTTTTGTATGTTTATGATCCACTATTTGGATTTGGAATGATTAATTAATGAATGGAAGAAAAGAGTGAAATTAAATATATGTATATATATATATATATTGATATAGTACCTGTGGAAGTAATAACAGGCTTGATATTTGCATGCTGTTGGAGAGCTTCCATGCATTCCTCTTTGCTCATGTTGAACACTATGCACTCTTCTATTAGATGTTGTACCTATTTATCATCATCAAACAAAACCATATATATATTATATATATATATATAGAGAGAGAGAGGGGGGGTAGTTATACATATATATATACAGACCATGTGGATGTATTGAGCAGAAGTAGGATCTGATGATGATCCCATATTAATTAAACTTAGTTTCTTTCTTGATCGGTGGGTAGTAATGAACACTGAGTGTGGTGATTGATGGTGAAGAAGAAGAAGAAGAAGAATGAGAGAGAGGTGATGAAGTGAAAGAGGAGAATGAATTTATAAAACGTTAAAACTCAGATGAAAAGAGGAAGGAAACAAGAAAAGAAATTTCAGTAGGGAAAGAGAGGAAGAGGGAGGAGTGATCAAGTGATGTCATGGAGTTTGTAGACCCACGTGGGAGATGGCACTTGATTGGTTGAGAGGGGATTAGGCCAGATTTTGTTAAAGCACCATTGTTTCTTCTAATCGCCTCACGTGCCGCCCTGGCCCCACACTCTAAATTGGGCCCATTTTAGGCCCAATACTCAATCCCCCTCTCTCCAACTTAAATAGAATATAATTTAATATTTTCTTTATAAAAAACTTAAACCTCAAAATTAATTATAAATATATTAACTTATAAACTTATAAACTAAAGCAAGTCTATCTTCATTCATACAAAATGCAAAATGTTCAACTATTAATTTTATGTATAGTCTTTTAATAAAAATACACATTATTTTTGTTGGATTTTCTCCCAATTTTTGCTTTTAAGTAGAGATTCATGATTATGGTTACAGTCCGTTAACTATAATCAAATTATCGGTTTACAATTTAATTATTTGAAAATTATAATCGATTCGTGGTTATATCAATTTACGATTTGAAATCAAAATGTCAATTCTTTTGCAACCGTTTTAAAAAATATGTATTTTTATATGAATTTACAAATTTAAATTTATGTATAGAAATTATTCTACGTGATACTATTAAATAGATAAAATCAAATTAGATATATAAAAATTATACTTAAATAAATCTTAACTAGGTATTGCACCCGTGCTATGCACGAGATTATTTATTAATAAATAATTTATGCATAGAGATATTTAAAGAAATCAAAAATATTGTAATCCGATTTTATTCGGTGGTTTTAGAACCGTAATCGATAGTCTTATTCTCAATTGTGACTATGTTGAGGACAATTCGGTTACAGTTTCAAAATTTGAGAGCCGCGATCAGCAATTTGAAATAATAACTTAGATTTATTTTACCTTATTCAATTTATTTCTTATTTTATAAAGGGTCTTTTTTATTAATTCATAACAATACATTAAAATTAACAAATAAGATGATATTACATAACTATTTAAACATATGTGTATATTGATAAAAATTCATAATACATATATTTGAAGTCATTATTATTTGTAGTTAGATTTTGTTGTGAAATTTTAATTTTGTTGTGTAATAATAAATATTTGACATAATTTTATGTAACTACAAATTAATAATTTGAAGTCAACTACAAAGTTATCCTTAAAAATTGATTTTCAATTTTTGTACAAATTCGTGTATTAGTTATTTTTTAAATTTTTTTTAATATATTAAATTATATTAATAATTATATATTAATTAATTTTAATAATATATGTATTTTAATTTTAGGAGGCAAAGGTTATAGGAGAGAGAAAATAAAAGTGTTATTTGTTTAAATTTTAAAAAATATATAATTTAATATATTTAATATTTATATAATTTTGGCCAATAACGTTAAAATTATCTACAAATAAAGCTAGTAAATTAATAAAGTTGAAATTATTTAATTCAATATATTTAATATTTATATATAACTTGTACCGTGTAAATTAATAGAGCTCCTAAATGGAATGACCATTTGTATTCCACTATATGTTTTACTTTAAATTTAGCATTTAATTAATATTTATAATAATACATTATAATTAATATTTTTTGCAAAATTATACTTCTTTCGTCCCACTTATTTAAATTCATTTACTTTTGACACTCATTCCAATATTTAGTTGTAATAGCTTTTGAAGAACATGGTTTGTACTTTAAAATTTGATAAATAAAGAAATGTGTCTAAATAAGTGAAACGGAGTCGGTATATGTTAGTGTTGAATTTATCAATTATACAAATTGATTATAATTATTAGTATTAAATATAAAAAAATAATTATAAACCTTGATCAAATAGGACAAGTTTTTAATACTAAATAAAAGATTAAACTTAGATATAAGAAAATAAAATTAAGAAAACATATTAGATAACATTGAGATTGAGACACTATATTTAATTCGTCATTTCTGCATAGTATTAAAACATATTATAAAGAGTATTCACCTTCATAATTAGGAACATTATATATATATATATTATATGTATAAGAATATGTATATATATATAATTATTTTCAATTTATTAATGTATTATAATTTTTTATATTAGTTTTATATTTTATATAATATATATCAAATTAAAGGTATTGTCAAGATCTTTAATTTAATATGCATGATATTGCAAATATTTTTACAAACAAAATAAATAATTTTAGGAGAAAAATGTTATAGGAGAGGGAAAATATACCATAAAGTTTATAAAATTTAAAAATTAATTTATTCATAATACGTAAGTTAAACCTAAAGTAAACCATAAAATAAACCATAAACTCTGAACCCTAAAATAAAATTTAAAACCTAAATCAAATTCAGTTTGTACATGTATGTTATGAATTGTTCAATGTTTAATTTATCTTACCGCTCCATTAGCTTATAGTATAGCCTTTGTAATGAAAGATATTGAGTTCAAATCTTAATAATGTTATTTTTTTCAATTTAATAGTTATAATCTTTGCCATTGAATTTGAAGTTATTTACAAAATTGCCATTAAAATTGATTTGCAATTGATGTTTCATGTTTTATATATATATATAGATGAATCGACAATTTGAAATTACCAATTCACAATTTCGAACATTTGAAACATAAATCAAATTATTGCCTATACAATTACCGTCCAGAACGAACAATTCCAAAAATCAGTACTTACGATTTGATTACGATTCGGTTACGAAGGTTACGGCTAATTTTAAACTTGGTTGATAGCGTTGACGACTTAGGCAGTTAGGCGCTCACTTGTCGCAGTAAGTACAAGAAGTTAAGCAAGTGGTACAATGTGGACCAAACTCTATGAATTGTTTGCATCTCTAAATTTTGCAATCACCACTTATAGTAATTGCTTGAAAATTATATTTTTAGTTCCGTCTCCAATTCTCCAATCATATCAAGGGTCCCCATCTTCAAGAATAATAAGAACACGACACATGTTGAGTATAATATTATAATTAAAATATTTATAACTACAAAATTAGTTAAATGTTAAGTTTAACTATTTTTTAGTGTGAGTAATTTGATTAAGTTGTATCCCCGCCCACAGTTAAGGTTGTTGAACCGAATTGAACTGAATATTATTCGGCTCGCATTCAGTTCGAGTTCAAAAAATTAAACTCGAGTTTTGTTTAATAACAAAAATCAAGCTCGAGTTCAGTTTGCTTGATTTTCGATTTAATAGTGAATTCGAACTCGATTTTAGGCTCGACTTGGATAGTTTGTTGCTTCACAATACTACTACTATTTGCATTTTTATTAATATAAAATATTCAAAGGATTTAATAACAATTTTTTTAATGTACTATCCGAATTAGTTTTATAATAAATTTATGTATAAAATGTATCAAAATAAGCGTTTAGAAAGGTGACTATTTATAAATTAGAATTACAATTAATAAAAAAAAACTATATATTTTATATGTGTAATTAAAAGTTGTTTTTTTAAGTTGTTTTATTAATATTAAATTGTTTTAAAAAATAAAAGATAATTATTTAAAATATGTAAACTTTATTTCTTTCCATTTTATTCAATACTCTTTATTTTTAAAAAATTACTTTTAGCAAGACGGACCAGAATATAAGGTATAACCCATGACTCATTCGAAAAAAACTGAGTAATATAAAAAGGTAACCTTGACTATTTGATCATATCCCATGGTAGATTACATTTTTTTATCTCCAAAAGGTAACCTTGCTATCATCATTTAAAAAGTCGACGCCCTAAATAAATGTTGGCAAAATTAATTTATTACTTCATACGTCCTATTCAAAATGGTCTAATTTGACGACCAAATATATGAAAACATTTTAATCAAAGCATGTTATTTTTAGCGAAATAGAAGAAGTACATGTTGTAGAAAACTCACCGAATATCATAATTTATACTCCTGCTGAAATATTATAAAGCCCCATAGATAGACATTCTATCTAATAATTATCCGAATTTTAATGATTGAAATTATCATTCCCATACAAACATTGTTAAATAGATCAGATATCCTATCTGCGGCAGATGGGGTGTAAATAAGTCGGGGTCCAGCCGCGACTCGACTCGTTTATAATATTAGAATATTTGAATTCAATTCGAGCTTATCACATATATACTGTTTGAGTGGTTTAAAATGTAATTATAGAGTTTGATTTTGGTTCGTGGGAAATTTGATTATATCATTTTCAATTAGAGCTATCGAGCTTTACTCGTTTGATAGTAACTTTAATGATTTTCAAGGCTCAAGTTTTAGCTTGTATGATTTTTTTTTTGTTTTGAAAAATTAGCTATTTTAGCTTAAGTCCCAACTAAATGCTCGATTGGGTGATTGATTAAAAGCTCGACGAAAGGTTTGTGAACATACTCGATTAAGTGCTAGTGAATAAACGAACTCTAACATGGTCGTATGTTAGGCTCGAGTTCAGTTCGATAAAAGTATCGAACTCGACTGTTTTACTATTGAGTTAAGCTCTTAACGAATTTTTTTTTTTAATTGAATTACGAATAGCTCGCGAGTAACTACGTTCGTTTATCGTCATAGCGGTGAACATATTTTTCTATGATTTAAAATAAAATATATTGATGCATTTATAAATAAATTTACAATATTACACATATAAATCGATACACGTTATTAAATTCCGCAAATAATCCAAGGGTTTTCCTACGCGGAAATGTGAGCATCCTCCACGTGTGAAGGTGGGGCCCGCTCGTGCCGAGCTGTCTGTACTCGGACAACAAAGCAGCACCACGTCAGCAACACACAATCACACACTATATCTCCTCATTAATGCCACTTTCTCTTTCTCCCTCACTATATTTTTAAAGATTGCTTCTCATTTTACTATCTTCAGTTCCTTTCTCTGCAAAAAATACTGCATCTTTGCTTTATTTCAAAGGTCGTTTATCTTTCTTTTTTTTCCTTCCTTCATTTTTTTTAATTAATTCTGTTTAACTAATCGATATATGTGTTATTGCAGTTCATTTGATTGAAAAAGATATGGAGAGATATAATCTGCAAATAAGGTCGAAAAGCGCTTCATCATTTGCAGGTATCATATATGAATATACACCTTCAAATTTTAATTAATTTGCAGTCTTTTGATTTTAATTTATTAATGAGTAATGTGAAAATTATTGCCTTTGGTTCAATTTTTTAAAGGGTGTACGTATCATATGTATATATGCATGCCTTTTACAATCTGTTTTTTTATTGTTTTCGTTCCTATAAACATGCACACTAAAATATGATACGAGTTTCAAGAAACGTAAATTCAATATATTGTTATTTAAAAAAAACGACAAATCTTTTTATATGATTGTAGTGTTAAGGAGCATGAATTTTTTTATATGATTGCAATTCCGCAGTCAAAATAAAATATTCCAATCTAAGGAATAATAATAATAATTAATTAATAGCTCGAAACAACTAAAAATAATGTAGCATGTTTTGTTGTTTGTAAATAAATATTACATTTTTTATAAAAATTAGATGTAGTTTAATACTCCCACCGTTCCTATTTGGTTTCGTTGGATCAATATTGTGAGTGTTTTATTAACTTTTAGGGTTATGAATAATGAGAGGAATGGAATATCATTTAATACAAATTAATAAAAAAAATTATAATGACTCGTATATTGATATGACATTATTGCATTAGTGTTAGACACGTTATGTCGTGTCCATCAAAGATAATATCAAGATTGAATCAATAATATAGGTTAATGTTCATTATTAATTTAAGGCCATTTTTTATGCTTATTAGGAAGTGAAGTATAATGGTCGTTAAGCACTTGTTAAAGAAAATATTACTCAATAATCCCATCCACTAATGTAAATTAAATTAAAATGGTAACCATATCCTTTTTATCCAACACCTTATTTTATTGATTATTTGAAACCATTAGAGAATGTGGTGAATTTATGCTTTAACTATAAATAGTTGATGAAAGGGACTATCGAACGTAAACACTCTCCTTTCTTTGTTCTATTTTTAGAAATTAATTAATTATTAGATAAATAAAAAATTAAATAGGATTTTATCATTCCACTTTGTAAGAATGGAGGGGGTCATTCCTAAATAGGGGTAATATTAATTACTTGCTTATTCTATTATTATCCTTCTCATTGAATGTCAAATGCCAAAGACCCCATAAATAAATAAATATGTACTTTTCACACATATTGGTAGTATTATTATTTAATAGTTTATATTGTCAATTTTTACATATCTTGTCATTTATATTACATCGTAAACAACAATTTATAGCCGGTTTGTTTTTATTTATTTTTGCAAATCCATTGACTTTATGTATATAATTCAATTATATATAATTAATTCAGTAAAATTTAAATTCCACTCAATATGTAATAATTTTTTAAATTAACAAATAAAATACACAATAATGTTTAAAAAATGATACTATATTTTCTCACTTAGTATGCAATTGGGCCGGTCCGGGCCTTACATTTTATAATATATCTTTAAAAGCCCAATTTATTTGCCCAGAATAGATTATAAATTTCACGTGCGTTTAAAGAATTTTTCACGTGTTTACAAGATAAAAATAAATTGACTTTAAAAATAGAGGTATTCGAGGAGTGATTTTAAGAAAAATTATGATTTTATGTGGTCATTTTGTAAATATTGAGATTTGATGTGATATATTGTGTTGAAAATTGTGTAGGTTTGCATACTAAAAACGAAACAATACATTTTTTATGGACAATCCATTTAGATAATAATGATAAACTTATCGTGGATGGATGGAGTATAACTATCGTAATCAGTCTATAACAATAGTTTCAAAACTTGTAATCATTTTTATCATTTTGGTTTAGTTTAATTTCAATTTTAAATATTCAAAATTTTGAACAAGTAGTATGAATAGTCAGTTCCTCAATATTTATTTTAAAAGATTTTTTTTTATCAATAATTCAATTGTATCTTTTACCTTATGTAATATAAGGGTTATTTATTCTTTATAAAACTATATTATTAAAATAATAGATTGAACACTTGTATTCATGACTTTCTTATGATCCAAGCTTAATTAAAATATTTATTAATCTTTCCTAAATAAACACTTTTTACATAATTTATTTTTAAATAAATGTGTTTTGTCTTATTATTATGACTTTCGTTAAAAGATAAGCAATGTATGTAGTCCTAGAAAGAAAGCACATTGGGAGATAAACAGTAAACACTACTCTCTGTCTCCATTCTTACTTTCGTGAAGGAAGTGTATAGTGCGAATTACCGCCATCGTCCTACTTTTGGGGAAGCTCTATTGAAGTACCCAAAGAAGTAGGATCCTTTTTTGCATAATTTCATCACTATTATTATGTTCCTATTTCGATTTCTCTATTTATGAACGGTTGTAATCGTCGTGCCTATATCTTTAGATTAGGCAGTACTATTTGTTTCCATAAAATCCGAAGAATCCTTTTCATGGTAGTTTTATTCGCAATTGGTTAAAATTGCATGTTTTTTTGTAAATTGTGGTTGAACTAATCTCATATTGGTAGGTTTTATCGATGGTATGCATCAGTAGCTATCTATGCTGTACACATAATCACACCACACATGCACAATGCGAATGTGTGCGCGCGTGAATCTATGATAGGTGCAGGTATATACACTAGGTGAAGCATTTATGTAAGAAGAGTTTAGATGATGATGGAAATGGAAAACTCTTTGATTAGTGGTTTTGTTTCTAAATTTTCATTTTTGCCAGAATCTTTTGATGGGTTATTGATTTTTGTATGGAGGAATTTGTGCTGCTGTGATAGCATTACACCTTGGAATAGTAATAATATTCTGAATTTGAACGTTTGTGCAGACCTTCCTCGGATTCAAAAGCATATAACTGTTAGCAGAGTGCCTTCGGATTCTGGTTCGCATGTCAATGCAGGCATTTGGAATGATATGGTTCGTTCTGATATCTTTGCTTTTTCATCATGCTATTTTTAGTGGTTAGATGATATGTATGTTTTGATAATTTTGTTGTTACCTAGCAGTCGGTGGAGATCGGGCAGAGCTCCTTTGGGCGAGCCACTGGTAGGCCATTGACAAATACAGTGGCAGAAAGGAGTCACAAAGAAACTGAACCCAAGAGACGATCTATGAGTGGCATTGCTAGGTTATTACGTCGTGAAGGGCTGTCTTCCCTGTGGAACGTACACAAAAAGAAAAATAGGTCATCAGACAGCTATCGGCTGAATAATACATCGGTTGACGTTGGACCAAGTAGAGAGCTGTATGATGGCCAATCTAGCAGGAGAAGCTCAAAGGAGAAGCTAGAACCCAATGAGGTCTATGAGGATATGTATTCACCATCCTTCGTGAATGGACGTTTTTCTTCCAGATGGAATGCAAGCTCGATGCTTTCTAAATCTGATATGATACTCATTCAGCAGAATCTTGCGTCTAAACGTCTTGCCTATGATAAAACCATCAATGATAAACTTTGGGACTCAGAAGTCAGGAAAAAGAAGTTCCTTGGCGATAAAGTGTATGATCAACGAGGCACTTTTAGCAGTTCTCTTGGTGGCCCCACAATACTTTTGAACCCACCTATTTCAGCGAAGTATGGAAATTCTAAATCAATGAGAGCAGATAAAGATATAACAGGTATACACAACATCACTTATCCTCCAAATGGTGATGATGATCTGCTAGTTGATCCTGACTATCGGCACAGAGCTCATAAGAAATCAGATATTCAGTTAAATGTGAAGAATAAGGAAAACACAGTTCCATCGCCAATTCTTGTCCTGAAGCCTCTAAAAGGATATAAGCAGAATGGTCATGGTTCATCATGTTATCATTCACAAGATTATGTCCCTGACTCTGCAAAAATGATGGGACAACCTAGTGTTGAAAAAGAATTGTCATGGAGAAAGACTCGATCACATTACAATGCTGAGTTTTTGACTCCTGAAGAAGCTAGAAAATTAGCTAGCAAAATTACAAGGCGATTGAGAGATACTTGTGAGAGTGACCATCCAATATATTCTGGGCTTCGGGGATATGTGATAGATGAGAGTTCATTTGGTGCTAAAGAAAGTGATATGGACAGTGAGTTGGAGATGTTAAAAGGGTCGTCTAAGAGTTCCATTCTTGATGATAAGAAACGGAGTAGTCATCCATCTTCTAGGTCTCTCAATGAAGAGGCAAAGAAGAGACTTGCCGAGAGATGGAAGATGACTCGCAGATATCAAGATTTGGAAATAGTTGCTAAGGGTAGTAGACTGGGTGAAATGCTTTCCATGCCTGATGGAGAAAAAAGGTCCAAACAAGCTGCTTTTGAGCGTATTGATAGATCACGTACGCAAGTGGGTTGTGATAATGGAAATTCTATGCGGCATGATCTTTTAGGTATTATTAGCAGAGAGGGTTCAAATAGTAAAACCGAAAGAACATCTAGATCGAGATCAATTCCTCCAATAGGTGGGAACATTCATGGAAGAGGTGCATGTCATAATATGCTTTCTAATGAGCAACACCTGTTGCATAGTGAACCCATAAGACATGGTACAGGTAAGCTCACAAAGCAGTATCCAATTCACAAAGACACATCTCAAGGTTCAAAGTTCAGAGGCAAGAAGCCTCTTCTCTGTCTGCCCATCCATCTCGAGGAGATAGACTCTTCATCAGGAGCTAGGTTCGAGATCGAAATGGAAGCAAATGTTAAGGCTTTACCATACCAAAAACTCATGTTTCAGATGGCAGAGGAAGATGGCCGCAGTTGGAGTGATGCACCTGAGATAGTATCTGTTGATGCTGAGCATGGAATCACAACCATGCTTTCTAGAACTTCACTGTTGGATCCGGATCATTCTTCAATAGATAATGAAAGCTCAAGCTCTACTGCACATGATCAAAAGAGCTTCTGTCATCAGGTCTAGATCTTCACTTTTTCTTTAAGTGCTTGAATTTTGCATTAGAATGTTACTTTGCCTTTTCTCTATTGTTTTTAGTATTTTTAATCATGTGATTCCTATTTAATACTATTGCACTCTTATTATCTTTGATTCTCCTTGATTGCAAAGTCCCGTTCCTCTGCATCTGTAGCTCATCTATTTACAACTTTTGTTTTAAAATTATGTTCATGCTGTTTATGTTCAAAACCACATGCCAAAGATGTATTTTGTTGTTGCCTTTTCTTGCTAATCCTTCTCAACCTATGAGGCTATGATTTATGAATGCAGCTGCTTAATTGATACTTGATACTCTTCCATATTTAGGGATGAGTCTAATCTTGTGAGAAACACGCAACATCTGCATCTATCAATATGATCTATGCTTCTTAGTGTTCCCATAATAGATCTAAATATAACTACTTTTGATGGCATAGATGTATGGAAATTTCTTGGTGCTTGAGTCATACCTGTAGCCTAACATGATGCATTACAAATTTATAAACTAATTACATTAAGTATTTGTACTGCAACTGGCTGGGCTTAGAAAATTCTTTGTCATCCCATTTTGGACTAATAATTCCAAAGAGATGAGAATGTTTATTGATTGTGTAACTTCTTAGAGTGGTTAAGCCATGAAGTAACACACCCAAAAATTACTACTAATAATTATATATTGATATATGATATTACCCAATATTGTGGAGAGAGATTCAACAAGAGCCACAAGACGCTCAGTGATAGAACTTACTCTGAAGGTACATGTCTTGGCATCCAAGTCCTAATAGAACATCACATTGTTGGAAATCCGTTGGATGATCGGGGGTGTCAAATGTAGAATAACTATTCAGCATTAGAGGAAAGAGCGAAACTTGTAAAAGCTTTTTAGTTGGAGTGAGGGAGCCTCCTCTTAAAAATAGACGCAATTCCTTTCGTGATTCCAAATATGCTCGATATACCTCTTTTAGAACGATTTTTTCATATTTACCTTTTAGCTACCTATTATGACATTATAACTTGTTCTCATGCATATATTCACCTTCCAATTCTATATCTTTTGGTTCTCGCTACCGCATCTTTATCAATTCCATTTTGTATTTAATGGCCAAATTGGAACAAGCAACTACAAAAAGGTTCTTGTGTCAAATCAATCCCGTTGTATCGCCGGATTATTCACTATTGGCTATACTTTCTCGATGATCCCTGCATCTACGCTCTAGTCTATTTGTAATGACATAAGATTATATGTATTTCTGAAATTTATTATCAAATTGGAACTACAAAATTAACTAATCAATCATCAGATTCGATTGATTCTCTTTCTTTTCTTTGGTATCCATCATAAAAGAACTAATTCCATGAATGCTATGGATGAAAAAGTAGCTTTTTGTCATAAGGTTCTAATATCATAACAACACCTCAAAGTCATATGTGGTACTCTGACTCATGAAGTCATGAACATATTGAGGAAAATGAGAAGGATGAAGATTGATATGAGATGCCAATGAAGATTGAAGTTGACTCTTGATTTTTGCGGGCCAAATTTTCAATCCTAAAGGTCTTAGATATCCATGCAAAAGTGAATCCAGAATATGCCATCGAAGAGACGGGATCTCAGACCATGTGAGATGCAAATGAGTCCACATATTTGTTCATCGTGCCATGCTGCTTAGTGTGTGTCACTGTGTTGTGGGTTACCCCATAGTGCTATAGGAGCTCAAGGTTGTAGGCTAGTTATTTACACGTCTTATAGTGGAAAGCGACCAAACTTCCATTGTATTTCTATCTATTGAAGGGTTGTGCCGCCTCCATAGTGATTGGAAATATTGCTCGTCGCGATATATCTATGGATTGAGTTTCGGATAATGGAAATCTCTAAGTTGACCTTGGACACATACAAAGAAACATTGAAGTGAAGGTAGACCATTGAAGTTGAATGTCTGAGGGTAGTATATGGCGAAATAACTTTAGTTGGTCGTTGTGGGTGAGACCACCATGTTTGTTACGAGTTAGCTAGTCTAGTGTCCCATACTACTATAGGAGCTCAAGTTTATAGGTTTGTTCTATACATGTTTTATTGTGGAAACGACCAACCTTCCATTGTATCCATTGAAGTGTAGTGCCTCCATAGTGATGGGAAATTTTGCTCATCCTGATATATCTATGGAAATCTCTAAGTCGACCTTGGAAATTTTTGTGTTATAGTACTCGTAAGGAGTAAATGCATGCAAATAAAATCTACCATGTGTAGTTATCCAAATAAGGAAAGCTAAGTGCGCTACAAGGAAATTGCGTTTAATGACTTAAATTGGTGCTAACAAAAAAAAGTTAGTTGCTAGTTGGTCTTTTTGACAATAATATTTCTTTACTATATAGAGATTAACAATAATTTTAGCTTGAAAAACTCATAAATGGTTAATATTTTTTTGATAATATCTTCTTATTCTCGTATTGTTGCATTATGCATTAACTTAGCAGTACTTAGAAAAACACAGAAGTGGTTTTTTTTTTTTTCGTATGTTGTTTTCTGTTTACTCTCTTGGAGGTAGGGGGTGTATGGCATCTGTAAAGCAGAGTCTGACAATGAAATCTTAATTTAATCCCAACTGGTTTTCTAATTTTTGGATGTATAATTGTACATTTGCTATTTTGACACATTCTTATAGTGGAAATAGTTGTTTGTACTGATATATTCAAGATATTCAAGTCGCACTGCTACTCGGAAGATTGTCATTAACTGTATTATTACATATGTGAAGAAAACTTGTTAACTGTGTTACTGATATTCTTACGAATTTATGAAGTGGGAAATTGATATTCTTACAAATTTATTCTTATGTATTGCTCTATGAATGTTCTGTTCATATAAGCTTACTCTTTTTTTTTTAATTAAATTTTTTTAATTGTGATGTGTTTTAGGAACTGAACCAGGAAGTTTCTGAAAAAGTTGTTCCTTCCTCGAACAATCTTGGAGCTGAGCCAATTTCTTCAGAAAGCTCCAAGGATGTTGCATATACTTTTCCAGTCTCAGTCCTCGGGATTCGTTTCGCTAAGGATGCATCATCTAGCTCAAATCCAGAGAGAGTCAGTGCTGAAGTGAACGGTATGAATCTGTCTTTCTCTGGTTAGATTATTTGCCTGGAAAGTTTCGTGTTTTATGCGTTCATACAAGTTGCAATACGTAATCAGTTGGCTGATGATAATGTTTTCATTCCTATCGGTAGACGACCCTGTTAATCTCTTTTTGTTCCATACAGATCTCAGAATGCAACTTCAGGTCCTCAACATGGAAACCGGTGCTTGCGATAATCCTATGCAGAAAGACGCTGAAAGAGATGAAGGGTGGGAGACCTCTTATATACTCGATGTGCTAATCCTCGCCGGCCTTCAAGACTATGGCTTCGATTTGTTTAGGATAGTCTGGCACTCTCCAGATTGCCCTCTCGACTTCAGGTTGTTCGACATTCTTGAGGAGAAATACCGCAACCAGATGTCTGTATCAAGACATGAGAGGATGTTGCTATTTGACAGGATAAGCTCTGCACTCTCGGAGATTTTCCTGAACCAAGTTGACATGCGCCCCTGGGAGATGCCAGAAGCAACCGCATTAATGAATGCGACGTGGCAAAAAGAACGAGCCCGGAACACCATCAAGAATCTGATTAGACGAGAATATGCATGTGGGATGGAGGTAACAGAGAGAAGACTCGATAGAGAGATGCGGTGGCTGTATCCCGGAGAAGAAATCGTCTTGACAGGTAACAAAATCGAGGAACTATTGATGGAGGACATGATTAACGAGTTTTTACTCGATAAGTGTTGGTAGTTTTGTGCAGAGTAAAACTGGGTTTGGTTTAGGTACTAATCAAGAAGCTGTAGAGAAATATTTCTATGTTGTTTTAATTCTGTAGTTGTAATTTGTGAAAGTACTTTTATTATTTAGGTTTGTGTATATTTCTTTTGCATATCTGCAATCGTTACATTTCCACTAAAAACCTGGATATTTTTATATATCACAAAAAATTTGGATATTTTTATATATTATCGTGTTCACAAAAAATTACATACTTCTATTCTATTTTAATTATCATATCGTATTGTTAAGTTCTAATCACTCGTATTAGATATTTAATTATAAGTAATATGAAATTCACATTCCATTCATAATATATTTAATTGAAAAGTTATATATTTTATTTGAATAGGATGAACTTTTATATTAAGTACAAAATTAAATTAAAATATATAATATGAAATTGTGAAAAATAAGTATAATAGAATTAAGAGTGGAACATAGTATGCCATACAAAAATAGGCACCGAAAATCCCATTTGAATTTTGAACATGATAATTGATAATTACTTAATTTGGACAACTTTTTTTTTATGATAAATATGATATTAGATACGCATCTAATATAATTTTAATTTATGCAATATAATGATGTTCACGATCTGTTTATGAGGTTGCCTTTTCTTCTATTACTATTATTAAATTAATTAGTTAAATCTTTGACTAAAAGATTATTACTATGATCTTATTATCTGAAATTTTATTTTGTCTTATTAAATATGTTCCCCAATTGACATGACAATATTTTGTATACTGTCAAATACATATATTAATTACTATAATTTTTTTATTTTATTATCATTTTATATTGAATAAATATTAATTAAATAAAACTATAATCAATAAGCTATAGTAGTAAAGTTATAATTAATATTTTTTTATTAAAATTAATTATTTATCTAGATATTTCACATTAAGAATACAATGCCCCAAGTACAAGTATGTGATCATTTCTGTACCGTAAATATAAAAGTCATTAGGCTTTATTTTTAAACTTCAAATATATCATAAGATTCAAATCTCACCACCATTAAAACATGATTTAATCTAAATAATTATTTAAAAAAACATATAAAATCTTCTACCATTAATCAATCCTTCACAATTACAACACAACATATATAATAAATTAAAATCTAAAGAAATAAATTCGATGTTCTAAACATATCGAAAGACTGCACGACTTATCTCCATATTTAGGATTTTTCTTGCTAAACGATATTACATCTCGTGTTCCATTTTAATTTGTCACATGAAGTCGAAACACGTGATGAAACATCATTTTTCAACTATTCAAATTGCCTCAAAATTAAACTAATGCACCAATTTTGTTATTATTATTGTTGTTGTTCTTCTCGTCGCGATTATTGCTTTCTGATGATAAAATTGGAGACCATAACTGGGCATTCCTCATCACCTTCGATATGCTTGAAACAACATCCGGAGCCACCACGTTTCCGACCACCGTCACCTTCTTCGCCAGAAAATCGATGTCGAAAGATTTTACCCCTGCGCACAAATCACGTCATGTTAGGAATCTAATTATTATTTTTTAAATATAAACTTTTTATTTGTGTAATATACCATAATTTTGAATTTATGAACCCTTTAGATGTTAAAATGATTAACACTCTATTTGAATGGAACGAACCAGTACTAATTATAAAATTAAACTAAAATATATAAAATTGGAACTGAAAGATAAAAAATAATAATAATAAATTAAAAATTGATTGTGAAACATAAAGCTTGAGAGACTAAATTCTATTTGCATCATTGCATGCACACCCATGACCCAACTAGATTTATTATTTTAAAAAATATTATTTAATCCCTCTCTCCACGAAATAATTTAGCAACTACTTTTTTAACATTTTATCTTTCAAATCACTTTATTTCAACACATATATAAAACTCAATATTCGATGACTACACATTAACAACTAAATCATTTTAATGTAAATCCTCGTTTGGAATTCAAACTCTACCCACTACATTAACCACTGGAGTTAAAATAATTTATTAAAACTTGAATCCAGTAAAAATTGGAAAGTTAATGTAGAAGAGTGAATTAGTGAAGAATTATGAACAAGTCAAAGATGGCAAGTATAGAATAGTATAGTGGGGAATAGGAAAGAAACGGTTGTTGGGTATTTATTACTCGAAAGCTAAATAATCAATCCACCTTTATATATCCCATTCCAAATAATGTACACTACACATTATTATTCCAAATTGTTTTTAAAAAATTAAATCATTTTCTTTAAATAAAAATATTATAATAATACTATAAAATTAAAATAAATGATACTCCATGAAGAAGAAGAAGAAGATATTATATGATATTAATTAATATACCTTCCATTCTAGAGAGATGCTTCCTCAGTTTCTTCTCACATCCTCTGCAGTGCAAAGACACTCTCACGACAACAATCTGCATCCCAATTATTTATTTATTTTATCAAATTAAATACAATTCATATAAGTAGATATTGATATTAACTAATTAAGAATTCAAAAATTAAAATAAATTTGTTCAAAAAAAGAAATTAAAAAAGAAGACCTGTTCTGGTAAAGGATCTTCTTCTTCTTCTTCTTCCTGCTTGTTTTCACTTTCCTCAATGCAAATCTTTGTGGGGTCGGAATCAGAGAGCGTGGGACTACTACTGTTGTAGTAAACTTTCTCTCTCAACAAGTACCTCGTGGAGCCGGGAGGGGAGAGGAACTCGCCGGGGTTGGTGCAGCTCCAGCTCTTCCTCGCGATGGCGGCGGCGAAGGAGGCGGGGAAGGTGGCGGATTCGTTTTCGGTTGAATTCTTTTTGTTTCTGGGGTGGGGTTTTTGGGGTTTGGAGGGGGGTGGTGGTTTGGGAGTAGTTCTTTTGGAGTCTTTGAGGATGGGGTTGTGGCGGTCGATGGCTCTTCCGCCGCCGAGGAGGGTGGTGGTGGTGGAGGGAGAGGCGGCGGAGGAGGAGGAGGAGGAGGTGTGCTCCATGCTTAGGCATACGGAAGTTGCAGCTTGGGATGCGCAGAATAGCTCCACTCCTTTCATCTTCCTTATTCTGCGCAGATAAGGTTTCACCTCTGCTGACAATGGAAGAAGAAGCAAATACAGAGAGAGAGAGAAGAATTAAAATATAGTGAACATATAGTGAGGATTCTTCTATTTATATTTATTCTCGAATATTCCATAATTCAAAATTAATTTAAATAATTAAAATTCATAAATTTATTTATATTTTTTATAAAAACTAATTTTTTGTAACGCGATCTTTGAAATTATAATGTATTGTTTACTAATTAAAAAATGGTAGAGTTATATTGAAATAAATAGATTGGACAATTCTCATCAATTTCCAAAAATTGGACATACATGATAAATATAGAAGTTATACATGAAATTATATATTAAATCAAATAATTAATTAATAATAATAATAATAATAATAATAATAATAATAATAGTGAATTTGAAAGAGAAACAGACAAAAAGCAACGGCTAAAATTATCTATCTACAACACAAGTACAACCTTCTCTTCTTTCACTATCTCAATTTGTCTTGCCCCCTCAATCCTCAAAATTAAAAGAAATAAAAAAATAATCTTATTATTTGTTTGGAATATATTATAAAAATAATACTTATTACATTTTTAGATATGATTTTAAGAAAACTCAAAATTTTAAATTTACGTACATTAATTAAACTTTATAAATCTTTTTTCTCTTTCAAAAACATTTTAACTTTTTCTTAAAATTCAAACAGACAACAACACACTAAAGTGGACGAATGAATTATTTTACCTTCTCATTTTCTAATCTTTACTTTCATTCTATTTTTCTATTCTTTTAGACCACCAATATATATAATATACTAGGTTTATATGAAAAATAAATTATGTGAGAAATAAGAAAAAAGTTTAGATTTTCCTTCTATCTAGTATTAAATAACAATTTTTTGATTTATTAAAATGGATGATTGATATTTTTTTTCATTTTCACGTAAATTATTATTTTTATACAAGTTAAAACCTACATAATATTGTTACTAAACTTTTATTAACTATGCTTTGTTTTGATAAAAAAAAAACATTTACAATTTTGGTTAAAAAAGTTACAAATAATAGGATCGAAGGATTATATTTTTTTTATATTTGCTTGCAATTATTGCAAAGTTGATGAGATTTACATATATTGAGAAAACAAAAGCATGGTAACTTTGTGTAGGGTAGAGTGTCTTTTTTTGTCTTTTTTTTTTTGTTTTCTTTGAATGCGACACAAACTTACTTATTTTCCTTTTCTTTGGATAAAATACATATCACAATTACAAAAACTTTTTAATCAAAATAAGCAAAAAATAATAGGATAAAAAGAATAGCCACAATTATAGGTTTTGACGTATCACATTAATATAATTTAAATAATAAACACTAAATTAACTGATATTATTTTTATCCATCCGAACTTATCATGCAAATAGACTTAGATGCGTAAGCCAATAAATCGGTCTGAATTGGTTTCGGGTCGAGGCGTGCACTCGAGTGCAGGGGTAATAGAATTTTATGTGTGGCTGATTATCCCCATAATCTCCGATCGGCCCGTGGGCTTGGGCCAAGACAGCGGAGGCCCGCCCGCAAGTTCCTTGTTGCCACACTAAGCACAAAATATGGTATGAATATGTTAGGGTGAACTAAGCCATAGAGTTAGAAACACTTGAAAGTTAGGAACCAAACTTTGAAGATTGCAAAAAGAAGATATAACCTATATATAATCACTGTGTTGAAGTCATTTACACCACGATGAATGCGCAGAAACAGTATCAGGTTCAAAATTGCAGTGGATATTACAAAAATTTCCAAAACTGAGAAACAAAGCAATGTGGCAAGTATGGGGTTTCATATTCATTTCATGCATTACCAGTTCTCTCATTTGTTTCCCTTTCCTTCATCCTCATTCAAGATGCGGTTCCTGAAATCGTCAACCATACGAGGCAGCCCATCTCGTAGTGAGACTTTAGGCTCCCAGTTGAGAAGCTCCTTTGCTTTGCTGATATCTGGCTTCCTCTTGTGAGGATCATCAGCAGTGTTAGGTCTGAATTCAATCGTGGCGCTGGGGTCGATGGTTTCTTTCACAACCTATCATTTCAGGAAGGATAAAGAGTTCAACTATGGAGAACGACACGAATATAACATGTAAAGAATATGTCATTTTATAGGATAGACCTCAGCAAGCTCTAACATGGTAAATTCTCCAGGGTTACCCAAATTGAACGGGCCTACATGCTCGCCTTCCATCAATGCCACCAACCCATCGACCTGAAATCGAGAAAATGAATATGGATATCATTCTATTCATACCATAATATTCTCTACCGTGAACGCTGGGGGTATACTTGTTGGACTGAGTAAAAGAGGGTTTTTAATATAGTACGCGATAATAAATGGGAAGATGCATGGCAAATCAGTACCATAAGTTCTCTAGCTTTAAACTCATGAAGGAACCTATTTCAACCCCTTGATAAGATTTATATTCCAGACGGGGCTCAATCTAATATAATGTGCTGCATAACTTGAAAAGCAATCGACTAGCTAAAGCCTGCTCAATCAGCTAAGATCAATAGAGAAGCCATCACATACCAAGTCTGACACATATTGGAAGCTTCGTGTTTGTTTCCCATCCCCATAGACTGTCATTGGCTGTTTCCGTATAGCCTGCATAAGACGGCAATAGCCATTAGAATCAGTCAACTAGTGTCGAAAGGGCTTAGAACATATTTTCCTTACCAAACTATCATTTCTAATATATATTTTTGCAATAACTAGATGTCCAAATATAGTGAATCACTAGACAAACCTGTGAAACAAAGTTGCTTACAACACGTCCATCATCCAGGCACATGCGGGGCCCATATGTATTAAAGATACGTGCAATACGCACCTGCAAACAACAGAAACATTATGAAGCATATATTCACAAGGCCAAATTAAGAACTTTCATATTTAAAGAAGCATAGTTATTGCATATTTCTCCTTACATAACACTTTATAAAAACTCTTTAGGCTTTAGGCTTTAGTAATTTTGTTTTTTACTTTTCAGTCTCTAAACTCTTCATAATAATAGCCATGTATTTTGGAAACTATAACTCAATCTTATTAGCCCAACAAAAGTAAAAACAAGGACTGCCATAACAATAGCATTCATAAAGCAATTATTTGTATCGAAAAATTGAAAAGTTCAGGATGAAGAACACTATCATGCATACCTCAACGCCAGCACCTCTGTGATAGTCCATAGCTAGGGTTTCTGCTGTCCGTTTCCCTTCGTCGTAGCAACTCCTTACACCTGATTAATAATATCAAATCACAGCAATGCAATCAAAAGAAACCATAGTTGATGAAAACAAAAGAATGTCACTAACCAATTGGGTTCACATGCCCCCAATATGTCTCCTTCTGTGGATGCTCAAGAGGATCGCCATAAACCTCACTTGTGCTAGTGAGAAGAAACCTCGCACCTATCCTCTTTGCAAGACCCAACATATTAAGGGTTCCCATCACATTTGTCTTGTAATCATATGTCAAGGATTTCAACCGATTCTTCCAAACAAACGGGAAAAGAAAACACAGCAGGCTTAAAACTCATCAAAACAGCAGAAATTGAATGAACATACGCAAAAACACATAACTTGCGCTGCCATAAACCTCAAGATCAAACATTTAACAAGAAAATAAAAAATAACAAGCAATAAAAACCAGTGTGGTAGGATATGATAGTCTTGACAGGGTTATACTTATAATGCACAGGCGAAGCAGGGCACGCCAAGTGATAGATCTGATCCACCTCCAGCAGAATGGGCTCGACGACGTCGTGCCTAATGAGCTCAAACCTATGGTTCCCAAACAAATGCACCACGTTCTCCTTCCTACCGGTGAAGAAATTATCAATTACAATCACATCATCACCTCTCGCAACGAGCTTATCCACCAAATGACTCCCGACGAAACCGGCGCCGCCGGTGACAACAATCCTCTTCCTCTTAGCTCCAATCCCAACCGGCACTCTCCCCACCCCATTCGCAAACCTATTAAAATTTCCCCCGCCGCCGCCGCCGCGATTCGCATAATTATTACTATTCGAGAAATGACCTTGATCGCGAAATCCAGCGACGGAATTACGAGCTCCGGCAGAAATCCTGGCGCGCGGATCGGCCGGGGAGAGGATCGAGAAGGAGGGCTGGAAGATGAAGAAAGTGGAGCCGATCAGAATCCCGATGAGGATGAAGAGAAGGCGCTGCTCCTTGAGGATGTAGTTGAGCGATCTGGGGAGGGATCGCGGGTGCTTGAGGGATTTGGGGGAGTAGGGAGGGGTGTGGGAGAATGGCATTTCTTCATCTTTCCGCGCACTCGAGGATTGCTTGTGCAATTGCTTCATTGCTGCCAAAATTCGAGTTTCTTTCAGAAATTGCAGAGATTAGGGTGCGTGAACGAGGTTATGCGGAGATCGTTGGAGTGGAGAAGAAGGGATTGAAGCAGGTGAGGTGGGGGCATCTCATCTGGTGAAGGTGGATGCAGTTGTTGGCAATGGAAATATGGAAATTGAAGTCAGATTTGTATGCTACTGTTCAGTTAGAGAAGGAGAAAGAGAGAGAGAAAGAGAGAAAGAAATCTAAAGGATTTTGACGTTTAAAACGGGTGGGGGCCCATACCCGTTTCTGACTCCCTTTTGGGCCCGGGTCATGGTTATGGGTCCGGATCTTTGATCTTATTGGATCCGGATCTCTTATGTCCTTAAGTACTACACATTTATTTAGATTTGCGTTTAATTTTATAAAACAATCACAAACTTTTAAAAACATCATAACTTTTAAAAAAAATAAAAATAATCTTAAATTTCTATTAATATCTTAAATTACATTGTGTGGACCTTGTAAATGGGCTGGGCCCTTTTTATCCGGTTAGGCCCATGTTGCCTTATTTATAAATCATCATTTATTTTAATATTCATCAATTATTATAGGGTGCATGCATGTAAAATATGAGGACTGCTACAGCCTATGACGTGGACACAACTTAACGTGTACAAAGCTGATGTGACAGTAGTATACGAGACTTTATAATTTTTATTTTTATATTTTATATTGAATAATATTAATATATATTTTAATCATTAAATTTTAGTCAGAAAGTGAGAATTAATAACTTTTTATTAAAAACTTAATATTTATTTGGGAAGTGTTGGTCCCGAAACGAGTATATTGTGTGTATGGGGGGGTTGAATACACTAGTTTTTGATTTTTTTTAATTAAAAGGCTTTGAGTGAGCTCCTGAACTGAAGGGATGTAGCTTCAGTGTGAGTTGATACTTCAGATAACAATCCTTCAATCTACACTAGGTGTTGGACTGATGGATTAATATCTTAAGTGTACGTGCGGAAGTGGTGGTTTTAAATCTTACTCGTTTGTTAAGAAAACTTAATTCTTTAATTCACTTTTCTTTTAATCAGTATTCAATTATGCAATATACCAATAAATGAATGAAATACTGAAGTTAAGAGAGAGAACACAAATGTTTGATTTGCGTGGTTCGAAGATAAAAACTCCTACGTCCACGAGTTCTCGATGTTAATCGAGGGTTTCCAAATTAATGGAGATGATCTTACAGTGATCTTAGAAAGACAAGATAAGTCTAATCACTCTTCGGTTACAAGATAGAATCGCTACTAAGAACACTAGAGAGTAAAATCTGAAGGTTTGAGTGTTCTAAAAACTTGAGAGCTTGAGAACTGTGGAAGTTTGAGAGCGAGATAGCGATTGAGAGTTTGAATGCAAAGTAACCGGTGTCTTGAAGCGTTTGAAGCAGCAGGGTATATATAGGTCTCTTTATTCGTTGTGAGATAGAGCACCATTTAAATTCTTCCTGTTGGAGTCGTGGTCCTTTTTGCCATTTTTGGTGTCTGCAACAAGATTCAGTTTGACCTACTGAGATCTTTTCCCAAAGTGGTAACTCCTATAGAGTATCTTGGAACTCAGTGGAGAATCTTGAGATATGACTTCAGATGCAGAGTTTTAGATTGAACTTCAGTGGCAAGGAGCCTTTGCTTCATGTTGGCTTCAACTTCAAAACTTCATGTCATAGTTCAAGGGGCATGGTCCTTCAGTTTTGGAATGTAAACTGATCAGTTTTAAGATGAACTTCAGTTTTTAGTCTTGTGTCTTGAGTTTGTTCCTGTAAACTGAACTCCTTAACAAGTGAATTCTAAAATAAGACTAAGACTTCAGTTTTAGACTTATTACATCTTTCAGGGGAAGTTTTGGAATCTGAATCAAAACACTTATAAATATTTCCCAACAGGAAGTATGTCTCATCATTTATGGACGTGTTAACCCTCTCGGAGCATTTTTCATGTAAAATATACACCCACTTTATCAAATAGCTATAATTATGAATAAAATATATTCTTAAAATTAAATAAATCTAGTCATTATTGTACAATATTATCATAATTATATTCGTGTGTGATTGAAAGAGTTTTGTTATTTGTGGTTTAAAAAAGGACACGTATACACACATATATAATAGGATCAATCAACAACTCGGTTAGACACAACTTAATTTATCCACGGCACATGTGACAATATCACATTAATATACGAATTATTATAATTTTTTAATAATATAAAACACACACTACTCAATAGATCCTAGTAAAAAAAAAAGAATTAATATAAAATTTATTAAAAATTAATATTTATTTACGAAGCATGTCGTCACATCATTTGCAGCGGGCAGGTCATCACTTTCTTTTTATACAAATATACTCCTACCGCTTACCTCCTATTATTTCAAATATTTTTTTGGACACATAAAATAAAAATTATGTAAACTATAAAATAATTATTATGATCAACAATTTTTAAATACTAACTTTTATTTAAAAAATAAACTAATAATAATGAAACATCCAAATTAGGACAAATTCATGAAGGCACCATGTCATTAATTAGACACTAAGCAGCCAGTTATAACATTATATTTATAATTTGCAAACATTTGAATATAACTATGTTGTTTCTAGATTAGTCTAAGTAATTAGGTAATTATTTATCATTGATACATTATAAATTAATTAAAATAAGTATAATAATCGAATAGGTCTACTTTTGGGAACTTTGCATGCACATAAACAATTACCAAACACGTATTGATATTCTTGAATAATTTAATATATTGTATCAAATATATTGTCAACGATGAGGAATATATAATAGAAGCCACATCAAATAGTCAAATCCAAATTAATTAGAAGTTGAAATTTTGAAATCAAAATATCATTTCACAGCACCAATTTTATTAACCAACGTAATAGAATCTCCAAAATAAGACATTTAAATTGTAAAATATGTGACAAGTGTGTGGTTAGTGTTGAAATCCCAATTTTATTGAGAAATTAATATCTACCACACACATAATATCTAGGTGAGATACAATATCTCACTTTTGTATTTTAAATTATATGTTTCACAACTAAATTTATCATTTTAATTAATAATATATTAAAAAATATTATGATATAATTATATTTATTTGAAAAAATAAATAAATAATTATATACTCTATTTTTGAATTTGTATAACTCTGAAAATTATTTAAGAGTTATATATCATATTGTGTGAGATGAACTCATGAAACACATAATACTATTATGTATTAAATTAAGTTAAAGTATATAAGATTAAAAAAATAAATAATATCTCTAAATTTACTCGAAAAACAAATAATGTGGATAGGACCGTTCCACCGTCCGCGGCGGACAATACTTAACGTGCTCACGGCTGATGTGGCAATGCCACATCAGCACATGAGTCACTATAATTTTGATTTTTCTAATATTTTATTTTTTATTAGTATTATTTTATATTGAATAATTTTAAAATATATCATAATTAATAAATTATAATCGTAAAGTAAAAATTAATAATTTTTTAATCAAAATTTAATCTTTATCTACTAAGCATGTCACGTCGCCGCGGAAGGGTGAGAGTTTTCGAAAATGTGGAACACAAAAATAAAATGTTGAATCACATTTGCTATAGTACTATTGAAATATTTACAACACTAACCAACTTAAGTAGGTGTTGTCATTAGCATTGCAATAAATGATTTCCAATTTCAACAATATGTTTCAACATATTAAAAACTATAAGACCTAAGCGTGTGGTACTAAAATTTGTACAATAAATTTCAATAAAAATAGATTGATTGATTGGGAGAGTTGTTGAGATGTTGCACTCGATTGATACTATTTCGAATTAGGAATTTAAATTTGATACCGAATATTATTGTAAACATATATAATTAATTAATTTAAAGGATACACTCCACGTATAAATTATTACTAAATATACGCTATCTACAAAAATTATGATTTGTGATGATAAACGACATCTCTTTATGCTTATCAAGTAAATTATACTCCCTCCGTGCATGAAAATAGTTTACACTTTGATCCGGCACGGATTTTAATAATGTATGTTGACTTTAATAGAAATGTTTAGTTAGTGGAGTTTGAGTCTCATTTAATATATTATTTAAAATTGGATTGTGTGTAGTTAGTGGTGAGGTCTATTTTCTATAAATGGAATGTTTAAAATGTAAACTATTTTCGTGGACGTCCAAAAATAGCAAAATGTAAACCATTTTGGTGGACGGAGGAGTAATTTCATATGTCAATAGTGAGTTTGGCCATCAACAACCACCAAAAGTGACGTGGTCTCAAATAAATTAGACGTTCTAATTTAAGTATCATGTTTATAGTCACCACCGCGATATTTAATAATCCACGTAAACTTCAATTTTTATGTGCAAATTCAGATAATAGTTTGTGTGTTGTAAAGCTAATTTTTTAATTTGTACACTTTCGTAAAAAATGGTTTGTTTTCCTTTTACACGTTAATTAAAAAATGTTGTAAAAGATAAAAAAATATGTATTTTAAAGATTTATTTTGTAGAAATAAGTCAATACTAGTGAGACATTCCAACAATAAAAACAAATATCTTTTAGAATTAATTATACAAATTAGCCAAATAAGATAGTAAATACAAATAATAGCCACAAACATAATACTATTTAAATTATAGCCATTTTGAATGTGAATTATCATAAATACCCTTCTACTTAAATTTAATTGTATGAATTGTACAAATGGTATGGATAATATTCATTCATACGATTCATACGTACATACAGTTTAATAAAATTAAATATCACATATGAATAATTCATACTAAAAAATGTAAAATATAATTATAAGGGTATTTTAATATAATAAATTTATAAATGGCTAGAATTTAACTGTTATTATGTTGATGGTTATTATTTGTCTTTTACAATCTTTTTTGACTATTTTATATTATCACTCTATCTTTTAACGGGAAGTAGAAAATATAATTTAATAATACGTGGATAGCTCATATATTTAAGGTTAATTAAATCTTAATTTCCCAACAACACTTTGATTAATTGAATTTTTTAAGTGCATATACCAGTGGCATGATTTTGTCACATGAGTTTGTGTATATATATGTGTGTGTATGAAACAAATTAATTAATACTACAAAATGAGAATATAAATTTGATATCATACGTAGTGGGTGTGGACGCAGCAAACCTTGTAAGTTGTAAATACAGTCTTGAATATTAAATATGCCTCCTAATTTCCCAATAAATAAATCGTGGGGTATTACAATTAACAACCTTATAGTAAT
Organism: Leonotis leonurus; assembly: GCA_026898415.1. Taxonomy (NCBI): domain Eukaryota; kingdom Viridiplantae; phylum Streptophyta; class Magnoliopsida; order Lamiales; family Lamiaceae; genus Leonotis; species Leonotis leonurus. Next base: position 1,167,406 of record JAPKLX010000003.1, on the reverse strand, counting down.
AGCTTATACTATTTGAATGTGATTGTGTAACAACCTTATAATAAATCATTAATTAATGTCTGAATAAGCAAGTAACTAATTCTAAGCCCTAGATTTTTCTGTTAGTGTAAGCTGTCAATATATTAAGCTACAAATAAATAATTACTCTATTTTTAGTTTCATTTGAATATATAATAACAAAGTTGAGTTATAGGATGCCAATTAATTAATATTTAAAAATAGTGCTATTATCATATACTACTATATGTCTTCTAGATAATTTTCAATTACTTGTTTTAAATATTTATTATTATTATTATTATTATTATTATATGTGGATGTGCATTGCCTTTAGAGTTGCTATTATTATGCTACATAATCTATATTGTAATGCATGGTTGGGATTTCTTGAAATTAAAGTACAAATCCTATTTTTCTTCCTATATTAATTGATACTTAATTATTAAGTACATATTTATTGCATTTACAAATTTTGATCTGACAATTAAGGATAATGCAATATTAATATAACAATTAATTAATTAATTAATAATATGTTGATGATCAGTAGACAAAAATTATCAAGTGCAGATCACATTATATATGAGAAACTTTGGAACTTATCGTTTTAGGAATTTTCACGTGTACACGTGATCGATTTTAGATAATAATTACACTCATAATTACAAACGTGCAAATATTTATCTAAAAAACAAATTAATATTATACACACACAATGAGATCATCTCAAAAATTCTCATATTTCATTAATAAAATCTTATACTTATGATTCAAAATTATAATAATTCTTACATTTATATAAATTATTACGTCAGTCAGCGAACATGTATAAAGTCATTACAAGGATTGAAGGTATGTTTAAAAAGTGGCGTCTGCAATGATTAATCTACAAAAAATAACATATAAACCCAGTTATTTTTTGAATTAATTATTTGTCATAAACAAGTTTTGATATATTTAATTAATTAATTAGTACTTTTCTTCAATCCATAGAGACAGAGAGATATTTAATTAATAAATAATATGAACGCATTAAAATTATTTTTTAAAATTAATGTCGAATCTAAATAAACAATTAATAACTGTTGAAAAAAAAATGTATGATGCTTACTAAACAGAGCAGTATTAATTTGTATGTGATTAAAACAAGATTAAGGCTAGGGGTGTTTATTCGGGAATCGGGTATCGGGTATTTCGGGTAATACCCGATACCCGATCAGGTTCAGGTACCCGAATACCCGGTTTTTGGGTTTTCGGGTCGGGGTCGGGTATTGATATTCTAGGGTTTTCGAGTTCGGGTATACCCGATACCCGATCGGGTATTATCCGAAACCCGAATTTATTTATTTTTTATTATTATTTATATAATATTATATTTTTTATTTATATTTTAAAATATTTTAATACTCTAAATATTTGAATTTTTTAAAATTACCCGATAATATTCGATAAATACCCGAAAATAAGAATTTTTTAATTAAATCGGGTACCCAAATACCCCACCCGAAATACCCAATTCGGGTTCGGGTACCCGACCCGACCCGAATAGACACCCCTAATTAAGGCGTCATTCACACACACACTAATTAAAATGTAAATAAAAATTGATATTATAAGATTAAAATGGGTCATAATTGGCGGTTGACATGAAAAGGAGGAATGAGATTAAGTTATCATATTCGTCATAGCTGATCACAGTACAAAACTAATTAATAAAACTTTCATTTTATAATTATATTATATAATAATATAAATAGTATATATGCTTGCGTATCATATAAAATATGTCACGCCTTTTGTCACATCTTTTCATATCTTCAATCCCTTTTCAATTATTATTATTGCATAGTACTCAACTCCAAATTTAGAGGACCCTTTGACTAGACCCAGATTGGATTTTTTATATATGCACACCCTTAATTTAATACCTATATATAAATCTTTGTGGCAACTTAATTATATTAATAAATTTTGAAATTGAACGCAAATTAAAATATACATACTCTGGTTGTGCTATTTAAACGTTGCTTCAATTAAAATGAAACAATATCGCTTATATTTTATTAGGTAGAATATAACTCAAATACTTTAAATTCAGTGTCAGCATCGCCTGAAACGACAATGTTTCATATTAAAATATGATCAAATGTAAATAGCACACTGAGCAATCGTCATATATCATAACACTTAATCATCCATATAAAATTTTGATTTGTATGCACAATTTGCAAAAAGTTAATTCTTGGTATTGTAGGCTATATTCAAATTTCATAAAAGGTTGTAATTTTGTTTAGGTGCAATTTTAAAATTTATGCATAATTATGTATTTAACAACAATTAATAAATAATCTTGAATTAACTTAATAAAATCCGAATTTTGGAGAGATTAGTGTCACAAACTATGAGTCCAAGTGAAGTCATTGTCAACTCCCAATCAACATAAACCCTAATTTCTACCAAACAATCTCGAATTTGTGATGCGAGAAACGCCTCGTAAGCATATGAGTGGGGCCCTCTCCAAATCACTAATCTTTACCTCAATTTCTAGTGGTGAGAATCGGGATGGGACCGGGAGTATTGGTCCCGATTCCGAAGTCCTGGTCTCGGAAAATGTCAAATTTTTTGTCCCGGTTACGATCGGGATTTCAAAACTCACGACGAAATTAAAAAAAATTTAAATCTCGGTCCCGATCCCGAAAATTAAAGTCTCGATTAGTCCCGAAATCCCGAACAGAACCAAAATTTCCTGAATTTTAAAAATTAATTTCAAAAAATCGAGAGCTCCGATCGTCGCCGGTCCCGAATCTCGATCTCGATCCCGAATCCCGCCGGGACTGGAAAGTCCCGAGTCCCGATTCTAAATTCTCAAGTATCAATTTCCATGAAAGGGAAGACTCAATTTCGATTCCCATATTCAGCTCTAAACTCGCCACGTGTCATCCTCCCACGTCACCACAAACGTGTCTCCTTTGTTTGCTTCTTCACTGTTTCATTTTCACTCTGCTTATATATACATGTTCTGGGAAGCTACAACTCTTCACTTCTAAATTTTGATTCAAGAAATATTGAACAAAGAATTTTGGAAAAAAAAATTGAGTGAAGAATCAGTAATTTAATTACCTGGAAATTGGAATATGCCGAGAAAAGGAATGAGGAGTTTTGGATTTTCCCCTAAACATTCATCTTCCTCCGCATTCTCTCCGCCGTCTCAGTCGCGGTTCGGTTTCTCGCCGGCGAGTTTCTCCGACTCCGTGATGGACCGGACGCTTGAGCTTGCCGAACCGGTTATCATGAAATGGAATTCTGAAACCACCAATTTCGCCCGGTTCACCTCCCTCTTCAACGAGAGCCGCCGCGAGGCTAAGGATTTCGTTAAGACCGTTCATAATTTGCAGAAGGCGATGCACTTGCTCGTGATGGAGGACTCGAGCTCCGAGAAATTGGTTCGCGCGCAGAATTTGATGCAGATTGCGATGAAGCGGCTGCAGAAGGAGTTTTACCAGATTTTGTCGATGAACCGGGATCATCTCGACCCGGAGTCGGTCTCGACCCGGTCGTCGCGCACCTCTGTCGGTTCGAGCTCCTCGTTTAACGATGAAGACGATGAGGACGCTGCGGAGGCGGAGGAGTCGATTGCTGAGGTGGAAGATGCTTCCATGGCGGCGATGTCGGATTTGCGATTGATTGCAGAGTGTATGATCCAGTCCGGCTACGCCAAGGAGTGCTTTGAGATTTATAAAATTATTCGCAAATCGATTGTTGACGAAGGCATATACAAGCTCGGGGTGGAGAAATTGAGCTCCTCGCAGATTCATAGAATGGATTGGGAGGTTCTAGATCTGAGGATTAAGAACTGGCTGAGCGCGGTGCGCACCGCCGTGCAGACGCTCTTCAACGGCGAGAGGATTCTCTGCGACGACGTCTTCGTTTCCTCCGATTCGATCAGAGAATCGTGCTTCACCGAAATCGCCAAGGAAGGCGCTATGATTCTGTTCGCATTTCCAGAAAATGTGGCCAAACACAGCAAAAAATCGCCGGAGAAAGTCTTCCGATTGCTCGACATGTACACCGCAGTCGTCAACCACTGGCCGGAAATCGACTCGATCTTCTCCTTCGAATCGACCGCCGCCATCAAATCGCAGGCGCTCACATCACTCGCGAAACTCGGCGAGTTCGTCCGCGGCGCACTCGACGAGTTCGAATCCGCGATCCAGAAGGAATCCTCGAAAACACCGAGCGCCGGCGGCGGCACTCACTTCCTGACGATTGAATCCATCGGCTACCTCTCGAACCTCGCCGATTACAGCAACGTACTCTCCGACATCCTAGCCGACTCGCCGCCACCGGCGGCGAATAAACTGCTTCCGGAGACCTACTTCGGGTTCTCCGAATCCGACGAAACACCGGCGCCGGCGATCTCTCTGAAAATGGCGTGGCTAATCCTCGTCCTTCTCTGCAAGCTCGACACCAAGGCGAAGTACTACAAAGACATCTCGCTAGCGTACCTCTTCCTCGCAAACAACCTCCAATACGTCGTCGTAAAGGTGCTGACCTCGAACCTCAAATACCTCCTCGGCGACGACTGGTTAACGAAGCACGAGGAGAAAGTGAAGCAGTTCGCGGGAAACTACGAACGGCTAGGATGGGGCCACGTCATCGACTGTCTCCCCGCTGATCCAATGGCTGTGGATACTCCAGAAAAAGCCGCCGTGATTTTCAAGAAGTTCAACACGGCGTTCGATCAGGCGCACAAGAAGCAGGCGCTCTGCGTCGTACACGATCGGAAGCTCCGCGACTATATCAAGGTCTCGATCGCGAGAAAGATATTTAGATTATATCGCGAGTTTTACAACGCACACCGCGAGAAAATGGGAGGGCAGAGACATTTGGCGTCGAATGTCAGATATGCCCCTGAGGATGTTGGGCATCACTTGTCGGATTTGTTCTTTGGGCGCGTGGGGTCAGGGGGTTCCTCGTCATTTGAGGAGTCGTCTTCAAGTTCTCGGTATGGGAGATCTCATTGAGAGACTATAAATTGAGATTTTATTACATCAAGAGGTTAATTGTATTGATTATTGAGTGATGCCAAAGTGATTAGTATAAGGGTTTGAAGCCTTAATTATACTATGATTATGAGAGTATAGACATTCAAGTAATACTTGTGTTGATAAATGAAGCTCAAATATTTTTGAAGCTTAAATCTATACCATTTCTTGTCTCATTACATAACATATCTAATGTTTAAACAAGCCTACCAAACATAAATTCTATAATAAACAAGTTTTTTTCTTAACTATCAAACGATATGATATAAGGAAAATGCTCACCCGTCTTCGACGGACGGGTTTAATACGTCCGCGAATAATGTGATATTTTTTGTAGATAAATATCAATATTTTAATAAAAAATTTATTAATTCCAACTTTCTGATTTGAGTTTATTCGTTAGGGTATAATTTGATATTATTCAATATAAAATAATAATAAAAATAATAAAAAGTATATTGACTCATATGCTAACGTGACATTGCGACATCAGCCGTGAACATGTTAACTTGTGTCAACCACAAACAGTAGAGCAATCATCTATGATATAATACAAATCTTGAATCATTTTGATAAGATAACTTTTTGTATTACTTCCTCCGTCCACAAATAGTGTATCATTATTACCCAAACGGGCCGTCCACAAAAAAAATGTATCATTTCATTTTTAGTACATGATCCCACATATCTCCACTCACTATAAATCACATCTCACTTTTTAGTAGACCCACTTTCCACACCAAAAGAATACATCATAGTTTTCTTAAAAATGTGCTCACTTCCCCATGATACACTTATAATGGACGGAGGGAGAATCAATTTTGGCTCATGTTAACATGCCTAACAAACCAATACTAATTGTGTAGAGATCATAGACCAACTTCCAAATTAAACTAATGAGTTAAAATCCATTGAGTCAAAATTCAAACACAATAATTAATGAAACCTTAATCAGGTTCAATAAGACAATCTCACAAATACATGCTTCTCGAAAGGGACACTTTCAAAGTTGGTATTATTTTGCACGAGAGAAGAATTAATAAAGGTAAACAAGAAAATATACTTTTGAGAAAATAGAATAATAAGGTTGTTTTCTGACTCGTGGTAGAAATAGAAAGGAGTTGGCAACAGCCACAAAGATGGGGAAAAGAGAAAGTAAATAAATTAATAAAAAACCAAAGAATGGGTAAAAATTTGTTTTATGTTTGAATATTAATGCAGTTTGAAAAATATTACTGCCGCAAAAGAGAATTAGTGTAAGGGTCGGAATATTGAAATAAAAGAGGTGAAGTCGGCGTGCCTGTGTTAGCCTAGTGATAGTGAAGATAATGCATAAGATTAAGGTCTCAGATTCGAATCTTCCGTGACGCGGCGATATAATTTGATATTTATGTAATCTATTTTTTTTTTAAAAGAGGTGAAGTGAATGGTCTTCTCCTTCACATACTTCATTTAGTTGCCGGTCTAATTCACATAACGGTTGCTTACATCCACCTTTAAATAATTCTTCCATCAATTTTCTATTATATTTTTATTTTTCACTTTCAAATTTACTTCTTTTTTGTTTTTATTATTGGGTCAAACCCCCTTATAAGATACTCCATCAATAAGTTATTTTTAATGAATTTTGATAAATTTCCTCCATTTTATCAGCAATAGATTTGATAAGTAAATGAAACATTCTTCTTATTGACTATAACTACTACTTCTAGTAACTTACTAAGCAATCGCAGTTATTGTAGTTGAAACTTTCAGTTATAATTTTCAATTAAAACAAGTAGAAAAAAAGTTTGTGAAAAGAATGTCAAACATGACCTTGTCATATTTGGACGGATTGCAAAAAAGTGACAGTCAAACACCATCTCCATCTAGATGCTTATGTTAAATGAACATATAAAAACTCATGTTATCCGAAACAGATATAATTTAACGTGTTCGTGATTGATGTGCGATTGTCACGTAATGCTGCATAAACACATGAACCACTATAAATTTTAGTTTTTGATTTTTTATATTTATTATTTACCATAAACAATAAACTTTAGTCAACAAGTGAAAATTAATAAATTTCTATCAAGAATGTATTATTTATTTACATGACATGTTATATCCGTCATGACTATGTTAAATTGTACCCGCGTTTAAATTATTTCAACAAGATACTGTCTCAAAATTCATGTAGTTTCAAAAAATTTTCATTTTTCACGACTATTCAAAATATAATATTTTTGTTTTTGTTTTATATAAACATGCAAACAAAATAAAACTTTATATTCTACAACAATTTATATTTAAATTTGAACGAAAAATTATCATGGAAAAAAATAAGAATAAATCGCAAGTTCCAAATTAAAAAGTCAAGAAAAAAAATCTTAATTTTAAAATTAAAAAATTATGGAAAAATCAAATTTTTAAAAGTACGTGGTAACTAAACCATTCAGTTATGGTACTCAATTTACTTCAGAAGTCAATGAAAAACAAAGTCTGCAAAATTTCAAGACAATAATATTTATGCAAGAAATGAGACAGTGAGATATGGGTGAGAGTGAGATGTTCAAAGGGTAATATAATACTAATGAGAAGTAGTCTTGACATGGACATCGAGTCAAGAAGTGAGTCGGGGCGACTTGAATATAATGGCGCACCATGAGAGAAATTGTAATACACACAGTGATAAGTGGAGTTAGTTAACGAGCCGGGTGATCAGCGGGGCGAGGGATACCTTGCCATCCCGTGCAGTGTTGAAGAAAGTGTTTCAGTTCATCCGTAGGCGGTTCCACTGTCCATGCATCGTAGAACTCCGAAGGATGGTATACGGAGGTCTCGACTGGTAGGGGCATTAGAGCCGACTTAGTTCCACTGAGAAATATATCGCCTTCGGATCTGATGCAGCCAGTGCATTCCTCGCTCTTGTCCGATGCCTATAGAGCAAACGTCGATTAGTTCCATTTAGTACATGCAGATTAATGAACTCATGTAGGTAGCATTTCAGTTGGAGTAATATAGACCGAATTCGTGTTGTTTGAAGCACTATTTTACGTTCTTGTGATGAAAATCATTTCCTCAAAAAGATAGTAATGATTTTCATTGAGGCTGTGTTGATAAAAATCAAGAAGATTGACAGATAGGAAGGCATTGCAAATAACAATAATAAAACCATAACCGATGCATCTCAAAGCAGCACGCTACTCCGCACGTATTGATAATTAATTTCGAAAAAACAGTCAAGAATCAGCTAATTTTCCCCAGAAACACATGGAAGTTAGGATTGGCAGTCTATGAAGTGCCATAAATTGTTGCACTTCAACAAGAGACGAATAATGTAAAAATCAATTGCGAGTCGAGTGTATAGAGAACACATTATACCTTTTCAGTGTAATATTTAAAGGCCACCTTCTTTTGGTCACCAGCTTCATAAAAGTTGCACTGGGAGTAGACCTATATGTGGAGATAGAGAGACCATCTTAGATAAGTGCATCGAACGAAAAATATTTTGTTATAAACGTACATCGCAGGCAACCAAAATCCTCGACATGTTACCTGTGACTCTACACTGGCACAAACAGCATAAATTCCCCAGTTTCTTGTATAATTGTTATACAAATGCACTTTTCCAAATCTGACACGTGGCTGCCGCTGTCGTGTCCCATCAAAGAAGCAATGGTGGATGGTAACTCGTATGCATCTGTCATCCGTGTGGGACGGGTCGGCACCGATGAGCATGGTCTTGTCATGATTTGAAAAGTAACACCTGCATCCAAATTTAAGAACGTCAAGGGTTTCAAACTCGAGAGATGAACCGATATTTTATCTGAAGGCTTTGGCTGACCGAGAAACAGTAATGTCCGTGCTTTGTCGAGTGATATCAATCAATCCATCATCATAATCACTGAGACTGCAACGATCTATCCAGATATGCTTCGAATTAGGTTTTATCTGAATACCATCAACATCGTGCCCTCTACCCCCTTCAAAGATTAGATTGCAGATGATGACATGTTCGCATTCCTTCAACCTCAACCCTTTCCCAGTGAGTTTAACTCTTTGACCACGCCCATCAATAGTCTTATAAGAGGAAACATTCAAATAAGAAGACAGTTCAATGGTGCCCGAAACTTCAAAGACGATCCATAATGGCTCCTTTTTACGACATACATCACGTAGTGAACCGGGCCCGTCATCTGGAACATGCATAAAAGAGAGTTGATCAATCACATACCAGTAGATAATTCACAAATGAATAAACTCTAATCTTGTTTACATTTTCAGAGATTTAACATAATGATACTAGCACAGCATTAATAATTTCCATAGCAAACAGCAGCATAAATTCTCAAAGAGGACATAACCTCAATTCTTCAAGGAAGAAATCAAGATATTATGAAAATATGCGCCAGGGCACGGAAATTGTTGCCACAAAATGGTGAGGAATGAGGATAAGACACTATGGACTTAATGAATTAACGGGGAACTATAGGAGAAGCTATATCATTCTTCAAAATTTAGGCGCGACGCGCTTCTCTTACTTGTCTAGCCCTATCCATGCCTATCTCATGTACAAAAGCCACGGTTTCGAAGAGGACGTCTGAGACTCTGAGGAGAGGACATATGCACAGTGATGCAGGGTGTCTCTACTTGCTTCAAGCAGAAGTGAGAAACTCCAAAGAGGTGCTTATAATTATTGATAATAAAATTACTACCAGGGAAAAAATCATGTCCAAAATACAGTAGCTGTAGCAACAATGGCATAAAAAGGTGTTTTACAGACACAAAATCGCCTTAAACATCCATCTTACATGACAAATCATATAATTTGCAACATCAAAGCTCGAAACAAACCTTTATCAAGAATCCCAATTCAATGCACAAAGAAAGAAACACCATAAACTGCAGCTTAGAGAAAGAAAGCACATCTTCCCCAAAAATATTTTGGGGAAAAAGGACTTATATTGCAGGCAAGACTGAAACTTGGACACTCTAATATCATGATCACTCAAATTTGACTCAATTTATTAACGATACTCCTCCAACCACAGCAAATTCAATTAGTAAATGCTATAAAAAAAGTAGTAATAATCTGTTACCAGCTAGGGTAGTGACGCGATAAATGGCGCCGTGAAGTCCGCCGAGGGCGAAACGGCCGAAGCCCTCGGCCTGGCCAGCCAGCGCCCGGAGTCTGGAATCAACGTGGCCGTACGGCAAACGCAGACCCATCTTCGGATTCCCGATCGTCGCCGGAGCTGAATTATACAGCGGAGGAGGGTTGTTCTTGCGGTGGCGATGGATGGAGTGACGAGCCTGCTGATTTCCCATTTCAGAGATCCTTCAACTACTCTTTATTAGTGAGAATTCGTAACTGAAATTTGCCCAATTTGCGTTTAACCGATTCCTTTTTTCTTCTTTATTTCTTATTGTTTTCTTTTAATTATTATTATTATTAATATTATTACCACTTCCCCTTCTATAGTTGTCACCTAATTTTTTGCCACGTGTTGTAAGAAAGAAAATAATATAAAGAATATATTGAACACCTTTTATTATTGCTTAATTTAATGTCTAAATAAAAAAAATAATATCTAAAGTGAGACGTTCTAAAAAGAAAAGGATGAAATATTTTTAATTTAGTAATTAGAGGAATCTATTGAGATGTTGGATTTTTTAAAATACTTGATAGTCAATAGATTAAACGAATACTTGAATTTTAGATTTTTGGATCGAGTCAAGTTCGACATTATCAATAGCTGATAGACAATGATATTAATCGAATGCTTAAACTTTTGATTTTTTGATCGAGTCAAGTTCGACATCAATACCTGATACTCGGTATACAATCATGTATTATTCAAAATAGAATTTTTATTTATTATTATGTTTTAGTTTGATAATTTGAGAATTATATAAATGATGAACTATTTGAATTATTCAAAAATATTACTCCATAATTTTTAAAAGTATTCAATAATACATGAATATTAAAATATATAAATTTATTTTATTGACTCATATATATAAACTTATTTGAGAATCTTGAAATAAATTTTCAAAATATAATATAAATGAAAAAATAATAACGAAATATATAAAAAAAAAATACAGTTATGTGAAAGTAACTAACTCGAAAAGTCGTTAGAAGAAGACAGAGTTAATATGGTTAGACCGGCGGCGTCAAAATGCGTCCACCCACACTAACAAATCTCCAATTCCTCCTCTACAGCCACCGCCTCCGCCGCTTCACCGCTCTCTCCTCCGCCTCCGTACACTAACTCTCCCCATTCACACTTACAATCACCACCATGCTTCTGTGACGGAATTTCACACACAGGCCATTTTTCCTCGATCGCCATGCATTCCAGCAATGAAGGAGGCGCGGATCCCCAAACAACAGGTGAATCCACAATTTCGCTTTTAGGTTTTCGATTTATAGACCGGTGCTATTCGAGATCGGAAACAATTCTTATTAGAAAAGTTCCGAGTTTAATTGTGGAATTTGAAGATGTTGAACGTGTGGAACAGGCGAGAGAGAGAGAGATCTGGAGAAGGGCTTCAAAACGGAGCAATTTTGGCCGCCGCCGTCGCCGCGTGCGCCGGCGCTGGTGGTGTCGAATTCCAGCAAAGTGTTGGGTGCTTCCAATTCCAGCAAGACTCTGGTGGTCTCCAACTCCGGAAAAGCCTTGATCGTCTCGAATTCCGGCAAGCGGTTCGACCAATCGGGGAGGAAGAAGTACGTGAAGCAGGTCACCGGCCGCCACAACGATACGGAGCTACACTTGGCTGCACAGAAGGGTGACGTGACGGCGGTGGCTCAGATTTTGGGGGAAATCGATGAGCAGATGGTTAAGACGTTGCGAGGGGCGGATTTTGATGCTGAGGTGGCGGAGATCAGGGAGGCTGTAGTGAATGAGGTCAATGAATTGGGGGAAACTGCCCTTTTCATTGCAGCTGAGAAGGGGTTCATTGATGTAGTGAAAGAGCTCTTGCCATATTCAAACAGAGAAGGAATTAGGACGAAGAACAGGTCTGGCTTCGATCCGTTGCACATTGCTGCCAGTCGAGGCCATCACGGTACGGTAATCGACTCGTTCCGTTACTCAGTTCAATCGTTTGATATGATCATTAACTTTCTTTTGATGAACTAACATGAATGATGTTTGATTTTGTTATGATTTTTTCACTTAGTTGTGAAGCATATTAGGAGATGGTGATTTTGTTAATCTTTATCAACTTCACATAGCTGAACACTGTCATGCTCAAGCTCGGCTCGATAAAATTATAGAACTTGAAATCAGGCTCAAACTCAGCTTGTTTACTATCGAGTCGAGCTCCAAACGAACTTTTTTCGAGCTGAACCTCGGTTAGCCAGTAGGTCTGTTCGTTTACAGCCCTACTTTTTAGTTGCATATCAACCTAAATAGTCTTGAAAGTTATTGATTCATCCTTGACTCCTTGTACTCTTTGAATGCTCAATAAAGTCCGACCGACCTTGAACCTCAAATAGCTCGTGAGTAGGTTTATTTACGTCCCTACTCCTTATACACTGAAAGATACATACATACTGCATTGCAGGTATTGTGCAGATGCTGCTAGAGCATGATCCAGAGCTAAGCAAAACAGTTGGTCAATCAAATGCAACTCCTCTCATATCTGCAGCAACCAAAGGGCATCTAGCAGTTGTCAAGGAATTGCTCGCAAAGGATCCGAGCTCGTTAGAGATGCAGAAATCAAACGGCAAGAACGCGTTACATTTTGCTTCTCGTCAAGGCCATCCAGATATTGTGAAAGCTTTGCTAGAGAAGGATCGTCAGCTGGCTCGAAAAACTGATAAGAAAGGCCAGACTGCTCTACACATGGCTGTGAAAGGTGTAAGTTCTTCAGTCGTGAGGTTGCTTGTGCAGGCAGACCCTGCCATAGTGATGCTCCCCGACAAATTTGGCAACACCGCGTTGCATATAGCCACGAGGAAGAAGCGCTCTGAGGTAAAAGAATTTCTTGATTGCTGCACTAGTTTTGGATCATCATTATCTGATTGAGCCGTCCACAAAGAGTAAGAGTGTATATATATCTGATTTTCCGAGCTGCATTTCTGTTTCTGAGTTACTGGTTCTTACAGATTGTAAGCGAGCTCTTAAGGCTTCGTGACACGAATGTAAATGCACTGACTAGAGATCACAAAACAGCTCTTGACATAGCAGAAGGGCTCCCTCTATCAGAAGAGATTGTCGAGATCAAGGAATGGTTGACTCGATACGGTGGAGTGAAGGCCAGCGAGCTAAACCAGCCTCGTGATGAGCTCCGCGAAACCGTCTCAGAGATCAAGAAAGACGTGCACACGCAGCTAGAACAAGCGCGAAAAACAAACAAAAACGTGAACGGCATTGCAAAGGAGCTGAGGAAGCTCCACAGAGCAGGGATAAACAATGCCACTAACTCAGTCACCGTTGTAGCCGTTCTTTTTGCAACTGTCGCTTTCGCAGCCATCTTCACCGTGCCGGGAGGCGACTACGACAACGGGATGGCTGTGATGGTGAGCACTCGTTCTTTCAAAGTGTTCTTCATCTCCAATGCTATTGCACTCTTCACATCCTTGGCTGTCGTTGTGGTGCAAATCACAGTAGTCAGGGGTGAGATAAAATCGGAGAGAAGGGTAGTGGAAGTCATCAACAAGTTAATGTGGTTGGCCTCGGTTTGCACCACACTGGCTTTCATCTCATCTTCTTATATAGTTGTTGGTAGGCACCATAGATGGGCTGCAATTCTTGTTACGGTGACCGGGGCGGTGGTGATGGCCGGAGTTCTAAGTGGCATGACTTATTATGTGGTGAAGTCGAGGAGGATAAGGAGGGTGAGGAAGAAAGAGAAGTATTCGAGAAGCGGAGCAAGCTCATTTAAGCACTCTGATACTGATTCTGAAGTCAATCTCATTTATGCCATCTGATTCCATACATAAGTTTCGGGTTCGGGTTCGGGTTCGGGTTCGATTCCTCTCTAGGACGGACAGCAACGTGTGCCCCGGGCTAAATCATATGTTGTTGCATCAAAGATGACAGCTTTGTGGAGATTCTTGAATCTAACTGGCTTTGTTGGGATGAAAGGATGAACTTGTAGTTGTCTTAGGTTGAATGAGGATTTTGTGCGAGGAGAGTGTAACATATAACATATACATCAGCAAGAAACTTGTCAAGAATTTGATCCCATCATATATAGTTTGTGAATGGGGTATTTTCTTGATGATTATTTTTGTGATTGTTAAATATATTATTTAAATTAGGGTGTATAATTATTTTTAATATATTAATATAATTTTTAGAGTTGGTAAGTATGGGAAAGACAGCACTAAAAATAGTGGGGAACAAATTAGTGAGAGGGTGTCATGTCATCATCCATGACTCATAAAGTATGACTTACTTACTAAGCTACAAATCTAGTGTCAAAAAATTGGGTCCCATTATAAAAAGAGGTGTAGGGCCCACTTGCGCAATTAGCAGTGGCGGCCTTGACCTTGACTTTTAGGTATATTTACTTTTGGAGTCAATGTCATATATCTGAGCTAACAAAATTAAATTTAATGTTTTACTATACTTTAAATGTTATTCAGTGCCCAAATAAATAATTAAAGGTTCACATTTGGTCTCCTCCTGCTCCTAGTATCTTCACAAAGAACAACAAACAAGATAGTGACAAACAATATATATACCTTTTGAGAATTATCATTATTATTTTGATATTAACAGTGAATAATAAATATGAAATTTATTATACTGAGCAAATTCAACAGTATATTTTTACTAGTTTCTTTGATATATTTTTTTTCAATCTCATTATTATTGATCTAATTTTATCAATAGATGTACTAACAGTCTAATTATTGAAGATGTTATTCAATGCAATCATTATCTATTACTCCCTCTATCCCACTAAATTAGATCCATTTGTATTAAAATAATACACTCATCTACTTTTTAAATGGGTCTAATTTCTCTATCCCACTAAATTAGATCCATTTGTATTAAAATAATACACTCATCTACTTTTTAAATGGGTCTAATTTAATGGGACGGAGGGAGTAATAATTATTGAGAGAACAAGCAGTGGTAAACTTGCCACATGCCGCTTCGGTTAACTTATAACTAATGATTGTGCAGAAATTGTTTCACATTCTTCTTTTTATAGTAATAATAATAAAGAATATATAGTGCTGCTGCATATTTTTATTTAATTTATTGGACTCTTTTATTTTTCCTTTTCTTTCTGGCGTTAATATAAAACAAAGAAGCATCAACCCATGTGTTGGCCTTTTCTTGCCACTCAATTTGTGGCACTGTTGCTTCAACTGTCTGTCTGTATCTCTTCCATTTCTCTAGTTTGAGTGAGGTTTGAGCTCATCGTTGTGCAGCAGCAAAAATCTGCAGAGTTCTTGAATTTTTCAAGAGCAAATGATTGATGAGTGTTGACTTAGAGCAGTTGAAATCATACGTTAAATTGATTATCAATCCATTTTAGTAAGTGGGAAAGGAATTTTTCTCTCATTCTTTCACACACCCACGTGTGATCTTGTTCAAGATCATGCTCTTCCGCTGCCACACGTGAAATCTCGATCTGGGTTTTCTCAATCCCTCCGAATTTCTGTCCAAGATTCCGCCTTTCTTCCTGCCGACACAAAATCTTGATCTGGGCTTTTGCAAGAAAAAGGGGGGTTTGTCTGAAATTTGATGGAAGAGAAGGCGAAGAAGGAGATAAAGAAGCAGCTAACAGCAAAGAGGGATGACTCAGCTCTGCATTCAGCTGCGAGGGATGGGAATTTGGAGGTGGTGATGGAGATCATCAATGGCTGCGGGGGCGGCGAGGAGTTGAAGGAGCTTCTGTCGAGGCAGAACCAGTCCGGCGAAACCGCCCTCTACGCGGCGGCGGAGTGCGGCCATGTTGAGCTGGTTGAGGAGATGATTAAGCACTATGATGTTGCTTTTGCATCATTGAAAGCTAAGAATGGTTTTGATGCCTTTCATATTGCTGCCAAGCTAGGGAAATTGGGTTAGCATTGAATTTCATTTTAGTGTGTTTTTTTCTATTCTTGATTTGTTGGTTTGATTATTGGGTTTTGCTTTGTTGAAAATGAAAATCTAAGGTTGTCAAGATTCTTGAGCCATATTCTTTCCAATCTTGATCTTCTGTTGCCTAACCGTCTCATATCATGAGAGCGACACAGACACATGTCATAATTAATATTTGAGATTCAGTAACATGTTTTCGTTGTATATATCATAAATCTTGAACACTAATCATGTCACGTATCACTGTTATGTTAATGCTCAGATGGTTAGGCAACTTTGTATCTTATTTGTATTCTTTACAAATCAAGAATATTCTTGATTTGTAATTGGTTTGATTATATATATTGTGTTTTGCTTTGTTGAAAATATAAGGTTTTCAAGATTCTTGAGGTTGTGTAGTTCAAAACACTAATCTTGATTACTAATAAGCAAGGCATGACTTGCTATATTCCATGATGATGAAATAAATGGTTTCTCTACTCTTACACTTTACCCTTTTCCTCATTAGCCTTTTCTGGTCTTGATTTGATATCATAGGAGTGTTGAGGGCTCTAATGGAGGCTATTCCCCAACTGCTGGCCACAGTGGACCAGTCGAACACCACTGCGCTGCACACGGCTGCAGCGCAGGGGCACGTCGAGGTGGTGAGTTTCCTCTTGGAGAATAACAGTAGCCTCGCAACCATAGCCAGAAACAACGGAAAAACGGCACTGCATTCTTCAGCAAGATACGGCCATTACGACGTGGTGAAGGCCATCTTAGGGAAAGAGGCCGGAATCGCGACGTGGCAAGACAAGAAGGGGCAGACTGCCCTTCACATGGCTGTGAAGGGCACCAGCACGAACGTGGTCGACGAGCTCGTTGCTGCAGATGCTGCTCTGCTATCGATGGCCGATGGAAAGGGCAATACCGCACTGCATATAGCAACGAGGAAGGCTCGACCGCAGGTAAGGATGTAGCTACTTCCCCTGTTGTTTGAGTCTTATTCACTCATTTCATCTGCATAAGTATTAATAGCATTATTGAATCTTGAAGGAATGAATCTTGAAATCAAAGGAATAGATAATGTGGCTCAAATCTATCTACTTATGTTGAAGATTATGTCACCAAATATACTCATTTCAGAGTGGATTATTGAATGTTGAAGAAATGAATAACAATGAATCCAATCTGCAGATTATCCAAACTCTGCTGAAACACAAAGAGGCAAACAAAGAAGCCATCAACAAAGCAGGAGAGACAGCCTTCGACACAGCAGAGAAAACCGGCCATGCACCAATAGTAGCCCTTCTTCAAGAGCTGGGAGTAAAGAGCGCCAAATCACTATCGTCGCAGCCAAAGCCGAACCCGTCAAGACACCTCAAGCAAACCGTGAGCGACATCAAGCACGAGGTCCACGACCAGCTCGAGCACACGCGCCAGACCCGAAGAAGGGTGCGCGGCATCGCCAAGCGCCTCAACAAGATGCAGTCCGAAGGCCTCAACAACGCCATCACCTCCACCACGGTGGTCGCCGTCCTGATCGCCACCGTCGCTTTCGCGGCCATCTTCACCCTCCCGGGGCAGTACTTGGACAGCGAGGGGAGCATCTCCCCCGGCCTGTCCATGGGAGAGGCCAACATCGCGCCAAACGTGGAGTTCACCGTTTTCTTGATCTTCGACTCGCTGGCGCTCTTCATATCGCTGGCGGTGGTGGTGGTGCAGACGTCGGTGGTGGTGGTGGAGAGGCGGGCGAAGAAGCAGATGATGGCGGTGATCAACAAGCTGATGTGGCTGGCTTGCGCGTTCGTGTCGGTGGCGTTTCTTGCGCTCTGTTACATCATCGTCGGGGACGAGGAGAGGTGGCTGGCGGTGGGGGTGACGGTGATCGGGACGGTGATCATGGCGACGACGTTGGGGACACTGTGTTATTGGGTGGTGATGCATAGGATTGAGGCCGCAAACTTGAGGAGTTTGAGGAGGTCGGAGAGGAACAGTAGGTCGCAGTCGTGGTCGGCATCGGCCATGTCGGATTCCGACGTGGCGGAGGAAGGATGTCAGAAGCTGTATGCTCTGTGAATGTGAATGTATATTATCATGAAAATGGCTTCTCCACTTCTTACTTGCTGTTACATTACATGCTCTTAGATTGTCTGATTTTGGAAGGTTCTAGAACAATCTCAACGGCTATGATAGATTTATCAAACATAAGTAAATCCATCTAATTTGATAATTTATAATTTTTCAATATTAGAATTACAAAAAAAAACTACCCCAATACTCAAGAATCTTATAGATATTCGAAAATATAAAATAATTTCAATTTAATTCGCGTAATTTCTAATACTTGAATCTACTCGAAATATTCGGATTACACATGGATTTTCAAAGTTCTAATTCAGGTTAGAGTTGGATGACTAAAATATAGAATTTTCAAAATCAGATACTCAAATTTTTTAAAAGTAATATCTAATTCAATTTGATCCGGCCCGACCTGACCCGAGTTGAATAGACAAGAGGCAATGTCAAAAAGAGAGAGAGAAAAATGACATGTAAGAAAGAAGGAAAAATGAATGGAAGTGTATGTGGAAGAAAATGATGCAAGTGGTTCCTTGTATTTTTCCCTTTTCTAGGAATATCAACAAACTATAGTGGATTGTGGAGTGTCCCAATATTGGCAATGTCTGTCGAAATATTTTGGATATAATTACATGTGCAAATATTTCTAAGACAAACCACACCAACAAGGCATGCAACCATTTCTATTTATTCAAAAAATAGATAAAACTTGATTATTTAAATTCTCTACTTTGTTGAGATCCAAAAGGACCAAAACCCAATTTGGTTGTTATTCTATTTAAAAAAATAAAAAAGAAAAAACAGTTTTTCCCTATAATTTTTAATTAGTAAAAGTATAATAAAATATGTGGTTTAACATCATCCCTAAAAATAATTGCAAAATAAATTGGGTAAATACTTATTTTTTTCATTTTTGATGAATATGTGTTATTTTTCAAAGAAAAGATAGAGTTAGAGCTTTTTTTGAAGAACAATCAACTTTTTAGGTTATGTGACTTTTCTCCTCTAGAAAGCAATGCTAAGATTCCACAACTTTTACTACTTTGTATTGACAAAGAAAAGATTATAGTACACATTTTCACTTTCTTACACCCTAAAAGTGGAAGAAAATTAAATAATTTTATTTGGGTAGTAATTAATAATATATAGGCCTACTTGTTGAACCTCAACCATTGATTGAGGTTGGATTTTCTCACATGCTCCACCAATATAAATACTTCAAGAGATCTATCCCTTGCATCTAAGTTTCAAGAAAATAACATTTGCATACTTGTATTGTATTTCTAGATGTGTATATAGAATATGTACAAACTTATCAAAATTACTAAAAAGATTCATGAAGTGAAATTAAATACTACATCATAATTAGAGTTGTCAAATAAGATGCTCGACGTGAGCTATTGAATAAATGGTGCAGCTTCCATGGGCTTGCACCATTCGAATGAATCGTTATTCAGTCTAAGATATGTTTATGAGACGGGATAACTCATTTTGTCTCATTTTTTATTATTAAAATCAATATAGTATTGATAATTTTAGTTAATTAAGATTAATAAAATGAAATGATTATATCCTATCATTCAAACCAAACCAACTCTCAATTTTTAAATCCAAAATCATAATTGGATAGTGTGAAAGTTGTATTCTTTCTATTTTCTAATCTATTCTTTATGTATATGAAAAGCTTGGGCTACTTTCTCTTTACTTTCCATATTTGCCTTTTAATTTAATTCATAAAGACATGAATTTAACATACAATATTTAAATAAATTTCTATTATAAAATTTTAAAAAAGGGTAATAAAATTGCTATGATACATATTGCCTTTTATTTGATTCATAAAGACATGAATTTATGCACAATATTAAATGAATTTCTATGATAAATTAGTAATTACTTTTTTTTCTAAAATTTATCATAGAAAATTAGAAATTCTTGGATTAAAACATGAAGAATATTCACAAATGAAATAACAAAATCAAGAAACTTGATTAAAATTCAAGGAGAAAAATTACAATGGATCCCAAAAGATTTCTTGCAGTGAGCAATGGCAGCATCGATGGAAACCTCAATCTCCGCGTCGCTGGTGCTCCTCCTCAGAAACTGCATCTCATGCACGCCGCTCATGGAGTTGAAGGAAGACGAGGAAGAGGAAGAGGAAGAGGACGAGCCATTCGTTGCAGAATCCGCAGCAATGGCGCCGGAGAAGGACCTTCTGCGATCGTCGGTTACAATCCCATTTTTCCTAAACTTCGCGGCGGCGAATCTGAGGGTTGACGATGAGGAGCTGTGTTCTTTGGTGAAGAAGGATTTGAGAAAAGCCCTCGAAGATCTGAGCTTGTGGGCGAGGTAGGAGTGCTTGTTGAGCTTGGTTTTGAGCTTCTTGGACCAGCTGGATGGAGTGTGTGTGTTTTTAGGGTTCAGGTCGCAGCGGGAAATGGTGCAGGAAGGGGCGTTGGAATTGGTGCCTGTGAGGTGTTCGACGAAATGCCGGCGAGGGAGGTGGTGGAGGGGGAGGAGCTTGCCTTTGTAGAAGAGGTCGGCGGCGGATTCTTTGGGTGTGGAGGTGGAGAAGCATTGAAATTCGAAGTCTTTCAGTTGTGGGGAAGAAGAAGAGGTTAGTTCCATGTCTATGAAGTCTTCTTCTGCCATTTTCTATCAAAAGTTGCAGAGACTCTCCTTTACTCTTTTCTCTCTCTGTGTGTGTTAATGGGGAAGTTAGCTAAGAGTGAATAAAGCAATCCTTTAAAGAAGTCTTAAACTAGAAAAGGGCATCCTTTTATTTTCAAGAACCGTCACGAATATTTCTTTTATAACAAGTTATTTCATGTATATTAGGTTGTTTAAGATCGACTTGAGTGATTTGAGTTTTTAACGTACTGTTCGAGCTTAGTTCGAAATGTAATTGTAGAATACGAACTTGGTCATGATGGAAAGTTCGAGTTTGATCAGTTTTATATTCATATTAATTATTTTCAACTTCAAATTTGAATTGAACTCGAGTTCACGCTCTTATAAAATGCTCATAACAAGTAAATTTGAATATATTTAGAAACTTAAAGAGCTGAATGTTGTCAAACTCGAGCTTGATCTCGATCTCGTGGTCAAAGTATTGACAGCATAATACAAGAGATTTAATATAATAAGTGTTTGTACAAAAAGCAAACTACTAATCATTGTTTGTAATGTAGTATAATGGTTGATTTTTATTTATATATATTCTCTTTTTGTGTGTGTGGAAATGGACAAAGACCAAAATTGAAATATAATAACAAGAAAATAAAGCATCACTCTAATAATATTACAAGTTACAAATCTTAGTGGATCTCTGAGGCTTAATAGAGTTTTGTATTTTTCTACATATGTCCAAATAATTACTATTTTTAATTGAAATGAGATGATCAAACAATGCATGCACCCACAGTTTTCTATGCAACAATAAATAAATGAATATAATAGATAATTTAGAAAGCATATAATAAAATAATTAGGGAACATCCCATTCCTCAAAATCTGTTTTATATGATCATGTATAAATTTTAATGAACGATTTGGATGTATTAAAACTGAAATAAATACCTCATATTATTTATTAATTGTTTATGCAACTAATTAATTAGTCGGTCAAATTTAATTGATGGAGAAAAATTAATTATGAATTGAGATAATATTACATTGTTTCAAAAATATTAATATAAAATAATTATAACATATTAAAATAAAATTACCAAGAAATTTTCTTGAAACAGAGAAATATTTGTTAAAGAAAATCAGTTTATTTTCCTTTCATTTACTTAAAATCTTGAATTGTCCCAATTCTTATTAATATTTATTAGATAAGACTCATCAGAAACAAATCTATTCTTACTAATATCTTTATATTTCAATTGCAAAACCAAACAACAAACAAACACAAGAAAAAGCAATGTGAAAGAATAGATTTTATATGCATCAATTCAGTACAACATGAATGGTATATGAGGCCTCTACACTTACTAATCACTGTGTACTAAATCAAAGAATAGGTGATGTTGAATACTGGTTCCTAATCAGTTGCATTCGGGCCTAACCCCGGCTCGAACCGGGCTTCTCCGCGTCATCATCGATAGCAGCCAATGGCACTTTCCAGAATTTCCACGAGTTAAAAGCCTCCTGCGCATCCGAAAACACTAAAAACACGACTTCTCGAACGAGAAAAAAACACCACCCAATCCGACTTTCTTGATTATTACCTGCACGGTCGTTGGTGCCGCGGGGAACATGTCCTCCACTAGCATTTGTAGTGAAATGTACGATTTCACATCAATACTACGACTAATCGTCACCTCGCCCTGCAAAAACAAACAGACAAGACAAGTAAAAACATTCTCAAACCTTTTCTTGGGACTAAATCTTCAAGAATGTGTAGGCAATGAGCCAATGACTACCTTGGTGTTGATTATAAAGATTTTGCCCTCTGGAATCCCGATTGTCCGGTAGCTGAGCTTGTCCGTGTCTCTGTTTCCAAAACCGGCGTAAAATGGATTGTGATCAGGGGGAAACAGCGCCTTGATGTCCTGTAAACGGGCACTTAAGTATATTGTCGATGATCGTATCTAGCTACATGGATATATATGGCATCTACCTCTAAACACGCAATCTTGAACTCATGAGGAGCTTTTATAATAGCTGGACATAACAAAACGTTTGCTGTCAGATACGACATGATAAGATGCTTCTACGAATCCATTTTGGAAGAGGATGTCACCTTCTCGGTATAACGCCTTAATTAATCCGTTAGGGGACATCACGACGGGTCCACTTGGTAAGCTTTTCCCATCCTGCACTCATTTAAACAACACAACCAAACATCACAATGAATACTAAACACGTCGTTGTCATATGAAACTATACCTGCTTGAGATTGGATAGGTAACTTTTCGTTAAATATGCCTGAACGATTGCGCGTGCACTTAGAAATAAGAACTGGTACCCGTTGTCCTGTACAAAGCCAGCATAGAGTTCTAAGAAAACTGTCCAATACAAAACTGCATTTTTCGTTGAATGAGCTTCACTCTGTTGTTTCATGTAAGTAAAGCTTAGAGGGTAGAGGTTTCGGGATTCAGCTATGATATCAAGAAAGCAAAACATCCCGTCGACCAGAACAACATTGCAGCCTACTAAATACCTTCAACATGCATATACGACAGCATGTTGAAGGTAGAGGTTTCGGGATTTGTATTTAGGTAGTTTAAGATGAAAGTGTTCTGAGAGAGAATTATAAGATCTTGAACCGTTCTATATCGAACGGATGAAGGCCAACATGCATATACGACAACATATACGCAGTGAACATCTAAAGAGACTACCTTTATTGCAGAAAAAAGATGAGTAATACCATAATGACTCCAGTCTTTTCCTACCAAAGGCATAACCTGCCCAAGAACATCAGACCTAAAAACAAGGACACAAGATTGCGTTGTTTCGTTAATCTTGATCGACTAAAAGAGAGGAGCCGCATACAAGAAAAAGCTATAGCATTCAGCCAATCAGCAGCAATAACATACTTAAATGTACTACTTCAGTTTACAAAACTAGGAAATGGAATATGAAACAGGCTTACTTGGTAATAGTTCCATCAACGTCCGATATTACAATTCTTGTATCACACTTCCACAAGTATATATGAGCTTCAACCTGATCGAGCCCAAGAACTCTGCTAGAGAAGTTGAAAACCACCACATTTTGTCCCTCTTTAAGCTTCAAAGATGCTAACTGGTCACCAGTGGGCACGTTGGTTCGTACAAATTGCTTGCGAGGAGATTCACTGGTAGTAGCTACCTGTTCATCGACATAGACATCGTCTTTCTTGACCCTCCTAAACCACAGTCTCCATCTACGAAGTGGAGTAGACGCCAAATCTGAATCATTTTCCTTTGTTTCTGGTTTTTCTTGCTCCACTGGGATTGCATCGTGTGAGTCGACGGGTACATCCGTGCCATAAGCAGCCATGCCAAGAACAATATGTGCAGCTTTTTTCCAGGGTAAGTACTTACCCTGAATTCTAACAATCAGGTCTTCATTCTTCACTACCGACGCCGGTGAAAGATTGAATTCCTCCAATGATATGCGTTTAGCATTGAAGGCATCATGTGCTGCACTCAAACCCATCCCAGCATGAAGCGATTTTGCGCAGAGAGATATCTCCAGTCCTGCATGAAAAGATCAGGATAGTGACAACTTTAGACCATACCAAGAAGTAGTGGCATCTAGCTGGTTATAATCAAAGGAATTTCTTACCTAAAGATGTATCTAAATTCATGTCTCCAGACGATGCAGTCGTAAAACGTTCCACGCTACAAGAGCCATCAAGATCCGTAATACAAGTACTTATTTCATGACTGGCTGCTTCAACCTGTGGCTCTGGCAAATGTGATTCTCCATTGTCTGTCGATATTTCAAGATTCTGTTCTTGAGACTCATCACTCATCAAAGGATTCAAAGGAGACTTCTGTTCGTCATCCTGATCATCGTTACTCGACTGCACCGGATCATCCAAGCAACTCTTGGAAACCTCTGATGTACCAGAACCACTTCCTAAGGCCTCCTTATGCTGATCACTTGAGTCGTGAGTTTCTTGGACACGATACGGATTATCTCCATTACTTGGGCCAGACTCCATCTGTTCAGAAGATTGAGGCACTCCATTACTAGGCGAATCAAGCTCCGGAACATAGTCAGCTGTCGGCAAATCATCACTTCCCGGTCCAAGATATAACCGAGGGGTGTTTAGCTGCACTGTAGCAGGATCTGTCACAGATGATGATGACACAGGTACCGTTATCAAAACTACATCCGAACTTGAACTCTGTGATTCCTCCATTGCATCTTCCACGTCATCTAGATCATCCCCGTAAAACGCAACCGGATCATCCAAAGAGAATTGCAAGTCTTCAAACTCATAGAAAACTCCATTGTCATCCAAATCACTACTACTAAAGCAGCTCCCGGCATTACTATAAACACTACTACTATCCTTATCCTCCCTTGTCTCCCTTCCTTCTTCAAGACCGTCCGAGCCCTTGACAGTTTCTCGATCACCCTTCTTCTCCGCATCGACTTCTTGAACAAAATATGCTTCACCAGAATGATCTAGATACATGTTAAAATCGGCTTCAACGCCATTAACTTGTATTCGGACAACATTATCAAACCCTTTGAGAATACCTTGAAATTTGCCAAACCGAACATACCAAGGGGTTGACCTAAACGTCCCATCATTCTGCTTAACAACGATTATGTCCACAGCCCCACCAAAGGGATGAAACGGCATGGCAACCGAGTACATTCCTCGAGTAATGAGCTGTTTGACTCTCCCCATTGTACCACCCACCACATTCGTTTACCTCAATCACAAATATCAATACCCCCAAAAATTCAAGAATCCCCAACCAACTATTCTCTAATCCGAATCAACAGAAACCCAGAAAGCAGAAGTGTCCAAGCGTTCAAGTCCTCGCTATTTCAGACATCTGCATGCAACATAATGAACATTAATAAATCAAATGATCATGCAATCATTCAAGATCTTTGAAGGGGCATGAGAAATAAAAGAAAATCGATTACTAAGTCTATACGATGTTGAAATCCAGCTCAAAACACACCAACATTTTCTTGAAAATGAAATAAGAAGGAAGTCGACGGCAGTATACTAACAAATGCAAGAACATGAACTCGAATCAAGTAGTCCCCAAATCGAACTAAAACTTTGAAAAGAGATTGAAGAAGCGAACTTACACGAATTCAAATATCTGGGAATTTCTCAAAAACAAATTCAAGCACCAAAGATTTGATTGAATTTGAATTTTTATTTTGTATCCCACGAGATGAAGTGAAATGGCTTGAGTATATATAAGAGAGAAGATTCCAAGAATATATTTTTCAGGTTAATCCATTCTTCTCTCTCCGAATGGTAGGTGATTTGTGCACTACTTCTGGTTTCTTGAATTTTCTGGTAATCCAATCAACGAGCATCGATGTTATTTTCTTGAAAAAAATAGTTTCTTTAAATTTTGAACTATATAGTTATAAATTAATTAATACAGTGAGAAAAAATATGTCATTGGCTTGAACAAAAGATGTTTTATGGAATTTACTGAATTGAACAATTTATTTATTTTATTAATAAATTCATAAAAATTAAAGATTGTATCAATAAATGGAGTATATTGTAGTAATACTAACTTAGCTATTGCTAAGAAAAATAAATATTCTCTTATATTATCTTGTCATTTGGAAATCTTTTATTTTTAAATATGTATTTTTTTATCTTTGTTTTGTTAAAGTAGGTAATTTTATATATTAACTCTTTTTAAAATATAATATATAATATATAAACTATATTTTAAAATATAAAAAGTTATATTTTCTAATTCTATCATCTTTTGTAAATTTTTACTTTATTAAAAAAATAGTATTTTTCAAATATTTAATTATAAACGATTAACACTAGCATTTATCAAAAGTATTTCGTATTATCTAATGAAATATAAATTAAAACATTTATCTTTTTCATTATAAACTAAACACTACCATTCGTATGGGATGTTATGTACCCTTAATTGGTAATTATATAATGTAATTTGGAGTATATGAAATCAACATAATGCAATTGCAAGATCACTGAAAACATATCATTTTGTGTTAAACAAAAATAAATTTGATCATTCATACTTTTTAATCAATATGTACAGTTAATTTAATTTTTAATCAATCATCAGATATAATAAATCATGTAACAGTGAATTCATTTACAAATCAACTTAAATATTTTTAATAGACAAATATTTATATTAAATTTAATTATTTCCATCCATTAATTATATATAAAAAAAATTATGCATTTGGAATGTAAATTTATAGAGGGATATATAAAGTAGGAAATAGGAAATGATTTGGGCCATTGATTTGGATGATCGGATGGATATGATTAAATCTGATCTACTTAAAAAAGGCGGTGCATTCCATCGCTTTGAACGATGCACGAAGGATATTTTAGTAATTTTCTATTTTTTGAGAGAGAGAGAACGTGTGTTATTAGCCTAAATTATGAGATAATTAAGGGAGGATGAAAAAAACTGACGTTAATCTAGAAGGGAGGTTATTTACTTTCCATAATTATTAGGTGCATTCCATAATTAAATCAAAACAGTTATCTGTATTTAAATGCATTGTATTTAATTGTTAAATGCATTTTATTTAACTGTTAAATGCATTGTGAAAATATAAATGAGTTACAATTATATTTACAAATGCATTGTATTTAACTGTTAAATGCGTTGTATTTAACTATCGCCAACCCTTCTCCGCCGCCGCAGCCTCTCCACGTCCCGCCGGGGCTCCTCGAAGCCGCCGCCAGGATCCACAACCACCGCCGCTCATCCAAGCCCAAAACCATCGCCTTCTTCGGCTCGTTTCTGAAACTACTCAAGCAAAAGCTCCACTTCGTTGTGCTGCTGCATGTACCTCTGCACACAATTCAAATCCCCAATTTCAGATTCAAAAAAATAGAAAACAGATTCATAGCCATAAAAGATCCATAAACGTAGCCACAAATCACTAATTCGAGAAATACATAAATAAAAATATATAAAACCATTGGAAAACTACCTTGGCGAGATTGACGTAGAAGAAGAGCGGTTTTTTGGTGTTGGAGACCTGGATTCGGTTCCAACTTCTTCTTCACTGCTCAAACCTCAGATTTTGAAGCCCGATTCCACTCCTGCCCGATTAGCCCTTTCGTATTTTCTCCTCGCAAAAGCCCCACATTCTCCGGCCGCCTCCCAACGAGAAAAATCTGATTGTGTTGCGTGAGAGAATAAGGAAACTGTCTTTTTGCAGTTTTGGACAATAACACACGTTCTCTCTCTCAAAAAATAAAAAATTACTAAAATATTCTTCGTGCATCGTTCAAAGCAATGAGAATGCACCGCCTTTTTAAGTAGATCAGATTTAATCATATCCGTCCGATCATCCAAATCAATGGCCCAGATCATTTTCTATTTCCAACTTTAAAATCCTTTTGTATATGATCTATATCCTATATATATATATATAATTTGTGACATGGAATCGCAATGTTATTTTTATCAAAAGCAGCAAAAAGGCAAAAATTATTCTGCCCAGTAAAATAAATTAAATTTAAAGAAACACACACACAAACACAATAGAATTAAGTAAAAAATAGCTAATTTAAAATGATTGAAATCGAACAACTAACATACTTCACACCACATGCATTACCTGGTCACATTTATTAGTGTCTCAAATTATACAAACATGCATTTCTAAATTGGGGGTGTGTGAACTAATTAACTATTTGTAATAAATAAGTTAGTTGCTACTGTTATAAATATTATTATTTAGTGGACATTACTATTTAGAATGTTAGTGTATTTATTTATTATTTATCCCTTGTAAAGTGTACACTATAAATATAAGAATACAGCTCTAGGGTTTTAACCCTACAGTTCCATTTTTATCTACGCCGCATCCTTTACAGTTTTCTCCTTCTTTTCTTTTCCTTTGTTCAGTGTTTTGCATAGATAATTACAATCAAACAAACCTAGATTATAACACGTTATCAGCACGAGTCTCTAACCAAATTGAGTTCATGAATTGCGGTTAAGAAATCGTGTCTCCTAACAATTTGATTTTAAGTTACTGCATGCTCATGCCAATTTGAATGTTTGATTCCTTCGCCTAGGCTGTATTTAAATTTACCTGCTATTTCAAATTACTCTGTGTAATGATTTGATTTTGAGCTCGTTATTCAATTGGAAGGTTTGTATCTTTTGTATATACTTTACGCGATTTTAGCGTGAGGTTATATTCCCTGACAATTGAACTAATTTTGTTGATTTACTTTTCGAAAATTGCAAATGGGGATTCTGTGGGGGTTTGTGATTGCGCAGGAGCTTGTATGGATGCATTTCACAGTTTGGGCATAAAGATAACATGATTATTTTTATTTTAGTTTTGCTAAATGCTTTATAAACATCTTAATATATATCTTGCTTATGGGTATAAAAGTAGTCATGGTCACTGTGCATCTAAATAGGTAGAAAATACTTGGTGAGTTGGTAGTTGGGACTCAAAGTAAGCTCCAATGTAATTGGGATTTATTATGGTTGGAATTATTTTGTCATTATTTGTTTTAAAAGGAAAATTGAATACGCAACGGTGGAAACTTGATATGAAAGCATTATTATATGTTTTTTTGTCTCCTATTTGGCGTGCAACTTTAATTCATTGTCTTGAAATTTATTAGACTTGAAGGAGATTAATCCTTGATCGACAGTGGTAGATGATCATCTCAGAAAGGATATTTGGAGTTGCAATTATGCGCTCATATTTGTCTACGATTATATCATGTAAAGATAGGCTTGTCTCCTACTTTTCACTTTGGTATTTTAGTAGTTCGTTGTGACTGGCATTGCAGGACTAATTTAGAGATTTTCAATAAGCAATTTGGCCCTCATCCATCTGAACTTCTGCCCTATTTTTGTTATACTTGATTGCTCTATTTTATTATATTTTTGTGTTGTTTTGTTTTGTTTTTCTAATGAAGAGGAAGACAACCATCAAATCAGCAGAAGAGATATATGAAACAAAACGCTAAAGGTATAGAATCATTCTAGCCTTTTGACGATGATGAAGTTGATGAATTATATGATTCGTTGGAAGATTCAACGGAGCTAAGAAACAAAGTGAGTACGGTGGTTTGCCTTAGGAAAGAATCGTGTCTTTCCTGCAAGGTACTAATTTTATAATTCGAATGCTACTACCATGAAAATTCTCATAAGAAATAGATTCATAAATATGAATAGTTGTATTTGAATTTGCATGAACTTATTATGAGTTCAAGAAGAACGCAAGGTGTCTTAGTATCTTGTGAAGGAGCTTGATCATCTAGTTCTTTTTTTATTATTTGGCTATTTGTAGTGCCTCGTTGCGATTCTATATTTTAAAAGCAATACAATTTTTATGGTAACAATATTTGGATTGTCGGCTCCTGAAGAGTCCATTAATCTAATTGATTTGAAGAGTATTAATTGCTAGATTAGCTAGCTAATTTTGCTTTAGATTCACATTGTGTTTGTGACTTACACGATTATGAAGTAAACTAGATGATTTAGTTATTTGTCATTTCAAATTGCTTCTATGAAGTTCTTTAAATTGTGAAATGCAGTTTAGATTTGTTCTGTTAAGATCAATTACATGATCTTTTCCTGTGGTATCAGTAAGTTAGTACATATTTTGAAGCTATCTAGGATTATGTAATCTCAATTTGAGATTCATGAGTGAACTGAAATGCTTGTGGTTTCTATTGTTCTTTTTGTGGTTATTATATTCTCTACTTCACAAAATATTAACTTTTTAAGAGCTCGAACATTAAGTCATTTATAGCATTCATTGAACAAATTTCTATTTGTATGAGCTCTAATGTTCTGGGGATGATTTAGGAATTATTATATGAGCCAAACTTTTATGTCGTCTATTGGGGGTGCCCACGATTTTCTGTAGACCCATTAAGCAGATTTCCACAACTTTTACCTATTGTATGAAATCGATCTTTAATGGTAACTTGAAATCTTGCATAACTAGTACTCGCTCGTCACTTTTACATTGGCCATGTTAGGCCTGATAAAGAAAAAGCCAATTGTGGCAGTAATCATGAATATAGATATAATCTTGAAGATTCTTTAATGGAGCTGCATTGACACTTTTACAATGACAATATTCAGATTATTGGCTCCAGGAGAGCTTATTAATCTTAATATATTAAAAATTATCTTTATCCAAAAATAATTGAACTCAAATGCCACATGTGAGAGTGAGACATTGCATTATGTCTATTTAGTAATTGGACAGAAACGTTCAATTGTGGCACAATTAGTTCAAAATTATTTCAGAAGCGTTTTAGAATATTCAATTCTTGTAGCAACTACCGCTTCGGATACTGCTCTTCTGCAATCTTTGGCCCCATAATCTGGGTGTTCTATCGAAGAATATTCCCGCGATAGCAGAGTCTCTGGAAAAGAATCAGAGACTGCCATTAACTGATTAGCGGATCTGGCTATAAAAGTCATTTAATATCGTGTTGCGAAAAATTAAAGACCCAAATTATTAACATATTATAAAGGCATGAATGTTGGGTCACCCTCCTTAATAATTAGTGTGTGATATAAATAAATCATTTCCCATCTGCTGCTTATTTATCATCACCAAAACGTACCGAACAGACTCTAGAAAAATAAATTCATACTGCGTCGAAAGAATTATCTAGAGTCAATAATTGAGGATCATTTTCTAATGGTACATTTATTATTTAATCCAACTACAATAATATTTCCGGCATTAGGGGGAGAATATAATATGATAAATGAATGCCGTGAAAATCTTGTTTGATTTAATTGATTAAAACACACACTAATGAATATGAACCAGAAGTTCAATATATTCTTAACTACCAAATGCACCATTAAGAATCGAAAATCTCTGAATGAGATCATCTTCTAAATGCTAGAAGCATAATACTAGAAGTGTGAGATCGATATGTATATCTCTGAATGAGATCAATTCATCCCATTAGAAGCGTGAGATCTCTAATGAGATTAATCCATCTATGCTAGAAGCATAACAATAGAAGCGTGAGATATACATTGGTGCTAAAAGTGATAATCCGCGGAATAAAAAA
Source organism: Leonotis leonurus (assembly GCA_026898415.1). NCBI lineage: Eukaryota > Viridiplantae > Streptophyta > Magnoliopsida > Lamiales > Lamiaceae > Leonotis > Leonotis leonurus. The sequence continues at coordinate 1,135,520 of JAPKLX010000003.1, read as the reverse complement.
AAAATTTAATAAATCACTTCACTACAAAAACCTCCCGAAGAGGATCGTCTTGAAGACGGGAATCACAGTACACTTGCACGTGCACTAAATAATAATAATACTGTGATTACGGAACGACCAGATCCAAATATTATGGGAAATGAAATAAATCTGGTTTAAATATATGTTGATATTGACTTGAAGATTGTCAATATAAGGAGAGTAAAATAAATATATTATAGTTGTCGACAACAAATTATGCCTCAAGAATTGCTTTCGAATTGATTATTTGGATCCAAAAGCTAAACTTGAAAGATAAGTGCCAGAAGCACTAAATAAAGTGAAAAAAGCAATAGAGACAGAGTTAACTCGCTAAATAGACGAAAGTCTTTTATAGTACATGCACAAAGGAATGTGGTCCCGGCAGGACACATATAATTGTATAATTAGAAATAAATAATGTGGTCCATGTAGGACACAATTGAATACAATCGAGTGCTTGTACAAAATGATAAATGACATGAATGTGTTGGTGATGAATAAAGCAAGGTTGACTCAAGGATTTTTAGCAGAAATCCTTAATTAATTACATATACTCTTCTATCGAATTAAAACGTTCCGTTATCAAATAATCCTGGCAGTAACCATGGATATAAATATCCATTTCAATATAAGTTGTGACTATAATTATGTAAATAGTCACTAGACAAATATCTATATGATTGTCCCTGATGGACATGATAGTTCATATATTTAGGAAACATAAACTCGCAACATGTATTCTCTCAAATAAGATTATTATATGCTTTGTGCTAGTTGAAAAATCAACTAAATGAATTCTTCTAGAAGAAGATGTATGATAATAATAACAAAGTGTGTTCTTACTTGATTACCAATAATTATGTTGGTGTATATTTTTGTATTATTGGAACACACAAAATATTTGAGAATGCTAAATTCATGCCTAATGACGGAGTTTTCGAATTGAAAGACTTGAGTAAGTCTAAACATCATTTCGACCTGCATATCGAGAATTTCCATGAAGGAATTTGTTTTACCAGTCGATCTATTCGAATAAGGTTCTATAGAAAATGTATTCGAATAATGTTTTATTGAGAACATATTTTTGATAAATAACATCCACTTTGCCCCGATGATGTCTCGTCACTTGAAGTGAATGATCTCAATTAGACCAAAAGAAGATAACCAAATATTGTTGGACCAGAAGTTCACTGTTTGAAGTGCTAGAAGCACAAATTAATGTATCAGGCCTGATTCAAGAAAACTTGATTTTCTAGCAAAATATATTATTTACTCCTTGGAGGAGGTATTTAAATAATATATTGAGCATATAATTGGTTATCCTTCAAGATACACAAGTTGTGTGTCTATATTGGTACAAAATTTGAGATCGACATTGGTGTGCTACTCGGATGATGATTAGTTATTTGATCCTCATGTAATTTGATCCTAAACTGGTATAACGATATGAAACATATCCCCACTTTTTCCTATAAGGAATAATGTAATGTGTTGCACAAATGAGCTCTAGTAGAGCAACGACATTTATGTCTACTCAATTTTTCTCCCCACAATTATATTTAGAAATATATTGAAAATCTTATGTTTAGATTGTTCAATTGAGGGGGAGAGATAATTTGTACATAATCCAGAAGATCAAGTCTTGAAAACCAAATAAATAATCTCGAAGATTAAATGTCCTGAAGATTAATTAGTTGTACTCTTTTTCCCTTGCTAAGTTTTTCCCACGAGGTTTTCTTAGTTAAAGTTTTTAATGAGGCAACTTGTGCAATACACATATATATTGTATATCAACACTCCATTTTCTATATCGGAATATATTCATGATAATTGAATACATAGATTTAGAAGATTATTATCTTCAGGGGGAGCGAATATTCCGAAATTAGTTTGAAAGTTAGACCTGAATGTCTACTTTACGCATTGAAGGCGATATAATGTTGTACTCTTTTTTTCTTACCAAGTTTTTCCCATTGAGTTTTCTTGGTGAAGGTTTTTAATGAGGCAACAAATTAAGTGTATGACATATACTCTTTTCCTCGACTGTTTTTATCCCATAGGATTTTTCAGCGAGGTTTTTAACGAGGTATGTACATCGCATAGTAATGTCCAAAGGGGAGTGTTATAAATATTATTATTTAGTGGACATTACTATTTAGAATGTTAGTGTATTTATTTATTATTTATCCCTTGTAAAGTGTACACTATAAATATAAGAATACAGCTCTAGGGTTTTAACTCTACAGTTCCATTTTTATCTACGCCGCATCCTTTACAGTTTTCTCCTTCTTTTCTTTTCCTTTGTTCAATGTTTTGCATAGATAATTACAATCAAACAAACCTAGATTATAACAGCTACCACTATTAATGTCCAATGTTGATGTTTGGATATAGATATGGTTTTGAATTTATGATGTGTGATGATGATCTAATCCTACTCATGGGATATAATATATTATATATCATGTTGGATATAGTATTTTTTTGGATTAGTAAATATATTGTATTTTTATAAGGGTTGATTGAAAAAAGAAAAATTATAAACTATTTATGTTATATCAAACATATAATGAATTGTTATAAATATCAAAATAAACCATCAACTATCAATAAATATACTATTAGATATACCTTAAATTCAAAAAATCAGCCGCAGTCTCTCAACCTGCACTCCAAAATCTGATTGATTCAATTTTCAAGAATGCAGTCATATATTTTTTGTCATTAACCCTTTTAAAAAAGAAAATCATGTTACAAATGACTCGAAGCCAACCTTGTGTATTAAAGAAAGTGGGAAATGATGAAATTAAATGAATCATAGCATGCTAGTTTTGCTATTGAAATTCTTGATTTTTGCTTCTTTGTTTAAATATCTCAGCTTGTATTTAATATATGGTGTGTATCACGTGTGGATTGATAATGCTGCTTGTCATTATCAGATGAACCAAAGACTGCAAAAAAGAAATGCACAGAAAATGACCTTTGAACTGCTCTGAAATCTCAACATCTTACACTCATTTGAAAAATCATATGTTTCATGTATGTCAAATACGGACACGACCCGTACGATGTTCGTTTCTGTATGAAAATCGAGTATTCACACCTGTAATGTACAATGAGGCTCGTCTCGTTGAAGCTGGCTATAGTATACAGACGAAGACTGAGGAGATTGCGAGCCACGATTCAAACTGATTGACTAAGAGGGCCTATACCCAATTCGTCCTCCATATCATCACCATCTTCGAAGAGTTGGAGGAACCGAGCCTGCTGTTGCTGCCTCTTTCGCCTCTGCCACCACTTGCAACCAGCTATGAGGCCACCAGTGAACAAGATTAGGGATGCACAGCTGATGACTATTATTAAAGGCCATGGTAGCTTCCTACTCGAATCCTCTTGCTTCGTGTTTGAGGATTTATCTTTTTCTGAAGCTGAAGATGATTTTGCAGCTGAAGCTGAGAAAAGAACAATAGATTAATAATAACTTTACCATGCATATGATTGAGTGTTTTAGGATTAGTTGATCAATCCATACAAATTCTAATTACTCCCTCCGTCCCAACTAGCTTGAGTCGTATTCTTTTTCGAGCCGTCTCAACTAGCTCGAGTCATTTCCTTTTTATGACATCTTTATTACACACATAAATTTAAATAATATATATTTTTATCATCACTTTATATTTTAAACATACACTCAACATACACTTCTTAACTCCTTAATTCCGTGCCGAAAAGAAGTGCCCCAAGCTAGTTGAGACGGAGGGAGTAGTAACTAAAGAAAAAAAACACAAGACAAAGAATAAAAGTGCATTTTATGATCTAGTGATTGAAGAAGGAATTGTAAATGGAAGGGCAATGATGGCTCTTATGCTCTCTGTAACAATCGGGATGCTAAGAACAAAATATTAACAGATGCACGGGAAGGAATTAAGGTGTTGAGCATTAGCTTGACTAGCAATCAGTAAAAATGGAGAGTCTTGAGTCACATAAATTAGAGGACGGCCGCAAGATTGATTCAGGGCTCACCTTTTGCCAGAACAACACATTCCGCACATAGAAATGTGGCATTGAACTCGTTCTCTTTGAAATGGATGTACTTGCCGTCAGGCCTTGTGAATGATGATGCACAAAGTTCCCACTCATCAAATACATAGTTTGGTCTAATGGCATCCTTCTCGTAGAATCCACAGCGTTTGCATTTGGCATCAGGAAGGTCTGTTAAAGGCTGGAACACACAAAAGGAAATCCAGAATAGCCTTTAAAGTTACAATGTTCTACAGTATAACCTCTTTAAATTAATGCTCGAAAAAGTAATAATCTCTCTAAGATAATAAACAAAAGGGAACTATGATATTCTTATTCTACAATAACCTTTGCAAGCAGAAAATCATGACCAGTTATATCCTTTAATTTTTCATACGCAGCTTGAATGAGAAAATCTGAACTTGACAATCATTATGAAGTTACCTGCCATGATTCTTCACCTCTGAAGGAATACAATTCATGCTTGTTCTTAACATCTGGTAAAATGATCTCATCCTCTTCTTTACACTGAAAGAAAACTTTCGGTCTCGTCGGAATCCATTCATGGGTTTTGAATATCTCGATCGAATCAAGCGTGAGAACTGCAGCTGATATGATCTCTGGAGGCAAAGAAAAGATAAATAATCAGAACGTAAAAATCACTATCATGTCAGCAGCAAAACTGTAATTCTTCAAGAACATCATTCCATTGCTTCTTTCAGTCTCATTTAACACAAGAAAACCAAAAGCTTCTCAACAAAAACAGACTCAAACATAGCCAACAACAATTCACCATCACAATTTCACAACAAGAACTCCTTTCCTACTATGTTCCATAAACACAACAAAAGCCGATTTTCAATTTCGGCTATTTCAATTATACTCCTGACCTAGGATGCCCAAATTTTAACTTCAAAATTTCTTCAGCTGATAAAGATTCCGAGATTCATCATATCCCAAAATCGCATAATTTTTCAACCCAAACGAGATAGCATCACACGAAAACAATTCCCGCAAAATTAATTGAATCGGCATGATTTTACCTGGGGAATAGCTGAGAAGAATCGTGCAACAAAAAAACAATAAAAAAGGAACCCTCGATATTAATCGACGGCGAATCATCGCGCCGCCAATCCTTCCCGCTTCTGTATTCAAATCAAATAATATATCGAAAACTATATCGACGGAGTTCTACTGGATCGAATTTAGGGCTTCTGTAGAATTTTCCTTTTTAATTTTGAAATGAAACGATGGCGTGAGAAGAAGACTACTGAAGGAAGAAGAAAACAGAGGTGGCGCGTTCAACGGTAATGGTTAGTTAAGGTTGTACGTTTTGCATACGAGGTTGTACCAGTGACGGTTCGGTTGTAAGTCGGTTATTTGGTGGAATTTTCGAGATTTGTATTTTAACAAAAAAAAACACCCAATAATGGAAAAGGTTGAGAATAGCTCTAAAAAGGGATTGGGCCGTCTATCATTCCAAGCCCAATTCTTCTTAATAAATATATAAATTAAATTTGACTTAAATAATACTTCCCTCGTCCCACTAAGCATGACATATTTTTTTACGGCATGATTATTAAGGAAAATATATAAAGTAATATAAGAATAATAAAAGTGGTAGGGTCCACACATTTTAAAATTGATAACTTTTACTCCCTCCGTCCCACCAATGTAGTCCTCTTTCTTTTTTACACGCAAACCAATATCTTATTTTATTCTCTCCACTGTATTAATTTTGCCTTAATACTCTTAGTTTTTTACTTGTAAAATTTGTCAAAAAGGGAAATGAGACTACTTTCGTGGACGTCCAATCGAGAAATAGGGACTACATTGGTGGAACAGAGGTAGTACTATTTTTCAAATGTGTCAAGTTTTGTGGGACATCCCAAATAAGGGAAGTGTGTCAAGTTTAGTGGGACGAAGAGAGTACTACTAAATCTATCCCATTAAAAATTGTCTCATTAAAAGTGATAATTACGTATTTACAAATACTGTCTCAATTCATCATATTTCACCAGATTTGAGGTGTGATAAGGTTCGGAAGGATGAAAGACAGTTCTAATAAGATTTCATTCTATAACAAAAAACCATTTTATTTATTTATTTATTTAATCTATTCCATGACCGCAACAGAGGAGGACACACATGTTACTTACACCACGTAAAAAATATATTTAAAGAAATAACAGATCTATCTACTCAATCAATAACTGAATCGGATCTGGTGTATCATAAGATATTTGCCTTTCTGTTGATTCCTCCGGAATGGATCAAAACAACATTTTCTTTTTAAACCATACGACTAAAAGTGATCACTTTTTCTAAAAAGTATTTAAAATACTAACTTTTATTTTTTTTAAAAATTACAATACTTTACTTTCTTAAACTTCGGGCCGATTTTATTTTGACAACTTTTAATGAAACGGAAGGAATAGTATGATCGAGTTCTAAATTAACTTAAACTTGATCGAAAAAGTTGGTTATAATAAAAAAATAAAAAGAAAATTATAAATTTATATATTTATTGGTCAAATTAAAAAAATTAAGAAAAAAAAATTAATTTTACATATTTATTAATTAAACTTAAAAATCAAAAGAAATTAAAGCATGTACATTTTGAGACAAGTACTCCCATTCAATTTACACAAACATTGGGGGTCCAATTACAATTTTCGACTTTATCGAAACGACGACGCATCATCTGAAGCCTTGAATCAAGCAAAACCCCAGCGTCCATTCCACCGCCATTTTCTGCATTCCTCACTTCCTCTCACTACTGAGATCTCGAACTCAGCAACACCGATGAATCAACTCAGTCGAGCTTCGATGAAATGGAGTCGCCTAATCGTCGGTCTCCGTCCGCCGTCCGCCGCCTCCTCCGTTGCGCCGAAGCCGTTCTCCACCGAAGCATCGGAGCCGAAGACCGGTTCCCCCGCCAATGGTTCTCAGTTTTTCTCATTTATTTTCATCATTCGATGCCATTATGCTACAGTGATATTTTATTATTTTTCTGCATTTTGCGCGTTTCCAAAATTTTGGTAGGGTTTAGGGTTTATTGCGTTTATCGTTAATTTTAGGAAAATGTGTTGGGATTCCCCTTTCTCATTTATTTATTTTGCGCAGTCGATCTTAGGATTGATTTTCTGACCTTCAGCATGTTCTATGACCCAATTTTCATCTGTGTGCTCTCTTTTTGCTTTCAGGTGTAGCTTATGGGAGGCTTATTGATATCACAAAGTATACAACAAAGGCTGATATATTGAGTATGCTGGATGATAGTAACTTGAGTCCAGAGAAGATCTTAGTTGAATACAATCGATCGTTTTATCCTACAGCAATGTAAGTTCCCCGCAGAAACTATTGGAAAATCTTTATCTTTACTCTGAAAATAAATAGTGATCATTGCTCGATGTCTTCACTTCCACTGGTTTTTATCATTGAAATTGATAAAACTCAACTCTGCTAATGGTCATTAAGTTTTTTAATTATCTTCTGAATGATTTTTTATGTGGTACAAGAGGCCCACAACCGAAAAGAAAGGGTAGAAAGTAAATGAAAAGTGAAACAAATAAGAATGGTGAAGGTGTGATTGCTGATCTAGTGATAACGATATTGTCCCGTCTTTTAATAGTGGTGATTCATCGGTGAGCATTATCTTCTGAGATTTACATTGATAACTTGTGTACAATTTACTAAATTTTGTAGGCTGCTGGCATTTCCCTCCCCATCAGCGTATGATGCTGCCCTGAGATCGATTAATAGGAAGGGCCGCATGTACAATTTGAAGGGGGTACTCTCTTATATGTTTGCTGTATTTGTATCAAATTCTTTATTTTCTCTCTTATCTTTTTTCTCATTCACTTCCTTACCTGACTGCAGTCTAATAAGAATGATTGGGATGCTGCCAAATCTTATGATGGAAAAGCAGTGAGCACACAGTCACCGTCTTGTATTATATTTTTTTTCAATAATTGTCAGTGCTTCATGTTCAGGGGCGGATCTACCAAGGGCTTGCACTGGGCTGAAGCCCAGTGCAAGTCCAAAATTTTTAGAATTTTTAGTGTTATATATGTATATTTTTAAGATCTAATATAATATTAGCCCACCCTAAAAAATTTTATGCATGTATAAAATATAGTGTTAAGAAAAATTTTATTTTTCAGCCCACCCCAAATGCAAATCCTGGATCCGCCCCTGTTCATGTTGTACTTATATTAACACCCCTCTAAAAAGAGAAGGTGTTTGATAATTACTCTTTATCTGTTCCTTTCAGGTTCTACTAATAGGGCTCGCTCGCACTACGCAGTTTGAAGATGTCGAGCGCTTCCTTTCTGGGTGCCAGTTCGATTCAACATCAGTTCAGTTTATCATGAGGTTAAAATATTATTCCTTCTCCCACGAAAATTACTCCAAATTTTCATCTCCTGTCTAGTGCTCGATTAAAAGTAGTTCGTCTTTGGTTAACGGTGCAGAAATACAAGCGAAGGCTTAACCAGAATGGCATTTGTTAGTTTCCCCACCCGAGCTATGGCCATGCATGCTTATATCACCAAGAACAAAGGCTTTTGTCAAAATAATCAAATCAGGGTGCAAGTTCTCCATTAATCCGTTTTGTTGGCTCTTCTGTCACAGGTCTATTTTATTGCCAATGGTTCGAGTCTTTTCCTGTAGTTTTGTTCTCCACACACAAAGAAGTAGATGACTCCGCTCTAAGTTATTTCAGTTTTGATGAATTCAATGTGTTTCTTATTAGAACATGATGATATTGTTAGAATCTTGGCAACTACATTGATCTTCTTTGTGCCATAAATATTCCCTTTTAGCAGAGATGAATTTGTCAGAACATGAAGAAGACAATTTGTACTCTGCACATTCTCTTTGCCATTCAGTTTATTTCTGAAACATCTTACTCTCTGAGATTCTGATTGGTACTTCTTCATATTCTAATTATTGCTACCTCATGCTACCTCATAGATTCAGTTAATAAAGAGTGTCTCAAGTCAAATGGGACGGAGGGAGTAATATAATTTTATCTTGACTCATTTATCACTTGACACGTGTCTTCTGCTACACGAGATCACAAAATCAAATATATGCTATAGTATATATGTTTTCTTCATAATCAACCCATTTATGATTTTTACCAAAACCAGACATCATTTGCCATTCCTCAAAGTAGAAAAGACCAAGATTTTCCCCCTCGAGTAGTAAAGTATTGCTAATAATACAAAGGGGAAGAATATGAAATTTAATGGGTTTTTTAAAGAAATTAATCTATTTTTTTTTATTCCACTTTTGAGTTTTAATTAATGTTTTCCAATAATTAATGCAGGGGTGAGTGATAACGTTAGGTGACTGAAAGTAAACGGTCCATTGGAATTAATTAAACAAATTATAACCGAAATAATATAGTAGCAATATAAGCATATTAAGTGCTCAAGTTGTCTTTTTATATTGGTCGATGATTTCAGTGTCTAGTTGTAATGTCTTGCTTTCCTATCAAGGTTAGAAGCTAGAGGAATCAGATTCTTGATTCTTTTTTTTTTTATATAAATAATTTCCATTATACTCTCTCAATCTTAATAAGCATGACACAAAACTTTTGGACACGGTTATCAAAGAGAGTCTATAAAATAATGTAAGAGTGATTATGATGGTAGGGTCCACACCTTTTTAAAGGGATAATTTTTATTATTTTAGGAATGTGCCGAGCTTAGTGGACGTCCAAATAAAGAAATTGTGTCAAGTTTAGTGGGACGAGTGAAGTATATATTTTTTTCTTGGTCAATTCATTTATCTATACAACTATCTTCAAGCAATTTTTGTTTCATTTCCCACTTTTCCCTTTTAAATTAATTATTTTTCAATGGCTCATTATAATACTGAAATAATTTTATCTTCTATATACTCTTTCGGTCTTGCTATTATCGACTTGTTCTTTTTAGGCAAGCAAATAAAGAATTGTATAAAAGATAAAAATGTTAAATATGTTCATAATTTTTTAAATAGCTTTTTTTTATTTTAAAAATAAACCAACAGTAATAGGACAAATCAATAAAGAAAATAATAGAGGTGATATCAATATCATATATTAGTTTCGTTTCATTGCTTGTTGTGGATATTTATTAATATATCTGTAACTAATATAATAATTTCAAGTAATGTCCGTATACATTATAAAATTATAATTAAGAAATGAAAATTATTTTTTTATTTATGTAAATTATATGCAATAGATATTTCGAACATACTAACGATGTCATGTTTGTATACATTTTTGTATTTAACTTATTATGTAAGAGTGTGGGGTCCGAGTAGAAATAGAATAAAATCTAGGAGAATTAAGCTTACCCTACATTCACTGTTCTTGATCTCGAAATTACAAAAGCATTCTCAAAAGTAATAATTGATGGGGCATATAAATCAAAAAAGGCAAAGACTGATTAATTTATTAATTCAATAAAGTTATTCCCATAAAACTTTACAAATTTCAACATCTCCAATCAACGGTCTCTCTCTCTCTCTCTCTCTCAGACTGTGTGCAAAATGCCGGCCAACCACTTTCTTGATTATATTTCGCCTCTGATTCGTCCTAATCTTTAGTCCAAATTTATGCAATCTCACTGCCTTAATATTCAACTCAACATATTTCTTTAAATCCCAAATGGGTTTTGTGTGTCATGTTTACATTGTGTCCTAACTTCTGATTCACGTTGACAAAGTTGCATTTTCTTGTCTGATTTTCCATAGATTAGGACAGGTTTCATACTTCCCTCCCTCTCTCTGTGTTGTTGATTTTTTGTCTTTGATTAATCCGAGCTTGATTCTTGAAGAAGATGGAAAGCTCGAGAACAAACAATCAGAGGAGGAGGAGCTGGACTCCTTCATCTATGCGAAGAACACTGTGGAGCAGTACTGAGAGCCCCACAAAAGATCTTCGATCCAACGATGATCAAAAGAGTGTGAATGTGCAAGTTGTTGCGCGATGCAGGTGAATCTTTTTTCATTTTCTTGCATAAAAATGGTGTCTTTCTTAGTTTGGGAATGGCGTTTTAAGGCAGTGTTTGTGTTGTCATTAGGCCTCTGTCTGAAGATGAAATCAAAGCAAGAACAATGGTTTCGTGTGATGAGATCAAAAATCAAGTGATTGCCACTCAGAACATAGCCAACAAGCAAACAGATAAAGTTTTTGTGTTTGATAAGGTTTTTGCTTTAGTTCAATGGTGCAATTATATGACAAATGCAGCTAGTTTGAAGTGAATGATTAGTTGTGTTTGTGTAGGTGTTTGGTCCCACTTCAAAGCAGAAGGAGCTCTACGACGACGTCGTGGGGCCCGTTATCGGGGAAGTTCTAGAAGGCTACAGCTGGACCATCTTTGCCTATGGCCAGACAGGAACAGGCAAGACTTATACCATGGAAGGTGAAGGCAGAAAACAGAAGGTTTCTTGCTTACTTCAGCTGAAAAGGATATGTGTTTTGTTAGAGAAAATTGATTGCTGCATTGAGTTATATCATATCTGTCATTGTGCATATTGGCTTCTCTTGTAGAATGGGGAGTTTCATGAGGATGCCGGTGTGATTCCAAGAGCCGTGCAGCAGATATTCGACGTGTTGGAGAGGGAGAAGGCCGATTACAGCATCAAGGCGACGTTTCTTGAGCTCTACAACGAGGAGATAACTGATCTCCTGGCACCGGACGAGGTCAAGAGGCCGTTGCTCCTAATGGAAGACGGGAAAGGGGCCGTCTTCGTTAGAGGGTTGGAGGAAGAGATTGTGTGTAGTGTGGATGAAATTTGTGCAATTTTGGATAAAGGGTCGTCGAGGAAGCACAGAGCCGAGACCCTTCTCAACAAGCAGAGCAACCGGTCCCATTCGATTTTCACTATCTCAATCCAGATTAAGGAGCCTAATAGTAATGATGGATCAGAGATGATCAGGTGTGGAAGGTTGAATCTTGTGGATCTTGCTGGCTCGGAGAATATACTGCGTTCTGGCGCACGAGAGGTCTTGAAACGAGATCCCTATACGTTGCTTGAGTTACTGCTCCATTCTTGAAGCTCTTGTGCATGATTTGATTGAAAATTTGGTGCAGGTGAGAGCAAGGGAAGCTGGTGAGATCAACAAGAGTTTGCTTACACTCGGACGCGTCATCAACGCGTTGGCAGACAATTCGACACACGTTCCTTACAGGCATGTCTTGTTTTGTGAGTTTTAATGAATGCTGCATTGTAGTTTGCTCATAACTTGTCTGAAAAAGTTTAGTACTACAAGTTAGTTAGCCTTTGTGAATGTGCAGAGATAGCAAGTTAACGAGGCTGCTGAGGGACTCATTGGGAGGCAAGACGAAAACGTGCATCATAGCCACGATATCACCTTCCGTCCTCTCTCAAGAAGAGACACTCGGCACTCTTGATTACGCCTCCCGTGCTAAATGCATCAAGAACAGACCCGAGGTTTGTCGATTCTTGTTTAATGTTACGTGATTCGGGTTCTGTTTTACTTTCTTTTCTTCAGTCATAGTTGGTTGAAGATTTGAAGATTGAAATAGCTCTTATTTGAACTTTTAGGTGAATCAAAAGTTGATGAAATCGACGTTAATCAAAGATCTCTACACTCAAATAGATAGTCTAAAACAAGGTTCGAATTCGATCAAAGCCTTTCTTGATCAAATGTATCATAAAAACAGCTGAGTTTATGTTTCCATTCCCTTCACATCAGAACTTCATGCTTCAAGGCCAAGGAATGGTAGTTGCGATGATCCGAGTAGTCGAAATAGTGCAGATGCTCTGAGGAAGGTATAAACGTCTCTTGAAAGCGCGATTAACTTAGTTTTGTTGCGAAAAGTGGCTAAAAAGCGACCGATCTTTTGTTCCGAGCAGCAACTGATGGAGCTTCAAGAAATGTACATTTATCAGCAACAGTTGAGAGTAGACTTGGAAGATAAACTGGAAATCACTGAGGTATAATACGCGTGTTATCGAAAATCGACACTTTTGCTTCTCTTCCATACTATCTGCTGCTGTTTACTTGTTTACGTTTCGTGTTTGGATCCAGAGAGAACTGACAACGACTCGACAATCTTTGTTTAATCTTGAAGATCAAATCCAACAAGCAAAAGGCATGTGTAGTGATAAGGAGACTGTTATTCTCAATCTCATCTCTTCTGGTAAGAGGGTGTTTTCTTGTTCGTCTCGTTTCTTAAAACGGATGACACTTCGTCGCTTTCTGCATTGCAATCATAAACCAACGATAGAAACATGTATTTCTAAATAATGTGATAGGGAAAGAGCTAGCAAAGAAAGCACTCGAGCTTCGATCAGATCTTGAGGGTGCTGCATCGGATGTTACTACCTTGTTTGCCAAAATCGGTGCGTGTTTTTTCTTCGTAAGTCTCGTACTTTTCAAAAGTTTGTCGCGTATAAACGCTAACGAGTATTGGTTACTGTCGGAACAGAACAGAAGAACTACTTAGAAGAAACAAACAGGCAGCAGATTCAGAGTTTTTACTCTCAGTTAGTTCAGCAGCTTCGGGAGTTAGACGAAGGCGTATCAACCTCAGCAACGAGCCAAGAACAGAACTGGAAGGCGATCCAAGACAACACACAATCGTTTCTAACTTCGAAAGCTAAGGTAACTCGGGCCAAAAACCATAAATGTCTTTTCTTTTCTCGTTGAGTTGGAGTTTGAATCTCACATAACGCTATCTTTTGATGTAATATTGTAGACGATAAACGAGCTTTTCAAACAGATTGAATATCTTAAAGAGGTGTGTGCATCCGGTGTCGAAAACTTGGATGGTCCGGCTAAAGAACTGTACGTTAACTCTCAAACGGCCCTCGTTGGATTGAGCTCCGAATTATCGGCTCACTCTTCCTACATTATGGATGTGAGTATTCATCGCTTTACGCACTTCTGCTTTCCCTACGTCGCTATAACTGACCGGTAATCGAGTTTGCAGCTTGTAACGAAGAATTCATCAGAGGCTGATGCTATTAGCAATGGTCTCAAAAGTAACATGAACAATCTTGGATCAAGAATTGATGCATTCATAAAGCAGCAGCAGGAGGTATGTATCAAAATCTTCCTCATGTAAGAAGTCGATCTTCGATAACGTCGTAATGTTGACCTTTCCTTTTTAATAAACAGAACCATGCACGAAGCAACGACACATCCAAGTCCATTTCCATTAGTCTGGTTAATTTCTTCAAGACTTTGAGGATTTATATGTCCAAATTAACACTTATTGAAGAGGAGTCTCAAGCTATCACGAAACAGAAGCTGCACGCCTTCGCGACGAAGTTTGAGGTATTTCGTATACAAGAACAAGCTTTCTATGCCTTTTATGTTCAGATCACTAATTTGTTTACTTTTTGTAGGAGTTTTCTGTTGCTGAAGAAAAGGTTTTATTGGAAAAAATGGTAGAACTGTTGGCCAATTTGAGCTCTAGAAAGAAGAAGATGGCAAGTATTATTACAAATTCACATTTACAAAGTAGTTTCCTTGTTAGCATGATTTTAAGACAGATGTGATTGTGTGTTCAGATTCAAGAAGCAGTAGACGACGTGCTCAACAGCGCCTTCAACGGAAGCGAGAAGCTGAATCGTGAAATATCGGACGTGCAAAGCCTAACAGTTGATACTGAGGGGAAGTGGAATAGCTTCATTGACAGAACAGAAAGCAGATATGTGGAGGATTCTGCTGCTGTGGAAGCCGGAAGATTCACTCTCGAAGACGGCCTTCAATGCTGGTAAACACGACGAATCCACACTCGTTGTCCGTTTTCATTCGTTCTTTCCTTGATCAACGTAAATGTGTGTTCATTTGATGCATTGTGTGTAGTTTGAGGAAGTTGGGAGAGGTTTCACAACACCAGAGGCTTTCGGAAGAAGCCCTATTCGACGAGATCAAGAAGAATCTCGAATCGGATACTTCTCTTATACAGTAAGCTCATCTGCTGCCATTAGTACATACCATTCGAGGCTATTTGTTTTCTAGTCACACTGCTCTCCCGTTTCCCTTACAGGAACCGAACATCCAACAACGAGAAGATCCACGCTCGATTTTCATCCATTGCAGCGTCGTTTCTTCAAGAAACCGAGGATGCAATAAAGAATCTGACGCTGCATGCAGAAAGTAAGCCTTAAATGTCTTTACATACCAACATATGCTATGTTTTAGTCCTATCTTCTTAACTCAACACTGTCTTGTGCAGATCCTCTCCGATTAGACCACGAAGCATCGGAGAAAACCGGCCTCCTCACGGCTCGTTGTCTAGCATACACGAAGCAAACAAGCACCATCCACTCCGAGAAAGTGGCTGAGATCTCAAGAACTGCAAGAGAATCTCTTCTCGATGGCTACTTGGTAAGTGACAAAAGGATACTGACCGCATGCTCGACTGTTTTCGACTTGCCATGAGAATGAAACATCGTCGAAAGCTCGAACCCTTCTGAGATAACACTGAGTGATCTTCTCTACTTGTTCTTTTTTGCTTTAGGTGGATAGCTCTTCTTCGTGTTCGAGCCCGAGGAGGCGAGACCTTGCTACGCCGAGTCGAGAGCAGATCGAGAGCTTGATTATCTCTGCGTTGGGAGGCTCATTACAATCAAACAAACAAGATAATGCAGTTGCAAGTTAGAGATATATAGTGCTTGTGGATAATAGAACTAAGAACTTGCACTTTGATCATCAATTGTTCATTCAAATATATATATACATTTCTGTCTCATTTATTTAAACGCATTTGGTCAATAAAACATATTCAGAAAAAAGTTAAATGTCTAAATTAATGCGACGGAGAGACTATATGAGATAGTAAGATGATGCAACTCATTGTTCACTTTTGTTTTAGATTTGGGTCTTCTAAAGAAGGCTCTATGGTTTATTTCATTTATATAAACTTTGTTTGCTTGATTTTCTTTTGCTTTTTCCTATTTTTACATGAAAAGAAAAATGAAAATAAGAGGATCCAAAAAAAATTAAAATATAATCCCTCCGTCTCACTGAACTTGATATAATTTCTTCATTGGACATCCCACTAAAAACATTCTAAAAATAGTATTCTCTCTGTCCACTAAAAGTGACCACCTTTAACCAAAAAACTCTCACAAATATGGTCAAACTTGATCACTTTTAATGGAATAGAGGGAGTAGTAAAAGTTATTTCATAAAAAAAATGTGAACATTACTATCTTTATCACTCTTATACTATCATATACATCCGTTTTGTATCATTTTATTGGGACGAAGAGAATAGTTACTATAAAATAATATTAAATTAAACATTCAACTATCAATAAATATATTAAAAATCTGCATATTATATTTATTTAATATATTATATTTACTGATAATTCATAGTTTAATTTAATATTTTTATCTTTTAAAAATATTTTTAATATAATATGAATAATTTATAATATTTCGTTTACTTATGAAAATAGTTTATATTTTGTTCAGACATTTACAAAAATAATTTATATTTGAAATTTGTAACTGATTTTTACATATTAAATAATATTTAAATTTTATTTATTATACGTTATATTAAAAGTTGAAATATTTTATTAAAATTCAAATCCAATTAAAATAAGCTGTTTTAATGGAGGGAGTAGTATTATTTTCATTATGCAAAAATAAAATTGTATGACCATATTAAATGGGATGATTTTGCTTTTGGTGGATGTTGGTTTCTTGAAATTGAAATCTTGATTGTAGATTTTGTATCATCACAAATTTGAATGACAGTGGCGCCGCAATTAGCCCGTACAAATGGGTATCGCATCAACTACACTCTGTATGGCAACCTCCTCCAGCGCTGCACCGAGCGCCGCCTTACACGCCAGGCGGAGCAGCTCCACGCCCACCTCATCCTCACTTCCACCACCGCCGACAACTTCCTCGCCTCAAAGCTCATCGCTTTCTACTCCAAAAGCCGCCACCTTTCCCTCGCCCGCCACGTGTTCGACCAAATTCCCCACAAGAACACTTTCGTCTACAACGCTCTTCTCATTGCCTGCACCGTCAATAACCACCATGCTCAGACGCTGGAGCTCTTTACCTCCTTGTTATCTCGAAGGGATGATCGTTCCGATTTGGCAGATGTTGAACCCGATAGCTTTACTCTGAGTTGTGTGTTGAAGGCCATGTCGGAGGTGGCGTTGGGGCGGCCTCTTTGGGCTCGGATTGTTCATTGTTATGTGGTAAAATGTGGGCTTGATTCGGATGTCTTCGTGGGCAATGGTTTGGTGACTTACTACTCAAAGTGCGATGATTTGGTTTCTGCGAGGGCTCTCTTTGATGAAATGCCTGAGAAGGATTTGGTATCTTGGAATGCGATTATCTCGGGTTATTCGCAAGGTGGGGCTTTTGAGAAATGCAAGGATTTGTATAGGAGAATGTTGGATATGGGAGATATTAGGCCTGATGGGGTTACAGCGGTGGGTGTTTTACTCGCGTGTGCACAGTCGAGTGATCTTATTACCGGGATGGCAGTGCATCAATACTTGATTGAGAATGAGATTGAGATGGACCTCTCACTTTGCAACTCGATTATTGGAGTTTATGCTAAATGTGGTAGCTTGGACTATGCTATTGAGCTTTTTGAGGAGATGAAGGAGAAGGATGAAATAAGTTATGGAACGATGATATCTGGTTACATGGTTCATGGGTTTGTTGAGAGAGCTATGGGGATATTTAGGGAAATGAGGAACCCAGGGTTGAGTTGCTGGAATGCTGTAATCTCGGGTAATGTTCAGAACACTCAGTATGATAGAGCTCTAGGCCTAGTTCGTGAAATGCAAGATTCTGGTATCAAGCCTAACAGTGTGACAGTTTCAAGTATACTTCCAGCCATTCCATTCGTCTCGAATTTAAAAGGAGGAAAAGAAATCCATGCTTATGCTGTTAAAAACATTTACCACAGGAACATCTATGTGGTTACTGCACTTATAGATGTATATGCCAAACTTGGATTTCTGAGGGGATCACAAATGATATTTGATCTTACCGAGGTTAGGAGTGTGATAGTTTGGACTGCTATAATCTCAGCATCTGCAGCTCATGGAGATGCCAGCTTGGCACTTAGTATGTTCTACGAGATGGTGAATAGCAACAAAAAGCCAGATGCTGTCACATTTACTGCTGTTTTGGCTGCTTGTGCTCATGCTGGGCTAGTTGAGGAAGCCTTGGAAATATTTGATTCTTTGCTGCCAAAGTATGGGATTCAGCCTTTGCCGAATCATTATGCTTGTATGGTTTCATGCCTGAGCCGAGCAGGTAAGCTTTCCGAAGCAGTAGAATTAGTAAAGAAAATGCCTACTGAACCTACTTCTCCAATTTGGGGTGCACTACTTAGTGGGGCTTCAGAAGCTGGTGATGTTGAGCTTGCCAAGTTTGTTTGTGATCATTTATTTGTATTGGAGCCTGAAAACCCAACCAATTACATTGTTATGGCAAATTTATATTCAAAAGCTGGTAGGTGGGAGGAAGCCGAAAGTGTGAGAAAGAGATTGGTGAAAAAGGGATTTAAGAAAATTGCTGGCAGTAGTCGAATAGAAACCTCTGGACAACTGCAAAGCTTCATTGCAGGAAATTCTACGAAAGAAGGAACTGATCTAATTTATGGTGAGGAGCATGGAAGTTGTTAAGAGTTATATGTCAGTTCACTTATGAATGTAACTCATGGCATTAGACGATATTTGAAATGGGAACGACGTTCTGCTAGTGAGATTTGTACAATAGCTACCATAAAAACAATGAGGCCCATTCAGAGAGCTACTGATTGGTGCTACGCTTGGAAGAACCAAAATATTTTTGTGGAAGTTAGTTGCCAAAGTTGGTGGCTGAAGGAGGTGTATGATGATGGCTTTATGGAAGTTATTATCATATTATGAGTTAGAAATCTCCAGTTCACTGATGGTGTATGATGATGGCTTTATGGAAGATTCAGTCTGAGAGCTTGGCTCGTGCACTCTATGATGATTTGATACATCAATGAGGTATCTGGCCCATTTCCTTGAATTGGTTAATTTATTTATGGAAACAACCTCAAGAAATTCAATCATCCCGAGTACTTTAGCTTCGGTAATTTGATGAATCGTAATCATTGAGTTTTTGCTTGTGTCCTGTTCATGATTGTTGAAACTTGTGATTAAGGCATGTGACTTAGCATTCACTGCATGGCACTAAGCATATTATGCAGTTGGATTTCTTAGTTCATGTCTGGTGCTTCGACCGTCTTCCTCCTTTTCCTTTTTATTAAAAGTGGAATCGGAGATTTCATTTCAAGCAATTGAGGCCTGGCTTGTGAAAATATTATATTACCTTGATACTTGTAGTTAGATTACCATTTTCTTTATCATCACTGCTCCATGTAGCTACCTCTTTACAACAATGGTCTGATCGGTAAGCTTGATATACATCTTATGGCATCATAGGTAGCTTTGCCTAACTTTACTGCCTGTCATTGATTAGTAGTATCATTATTGTAACCTAGGATTCTCACAGACACACACACACACACACATATACCTGTCCATTAATATATATTGACAGGATCAAAAGTTCAATGCCCCAAATCCTTTTCCTTTTTCCCCAGTGATGATTCGTATTTCGTACGGGTCCCACATTAGGCCTCTGCTTGAATCAATACCAAACCAACCTACTTAGCCATAATGCTAAGTGCTAACTTCTTTCCTGAGTTTCCTCAAACTTCAGTGTTGCAGTCCAACTTTTGTTCATGACCACTTATGATACACCCGCAAACGATACCCACAATAGTTCTTCATAAAAGACATTTAACGAACATAGCGAGCTTTATGAATTATGATCTTGAGTCTCATCTTTCACACGCTGAATCCTGGGAAACCAATGTCCAGGGGCAGGAACGAACAGTAGGTATCGATATTGAGTTGGGCGCAACCCTCGTTAGGAGCAGAATGCCTTAGGTACACCTAGCACTAGTCCAGTCTCCATTGCTTATATGCACTATTATTTTCCTAATACTTTGTAGGACCAAGAAATAAATGGGCCAACCTGTCTTTTTACTCCCTTGTTATTTGTTCTTTTTCGTTTTAGTAAACAGATTAGAAAGAAAAGTAGACAAATATGTCCACTCTCCTTGAACTGGACACAAACTTGAGGACAAGAGGCAAACATTTCCAGACACTCCCTTCCATGTTACTCCATCACCTCAACTTCCAATGCTTTCACACGTTTCTTTAACCATACACACCATGCTCAATAATGCATAGATGCACATTTTGTCCAATTTGTATAAACTCTCACTATTCTAACATGCTGATAATCTGAACTGCCTCCGGACCTTCTGTGTAATAGCTTGCAATCGGGCTTGCTCCGTGACGGTGACTCGACCAAATAGTGTCGAGTCAAGGGCTACCGCGCCTGGATTCGCGGATTAATGACCGTTCGATGTGATTGCGAGTTCGTTAGTTCGATCTTCTAGCTTAATTTAACTAGATTTTTATCGTTGTTGAGAACAAACTTCTTTTATCGTTAGTACTCTATTTGTCACATTATTTATGATCAGAAAGTCAATAAAACACTAACAATTTTGGCCAAACAAAGCTATAAATAATGGGACAGAGGGAGTAAAGATGTATACTTTATTGGAATGTGGAAGTGAGGTTCATGTTTACTTTCCTTTTTTATTTACAATATTATTAATATTCATGCTTTGGATCTGATGTTTGCTTTCAAGAACATTCCTTAGTCAATTAAATATTTTTTGTTATCTTTTGCTACTTTACTACTACCATAATCTGCTACACTTCCCTAACATTTCCTTCTAATTTACTCGTTTTTTTTCTTTCTGATTTTCACTAATGAGTTGATGGATGCCCAAAAACTATTCATATTTGATTAATACTTGAATCAAATGAAGCAAATTTAATTTAATGAAATACAAGCAATATGCTATTAGTGATTGTATTTCAATGGTGTACGTCATTCAATTAATGAGAACATCTTTCGTCTTCACCAACGCTTTATTATGTAGATATAGGAATTTTGATTACACAATTTAATCACATTTATACTTATTTGCTTTTGCAAGCATTAGCATATCAACTCTATGTACTACTTATGCAACTCAGATGCTCTATTGTTTAATTTAGGGCTTTCAATTGATGGTTTTACTCGGATCTGAATCGAAATCGATCAAGACTCGCTCAAGCAAGATGTTTTGGTTTCGGTTTTAGAATTGGACTCGTTTAGATCAGGTCATAATCAGTTCTAATCCGGCCCAACTTATTTGATACGGCTGCGGTTCTGATCCAATCTAGTCAAAAGAAATTTTAATTACTTCATTTTTAAAATTGTATTACACATATGTATACAAAAATGAATTTTCCATATTTGAAAATATTTTTTTTCTAAATATTGAAAATTGTGTAACAAATCAATTTTACATGTTCTCATTCCCATTTTCAGGTTTAGACTCAAAATTATTTTATCGGGTCCGATTCCAGTTCGGATCTAGTTGTACCAGTTCCAATTTTAAGTTCAGAATCAGAATTATTTACAGTTTTGGGCTGGGAAAACTTACTTAATGGAACCACTAATTAAAGTCTAACCGTCTGATATCTTGTATCGTTTTTATAAAAAAATGATGCATGTTATAATTAACAGTTTAAGATTTAATATATATTTATATACATATAATATACCATAAATCTTGAATATTGATCAGGCCACATTTAATTTCGTATTAATATAATACAATATGTAGAATTAGATAATTTGTTTTAAAAAGGGAAATTGAAATAGGAAAATGTAAATAAATAGAATTATTATTCTCTTTATAGTGAAACACCCTTTTATTCCTAACACAAAATCACACATTAGAAAACACACACACATGGCTACTCTGCAACTGCAAGATTGTGTGATGAACTCAAGAAACACAGACACCATACTCATGGCCTCTCTCTCCACTCTCTCTCCCTCTCATCTCTCCCACCTCTCCGCCACCATCTCCGCCCTCTTCCGCCTCCACCTCCGCCGCCTCGTCGCCGTCCTTTCCTCCCCCACCCTCTTCTCCCTCACTCTCCTCCACCTCCAATCCCTCTCCCTCCACCACAAGTCTCTCCTCATCGCCCGCCACCTCCTCTCCAACCTCACCCTCCTCACACACTCCATGCAAAACCCCTCCGCCGCCGCCGCAGCATCGCAGCGGCCTCCGGCGGCTGCGATGAAGCTCCGGGAACTCGACGCCGCCCTCCTCCTCCTACTCCTATGCGAGCTCCACCAGCACAACCGCGAGTTCCTCGACGCGCCTCCCTCGCGGTGGCGCGGGATCCTCTCCGTCTACGCCGCCGACTCCATTCTACATCTCTCGAGCTTCAACGGCGGCTGCTCTAGCACCGAAGCTCTGTCTCAGTTCGTGGAGACCGTGAGGAGGTGCTGGAACTTGGTGGGCGCGATGGGCTGCGGCGGCGGAGGGGAGGCCGCGGCGTCGGCGGCGGCGGTGGTGGCGCTGCCGTCGGTGGCGGTGAGGGGAGGGGAGGAGTGCGCGATATGCAGGGAGGAGATGAAGGAAGGGAGGGATGTGTGTGAATTGCCATGCAAGCATTTGTTTCATTGGATTTGCATACTGCGGTGGTTTAAGAAGAGGAATACTTGCCCTTGCTGCCGCCGCCGCCTTCCCACCAACGATCTCCGCCGCGAAATCGACCGCCTCTTCGAGGAGCTCCATCGCCGCTGTCGGTAATGGCTGTCACTTGTGAAAGTGTACATTTTTTTTTTTTTTTAATTTCTTGTCTTTTTCATGTGTGGAATTATTTGTGAAATTAGTGTAGATAGAAATATATAGATGAAATAAAATGCATTAATTATTACAATTGAAGAATGTAGGTATGTGGTTTTAATTGATCTTTTGTTTTCATATAAGGTTTGAGAAATTGTATGATTATTAGTTATTAATTAGTACTAATTAATACTTGACCAACCCTAATTAACCCTTAATTATTTGTATATGAACACTAATTAACAATCTAGCTAGATCTATTGGGATTTTATGCTACAAATTTCCGATTATATCATTCGTTTTTTAATTTGTATAACATTTTATATTATAAGATTGCAATATCTGATATAATTAGAATTCAAGATTCAAGATATATTTATATTTTAAATTATTCATGATTTGTTTTCATTTATGTGGGATGATATGAAATAATCACAAATTGTGACATGTAACTAACAACTATGATAATAGAGAGAGGCAAGTAGCATCAATTTGGATGAACGATGCAAAATAAAAATATGAAATGTTATATTATATTTATGTACGTTCCATTATCCTAATATTCTTGGTCTCCTCATTTTCGATATGCGGATAAATAAATATTCACAAACGAAACATTAGATCAATGAGTCTTTATTAACTTTTTGTCATTTAAGATATGAGGACATACGACTATACCGAAACGTCCCGAAATAGAAAAATGACGGGAATGCAAGGAGTATTAAATAGATAACGGAATTGTGAATGCGTGGAAAGAAAAGAATGGTTGAGAAAAAAGAGTTGGAGCATCACTCATTGTAGATAACAAACAAAGACTCTTTGTACTTTGTGGTTTAGGTCAATGCTAGCTGTTGATAGAGTGATGCCCTCAAATTTCTCTATATTTTTCCCACCACAATAATAATAATTTCACTCACTCATTTTCTTACTAATTTTTTTATCCGATTTGACACGACACGTGTTCTGAAATGCTTTAATTATAATGTGAGTTGAGTGTAGTTTGAATACTATTTAATATATTATATTTAATTAAATTTTCATTTACTACTTCGTGGGTCATTTTTTTCACTAAAAAAATAATTTATAATTTTTTTACTTAAAATTCGTATGAATTCTTTTACAACATATTTTTTATGGACGAATTATAAAATTGGGCCTAGGCTCTTAGTATCATGCCATTCAGCCCAATTATACTTTTGTCATGATTAAATCTAAAAAATCCATTTTTTTCATTTATTAAAGAATTAATTGATTTTCTTTTTGAATTTCAATATTCAAATAAAAAATAATCATAAATGTAATGAATTATAAAAAGTCTGTCATGTTTCAGTTTGAGTAGTATACCAAAATGAAATAGTGAGAGGAGGTTTATTGGGCTTATTTCAAGATAAACATAATTTGATTAATTATTATAATATAAATAACTAATACTATTGTACCTAAAATAATAATTCTATTATGATATCATTACTTACAAAACTTGACATCTTCAAAGTATTTATTAAATCTTAAAGTGTAATATCTCATTCATGAAGATTAACAGTCGTGGCAGAGGTAAAGTCATCATCTTTTAAAATCTATAATTGATTATAATAACTACAACATATTGCCCTAAGTTTATTTTAAATAAATAAAGTTATCATTACTTCATAGAACGCAAACCTATTATCAGCTATTTTTTTATAAATGTTTATTATATTTATTAATTAATGTATAATTTAATATTTATTTTAAATAAAATAATAAAAACTAATAAAAATAAAAATAATAATAATTTATTTGTTTAGATAACATTACGTGTGATATTGCTACATCAATTGTAGACATGTTAAATTGTGTTGGCTGCCGGTTAAAGATCAGTTCTAGATTACTAGAAAGTCCGATTTTTTTTGCGGGCGAAAATAGTAATTCCTCCCCACTAAAATTGGTCATATTTAACTAAATTTGTGAGAAATATTTAGTCAAATATGGTCATTTTTAATGCAACCGAGAGAATAGTTATTATAGTTTTTTATTTTTTGGATTGAATGTAACGGAGTAGGATATATAATACTTAGATGAACCTAAGAAATATAATAACTGCCATAGAGTCTACTTTCATAAGTCTGAATTAATTAATTAACACATAAAAATCTGGACCATATTTTATTTTATTTAATTTGGTATGGAGCAAGCAAGCCCAATAACTCTATAACCTATATATTATAGCATAGGTTTTTCACTCTGAAATTATATATACTAGTATTTTTACCCGTGCAGTTGCACGGGAAATTATTTTTTATTGTATATAATTTCATCATTTTAAAATATAGATAATTTTAATAATGTTTAATAAAATCAAACAATCCAAATACAAGTTATCTTATTATATATGATAAGTATTAAGTACATATTATATTTTTAAAGATTGTAAATAGATTATTATATACTCCATCCATTTTATAAAAACATGTACCATTTGAATCTTTGATGCGATACAAATTTTAACAAAATATAGTTGAATTGAGTGGTATTAAAAATCGAGACTCACAAAAAAATATTATTAAGTATTAAAATATAGTTACTTTGAATGGTAGTGTGTTAGGACCCACAAAAAGGTGTTATTAAATATTAAAATATAATTGATTTAAATGGTAATGGAGATTGAAACTCACAAAAAAGTGTTATTAAACTTTAAACCATATCAAAAAATAGAAAGTGCATGTTTATGTGGAACGTAATAAAATTGCAAAAGATGTATCTTTTTAAAAAACGAAATGAGTATTAGTTTCTCTTTTTAATGTAACAAAAACATAAAAAATTGCTTATTACATATTATTCGATTTGAAGATTACCTAATTAATTTATGGTGCGTATTTTCTAATTTTTTTAAGTTGCAATTCAACTTCAAAATATTTAATTAGTTTTTTTTTTGCACATATGTGAAATATATTTCTTATTTACATTTTATTAAGTTTATAATGGTTTATTTAATACAAATTTATTTAATGATTTATTGAGACTATTCATTTTCCCACTCCCCACTACCTAATTATTATCTCTTTAAT
This sequence comes from Leonotis leonurus, assembly GCA_026898415.1. Lineage (NCBI taxonomy): Eukaryota > Viridiplantae > Streptophyta > Magnoliopsida > Lamiales > Lamiaceae > Leonotis > Leonotis leonurus. The sequence goes on along the minus strand of JAPKLX010000003.1, from coordinate 1,109,662 downwards.
GAATTTATTAATTTGTATTATTTCTAATTAACTATATATAATAATAATTTATATTTAATTAAATTATTTAATGATAATACATTATATATTTATAATCAAAATAATAAAATAATGAATATAATTTTATAAATGTAATTAAAGAAAATTAATTGTTGATGATATGAAAAAAAAACTTAAAAAATAATAAATATAACTATATTTGAATATATTTTTTTATTCATTTATAATGTAATAATGTGAGATAAAATAAAATGAAGAAATGAAAAGAAAATAAAATAAATAAACTAAAAATATACATATTTTTCATTAATTATAAAATAATAAATAAAACTTTAAATGGATTTTTAAAAAATTAATTATTGATCATTTGAATAAAAGAAAAAATAAGAAATATAGATATAACTATATTTGTATACACATTTTTATTCATTTGTAATGTCATAACTTAAGAAAAATAAAAATGAGAAGTGAAAAGACAATAAGGTAAATATAATAAAAATATTAATTATATATAATTTTATAAAATATGTAAATTAATAAAATAAAAAATATGATTTTATAATGGAATTAAAACAATTCATTACTGATAATATTAATAAAAGAGAAAATAAAAATATGATGTCAAAAGACAATAATGTAAATATAATAAAAAGAGCATACACGTTTATTTCATAGAATATATAAGCTAATAAAATAATAATTATAATTTTATTATGGAATTAAATAAAATTAATTATTGATAATATGAGAAAAAAATAAAAATGAATAGTTAAAAAACACTAATCTAAATAAAATAAAAGAAGAAGGGCAAAATGGGAAAAAAGTGGCAAAATGGTTTTGCTTTTATATATATATAGATGTGTGCATCAAATATAAATAATTATATCTATACACTGTCATGTACATCCATAATTATAATAATGGGGCTATGGGCAAAATGTCAATATTTATAATGAAAATAAAAAATACTCAATTTGTAAAAAGTATATGTAAATGTCTATTTTGATTGTAAATTATCTAAAATACTTTTAATTAAAATTACATTTGCATTTTATTTTGGAATGTAGTATTAATTAATTGTTTTCTTATTTTTTATAATTAAAAAAATACTTGGTAAAATTATATACATCCAATTTAATTAAACAAAAATTATATACACCCAACACCACACATACATATTATTAAATAAAAAATGAGGAATATACACAAAAACAAAAACTCGATCGGTTAAAACAAAACCCGGCGGCCGGATTTTGTTTAAATACGACCAGATTTTGTTTTAACCGACCGGGTTTTCATTTTTGTATATATTTCTAATTTTTTATTTAAATAATACGTTAAAATCATGTACTGATTAAATCAAATATTAAATACAAAATTCATATATATATATATATATATACCACAAAAAATACAACATGATTTCATACAAAATTAATGTAACATGAATGTAGCGTGATTTAATAGTAAATTTAAGGGTATTTTTAAACTTTTAATGTTTTTCATATAAAAATTACAAATAAGACATTTTTCGTATTGAAATTACACTATATATTTTTTATAAATAATTAGGTAACTATATATATATATAATCAATTTTCTATTTTCATAAATTAGAGTAATTCAAAATGTGAAAAGTTGGGCAGTAATTGCTGCAATAAATGAAGAGATGTAGCAAATACAGTTAATATTCATTAAAGTTTAAATTAAATGAACTGAGATTCATAAATAAAAGCAATATCATGAATTAATACTGCACAACACATATCGATGAAATCTAACATAAATTGTAACGGAAATATTATAATATTCATTAATATTATTAATTATATCCATTTATTTACATATATGTATAATATTACTAAATATAAATAGCCACACATATCACTAATCACGTACTTAATATACAAATAAAATTTAAATTATACTTTAAATAAGTGTAGTTAATATTTTTTCAGAAAAATTTACCTTTTTACATACATGAGTCATGACTGAGTAGATTTATTGACATAGACTATCAACAAAAAGAATTACACATTCTTTTTCTTAAACATAATTTTACAAAATACAAAATACTTAATATTTTAAATTTTCACATATATTCTATTTTATGATTTATTTTATTATTTATTAAAAATATAATCACCCTGAAAATAGTCATGTTTCTTCGCTAAGTTTTTAATAAAAGTGGTTAATTTACTAAAAAAAAATTATATTTAAAATATTAACTCTTATTTTTTTTAACATACAATACTTTAATTTTTTAATTTGCGTATCAAATTTTTTGTAGCCGTTTTTAACAAAACAAAACAAGTATACTATTTTTCAATTTTTTCTTTAAAACTTATGTCGGGCCTTTTACAAGTTACTCCCTCCGTTTTTTTATAAGTGTCCTATTTCATTTATTTACGCATACCAATGAAGTATTACATTTACTTATATAACCTCATCAATTTATTATATTCACACTTTTATAAATGCATTCATACACTTTACTTTCATATTATAAAAATATTAAATAAGGATAAAATGAGAAAAATGATACATTTTTTGTCTAGATTTTTGAAATGAGACACTTATTAGAAAACAAAAAATATATCAAAATAGGACACTTATAAAAAAAACGGAGGGAGTATATTTTTATTAATGCAGCTTCAATGAAGTTCATAACTTAGCATTAAATAGATTTTGAAATGATGGAGGATTAAAAACCATTAAAGTAGAGAGGTTAATAAACATTAACTGTGGGGAGTGGGGAAGATGCCAAAGCCTCCTCACATGTAACACCCAGTGATTTTGTAAGCTACTTTTCTCTTTTTCCTCCATTAATTACTACCTCCGTCTCAATTAATTTGGACAGTTCTTTTCATCACGAGAATTAAAGAGTTATGAAATGTACGTTGAGTGTATGTATAAAGTGTAAACTAATGATAGAAATATATATTATTTAAATTTGCGTGTGTAATAAAAATGTCATAAAAATGAAATGACTCAAGTTAGTTAAGACCGCAAAGGAATACGACTCGAGCTAGTTGAGACGGAGTTAATATTTTATTTCAAAACACACCATAGTTTTGTTTTTCTTTTAACATTTCTATAAATTTCTGAGTCTTTTCACCTGCATAACAGTACTAAGTATTTTCCTTGGAAACAAAAGCAGGCACAAAGTTACTTCCTCACTGGAGATGGAGATTTTCAAGAACTCAAGTGTCTGAAAATTGGGTAAGTTTTTTAATCATTTTATTTAAAGAAATTCATGGCATTTGTGTGTGTGAATGATGTCTGAAAATGGGAATTTTCTTGAATAAGTGAGAGAGAAATGGAAGGGGAAGACATTGTGAGGACAGTGGATTGCTTGAGAGGGAGACTTCTTGCAGAGAGAGCAGCTTCAAGAAATGCTCAAGAGGAATCCCAAATATTGCAAAATAAGGTTAGTTGATTTTTTTAATGTAAAACCCCATTTCTGCATTCAAGAATTGGTCCAAAAAGTGAATGTTTTTTTGTTTGTTTGGATGTGGTGAAATCAAAGATGATGGAGCTAGAGGAACTCTTAAAGCAAGAGGCAAAATCAAGAAAAAGGGCAGAGAAGAAGCTTCAATTCTTGATGAAGAAGCTTGAATCCATCACCATTCAAAATCAAGAAACAAGAATTCATGAGCCATCATCATCATCATCTGAAAATCAAACCTCTTCACTCGAAGAAGAAGCCCTTTTGCCTAGACTCAAAGATGCATCATCTCCTCAAGGGAATGCCACATTTGAGGATTCATTGTCTTACTCAAGTTCAGTGATGGATCAGCAGAGGTGAAGAGAGGTTCATGCTTGCTGTTAGGACTAATTAGTGCAGATATCTTAAACAAACTTGTTATATATATATAGTTGTGTTTCTTGCAGCGACTACTTGTGGTGTCCTAGCATTAGGTCTAGTTCTGGTGATGAAGAAGGCCATGACCTCAACTCCCAAGTGGATGATTCCATGGCTCTAGTTGTTGTAGATGCACCGAGTAGTCGTAGAATCGATCCCGATACGCTTGACGATACGGTGAGGGGAGTGCTCGACACATTGCAACGCGCGAAGGCGGAGCTTCGGAGCTCGATGGAGAGGAGAAGGATGATGAAGATGATGAGAGTTGGTGTTGGTGAAGTGAATCTTGCTGTAAAAACTAGTACTACTATTTTCATATAGTTTAGTGCATTTTGCCTTAGCTTGTTAGCTTGTTTGGGCCTTCACTAATTTAGATTGCTAGTTTAATAACAAACCTTCTTGGCTTATGCTTGGATGATTCTTATTTTGAATTTCAAATTCTAGTTCAGTTCGTTTTAAAAGAATCAGACTTCGGTTCAAGTTCTAAAAATTAAGTTTGAGTTCGATTTGTTATTTTATTCAATAGTGAATTCGAACTCTCCTCGAATTTGTTAAATATTCAAGTTCAAACTCGTTTATTAAATTATTTTAATTAATATATATTTATATTAATTTGACAAAAAAATTCATAAACTATTTAAAGTACAATTCGTTTTTAAAGTTCGTAAAACTCATTAACAAAGTTTATGAATTATTTAAGACTCGACTCGACTCGTTAAAATTATAGTTGAACATGGAAAAATTCTAACAGTAACCAAATTTCACTCCTTCAATACCTTCACATGATTTCCTCCTCTGTTTTCAACCCCTACCCACTCACAATGAATAATATACATAATATAGTACTCCATGAGTAGTTTGTGAGTAATGTTTATCACCACAATAATATGATCTATATTCATGACTCAATTTTAGTAGGGGTGTGTATAAAAGATCGGAAAATCAAACCTCTCGATAAATCTAATCGATATTGATCTAAAAATAAAGTTAATTGAATCGATCGGTTCAGACATTTTTCCTAATTTTCAAAAACCGTCAATATCGGTTCGATTTTTTTTTATTTTTGTATATGTGAAACCAACGATTAACGAACCCGAACCGGTACTTATTAAGTACTTTTAACTAAATGAAATTCGATATTTCACTTTTCTGTTTCATAATTAAATTGTTATTTTTATTTCAATTTTATATGTTTTAGTTTAATTTTATATTTAGTATTGGTGTCCATCCCATCCAATATTAACATTGAATGTTACTTTAATTAATTTTTAAGATTCATAAATTTAAAATTACTGTATATAATTAAAAATTCAAATAATTATTAATTATAATTCATTATATTATAATACATTTTTAATTTTAAAAAATATTAATTAAAATAATAAATATGGTTATGAGAAAATTTAATACTTTTAAGAATTAAGTAAATTAAATTGTTTGTGAAATTCAATATCTTTTCATTCAAAAAAGGTCCATTATAAAAAACTGCCACGTGTAAAATAAAATAAAATAGGTGTTTGAAAATCTCTTTTAATGCCCTTGTTTTTGCATGGATTAATATAGACAGAGAATAGTGAAATTATGGAGATGTAGATCTGGAGTGGAATTGGGGAATGGTGGAGATCATGAATTACTTTTTATTGCAGGCTGTGTTTGATTGTTTAAAGTAGATCTAGCGATATGGAAGTATGTTGTTGTCCTTGTTGAGCAAGCGTACTTTATACGATGATTCCAGGTATTCCTTTCATTTCATTTCTGATTTATTCGATTTCAATATGCATGCATGCACGTAAGGTGTTCGATGATTGGAAATGAATTGAAAAAATATTTGCAGGGATTCCTATGGATTTACTGTGAGACCTCAGCATGTCCATAGATACCGAGAGTACTCCAATATCTATAAGGTAATCAAATCCCCTTCTTGTTCTTATCATTATTCACCAAATCTAAATAATTCGATGAGATAATAAAATTAATTAAGATCATGGTATTGGTTAGAGTCGAATTGTGATTTCATCTTGTTTGGTTGTCTTGTTATTTTGCATCAAGAAAAGTGGAGTGGAGTGGAGTGAAGTTAGTTATGGTCTGTAACGCATGAAATTGCAGGAAGAAGAAGAGGAGAGGTTAGGGAAATGGAAGCAATTCCTTGTGCAGCAAGAAGAGACAGCAAGGGCGAGTCTATCTAAGGAAGACAACACTGAGGTACCTTCTCCTTCTGATGTTACAGAAAGGGATGATTCTCTTGAGAAGGTGAGTGATGAAGATGGAAGCGCTCCTCCGAAGGAAGCAGCTTCGAGCAGCCAACACGGTAAGCCCCGTGAGGTCAAGACATGGGCAGACATCAGCTCGTCTTTAAACAGCATAGACCAATGGATGAGTTCCCGGATAAAGAAGAAAGGAAAGAACAGGAAGAGTGGGAACAACAACGAGCTTCCATCGATAGACGAAACCGGTGGAGGATCTGAAGACGAAGAGGAGACGGTTGAGGATAGTGAAAATGTTCCTTCAGCAGAAGCAGGCTTTCAATGGAGGGAAGAGCTAGCCTCCCTTGTTCGAGGGGGAGTGCCTAAGGACCTTCGAGGAGAGGTACATCAGTATATGCAGCTTCTTTCGCCCTTGCACCGTATATGTAAAAGGATTCTTGAATTCACCTTTTCCCTCTTGATTGAGCAGGTGTGGCAAGCATTTGTTGGTGTTAGTACTCGACGAATGGAAAAGTACTACCAAGATTTGCTGGCTGCAGAATGTGATGCTGGTGATGACAAATCCTCGAACGAGGAAGGGAAGAAAGGCGACTTGCCAGAGAAGTTGAAGAAGCAGATTGAGAAGGTCTCCTCAATCTTTTTGATTCGTAGGTGTAGAATTTCATCCATTGTTGAATGCCTTCAAATTCTACACCAAAGGCTGCTTCTGTTCTGCAATGTGATCATCTGTAAAGACTAACTTACTCTCTTCGTGGCTCATTGCAGGATCTGCCTCGAACGTTTCCTGGCCATCCGGCGTTAAACGAAAACGGAAGGAATTCATTACGACGTGTGCTTTCAGCCTATGCTCTGCATAACCCCTCAGTTGGTTATTGCCAGGTCTCTGCATTAGTCTTATTTCCCTATTAGAGTGAAAAGAAATAGTAAAATAACGTCTACTGCATTTTCAGGCAATGAACTTCTTTGCTGGCTTATTACTTCTGATGATGCCAGAGGAAAATGCTTTCTGGTAACTTAAGATCACTTGCATTATATGAAAAACAAAAGGGTTTGTTTCTATCATTGTATGAAATGCAAAATAGTAACCAATGAGTTGATATTAGGGCATTGGTGGGCTTAATTGATGACTATTTTGATGGCTATTTTTCACAAGACATGATAGAATCCCAGGTTAGCATCTACGAGTATCGTATCGTTCCCAGAGAGCTTCTCTACTCTCATCTAACACCTGGTTCTCGACAGATTGACCAGCTTGTTTTCGAGGACTTGATGCGCGAGAGGTTCCCTAAGTTAGGTAACCTCATGGCCTTGTGGCTTGTGCAAGTCACATTAGTCTTGATTATTGAGTCTTGTCCTAATCCAGTTTGGTGCTGGTGCATGCAGTGAATCATCTTGATTACCTCGGAGTCGAGGTGGCATGGATATCCGGGCCATGGTTCCTCTCGATCTTCGTCAACACCCTCCCATGGGAAAGTGGTGTGTGCTCCTCTTGTTCCATAACTCACTCTACCCCTTCTTCTTTGCCTTCTTTGTCCAAATGAAGCTTTAGGCCATGCTTGCTCGTTTCAGTCCTTCGAGTTTGGGATGTGATTCTGTTTGAAGGCAACCGAGTCATGCTCTTTCGGACCGCGCTTGCTCTGATGGACTTATATGGTAATGTCTGCACATATTTCACATGAAACAGATTGAGTTACTTACATGTTCTTCCCTTTAACCTATAGGACCGGCTCTAGTCACGACGAAGGATGCAGGAGACGTTATAATCTTGCTGCAGACGCTCACCGGCTCCACGTTCGATAGCAGCCAGCTCGTGTTGACTGCTTGCATGGGCTTCTTGAGTGTGACCGAGGATCGATTGCAGGAATTGAGACATAAGCATAGGCCATCTATAGTGTCAACATCTGCGGAAAGAGCCAAAGGGGGCAAGAGTTTTAAAGATCCTAAAGGCCTTGCTACTAAGTTGTATAGTTTCAAGCATGATCGCGGACCAATAGTGAAAGAAAATGAGGCCGAATGCGGGTCGAATGATAATATAGACTTGGGAGAGATCCCGAGTCTTGAATCTCATCCTGCAAGCCTTGATGAGTTCCTCAAAGGCATGACCATTGATTCGGAAGTGGATTCACTTCCTGATCTTCAAGAGCAGGTAATTTGTTACTACTATTATGTTGCTCTCTCTGTCTCATTAATACTAACTTATTTTGATAAAAAAGTATTCACAATTTTGATCAAAACATGTCTCGAGGAGTTTGAAACTCACCTTTTTGGAATGTTTTCTTTAGGTAATTTGGTTGAAGGTTGAGCTATGCAGGTTGCTAGAGGAGAAGAGATCTGCTATGCTTAGGTAAGTACTCCATCCGTTTCATTAAAGGCGACTTTTTTTTTGCACGTAAAATAAGAAGCGTAAAAGATGAAACTGTTTGATTTCACTTTCAATGAGATATTAATCTCTTGATAATCCATAATCTTGATTTCATCTTCCCTACTTCTAATTATCAAGAATCATGCCATGTCGTGTCGTGTCGTGTCGTGTCGTGTCGTTTGTAGGGCTGACGAATTAGAAGCTGCGTTCATGGAGATGGTTCAAGAAGACAACCGAATGGAGCTAGCTGCGAAGGTGTTTTTTGCAACTATTTGTCACTTGTTACATTTTTCTCTACCTTATTTAAACAAACCACAGTCATATACTCCCTCTGACCATTAAAGCAAGCAGGCTCACAAATCCTATAAACGAGCATACTTTAATGGGACAGAAGGAGTAGTAAATAATATGATTATGTTTGTGGAAGTAGATATGAATATATATTGTTGAAAATTGAATGCAGGTTGAGAAGCTAGAGAAGGAAGTTGCTGAACTAAGGCAGGTTTTGGCTGATAAGAAAGAAGGGGAGAATGCAATGCTTCAGGTCACTTTCTCAGTCTTGTTGTATGATTCATAGTTATGCTATGAGGGGTTTTATTCTTTCTCTTTTTTTGTTTTTGTTTTAGGTTCTGTTAAAGGTTGAGCAAGAACAGAGGATAGCAGAGGATGCTAAACGTATTGCAGAAGAAAAACTGCATGCTCTTCAGGTACTCTTTAGGAATGACAATAGGTCAGGTTAGACCGAGTTTTCTTATGTCCAGCTCTGGCTAAGGTTTTATACATGGGCTCAGATGGATTTGGGTCGAGATATTTTTTTCATTTTAATAGAAAGAATACGATAAAAAAATGTAACTAACTTTTAGTGAAAAGAATGATTTGTTGGACCTAAAAATTGGCCAATACCTACCCGTCGGTATTAAGATTTAGGCCAAAACCTGTTCCATGACGTCATCGAGTCGGATTAGAGTGACCCATTATCACTGGGATTGGATTGGACCGGACAAATTGTCATCCTTATTAATGACAACGATCATAATATACTCGAATCAATAAATTTAGTTTGATGCATGATGAGGAAAGAAAGAGATGAAGAATTGTATTGCAGGAAAAGTATGACAAAGCCATGGCTACAATCGATGATAAGGAAAAGCGTGTTGTTATGGCAGAGACGATGCTCGAAGCAACGTTGCAATATGAATCTGGGCAAAGTAAAGCCTCCTCTTCTCCAAAGTGAGTATAGCACAAGGTCTTTATGCTAACAATATTCTTCCTTAGTGTTAACTTTGAAATTAGACAAGACTAATCATCTCATTGCAACCGTGCATTTTAGATCTGGACGTCCGGATTCACAGGACAATGCAAAAAAGACCGGCATCCTCCCGTTCGGCCTTGGCTGGGGAGGGGACCGGAACAAGGCAAGTCTTAGTCTCATTTGCCTCATTTATCGTGCATATCGAGGTAAGTATCGATGTTAAAATGTAAACTATCTCGACAGGGGAAAGCAGGTAATGACGACGACGATAGTGATGGCCACCAACAAGAGTAGAGGACGAGTGGTGGAAGGCGTTATCGTCGAAATGAGGTGGTGTTTGAAAATGTGTCAGAGTTGATATGAGAATCTTACTTGATGGATTAGAATATGGCTTGCTATAATGTGAGAGATTTGATTTCTAGTACGATGTTTATGTCTTTGAATTATTGTGATTTTGTTGCTTGTTATCTTTATGGTGAAATATGGATTTAGGGTTACACGTCTCCTGCATTTTGATTCTTTTGAATAAAGTTTCATTTACATGGTGGTATAAAATTTGCCAAAAATTGAATTTTATGAGGTTTGTGCACATGAAATCAATTCTTATGTCTCATATAATATTACAACCAAATTTATTAGTCACACTTTCTCCATTGACATGTCCTAATAAAATCATCTAATGATTGGGATACCGATAAGATTATCTAATTTTACTTAAAATTAAATTATTTAAAAATTAAATTACATAGGCACGTCGTGGAGAACTCAAACCCGAAACATATTGTCTCATGCATTAACCTCCTACCACTAGGTCAATAAATATATAATTATTTTAACATTTAATTTTATTTTAAATTGATTTTCAACATTGATAAATTCAAAATAAACACCAAAATCTGTAATAGTGAAGAAAGAATGTAGCACTTCAACCTGTTAGTGATTTTATTGTTACACTTAATGACAAACTTGCTGCAAAGCTCACTTGTATAATCAATCTTACAACAAAGTTCAAAAAAATCCGACTAAACATAAAATAGTAAAAGCGGCCATTTCTTCTCCAAAGTTTTGTTATTTTTCTAAAATATGAATGTCAAAATTTGAAGCATGCAACTCCACATGCTGAGGAACCCATCCGAATGAACCTAGCTATACTGCGGCACACCGTTTCTCCTCGTTCTCGTCGAGGTTTAGTGCTTCCAGCAGCTTTGGCAACGATTCCGGGATACCACCGGGTATCACGAATTCAAGCAGTTTTCCTTGGCGATGATAGAAGTCCTCTACGGGCTGACTCTGCATAGTCCAAAACGAATTCAATTGAGTAAAACATGAAGTAGAAGTAATAGTATTCTTGATCACAATCCCAACAAAGAAGTACCTTGTCATTGTAGATACGGAGCCTCTCTTTCACGATGGCTTCGGTATCATCGGACCGAGTAATGAGCTTCGAAGCACAGTGGGCAGGAGGAAGAAGGGGGTCCATGTTTATGTCTGGATTCCCATTTTCACCCTTGACATTGATGGTTGCAACATTGAAGTTCTTCCCACATTGGCTGCAAATCCTTCTTCCCAGGCATTTCTCTAGGAGGACTTTCTCGGGGAGCTTGAGATTTACCACCAGATCAATGTGGGTTACATCATTTAATATTTCCTGCATATTAATTAATGGAAGCATAAACAAATGAGTTTTTAGAATAAATCTTAACACAGAGGGAAGGGCAAGCAACTCAGCATTTGAGAGACAACTAACGAATTTGTACAGGTATCGGGATTGCTACCGACTTTGGTAGAGCAATTGGTGGTAAAAAGGAGTCTCTTTCCTTGAAACAATATTCACGCAGTGCCCCAATCGTTAAAAACATAAGGTACACTTATTATATTTATTGAAAGATGAGTGTGCATATTCTTTATGATAATTCCCCAACTCAGCCAAGGCCTTCTATCAGTTTAGAGCAACATTTGATTGCTGAAAAAAAAAGACTGTACGATATATCAATTTAGAAAATCCGATTCGTAATCAGCTCATTGAAATTTATGTCTCATACATCATGGTAATGATGCATATGATTTCGAGAAGATTACAAGCCACATTCAGCACAAATCAACAATGAGTATAAATTTTTCATTTAGAAAAACGAAAAAGGCCGCACAAATGCATTTAAAGGCTACCAGGGAACAGATGCAATACACTAGCATCACACTCATCTATGAGTTAAAGCAGGTTCAGATTTTGTTTATATATATCAAATCCATAAACGAGAAGTAACATAGTCCCCAACTTCCACAACTCAAATAAATGAATAAGCACTTGAATTCCATATTATATATGATCATAAAAATATCACACTTTTCCCACTTGCTCTAACTTCAGAAATCACCCAGATGAGCCCTATAAAGAAAGTGCAGAGAAGCAAGTTCTGGACTAAATTGAGAGTATTGCAGGACAATGCTTCAGCTGTTAGTATCAATATCTACTTAGAAAGAAGTGATGCCAAATACCACATGAAGCCATTCCTTTTTCACAAAGAGAATTAACTCACCGCTTGTCTCACAGTGCGAGGAAAACCATCAAGTATGAATCCAGATTCTCCCTTCGATTCTCCTGCCTCAAGCCTCCTCGACAATAAATTAATAATTATCTCATCCGACACCAATTTACCCTGGTTCACAATCTCCTCGAGCTGCAACAAGTGATCCAACAATTCAACCATCAGCTAAGCAATGTGAACAAAACAAAGCACAAACTCCGATTTCACAAAAAATAAACCACAAATTCCAAATTCACGCACCTGCTTGGACAAGGGGCCGGCAGAATTGAGTTCTTCCCGAACGAGATCGCCGGTGGCGATGTGAGGGACGCCGAGGAGAACAGAGAGGCGGCTGGCGTAGGTGCCTTTTCCAACGCCGGGGCATCCAAGGAACACCCACTGGACATTCCTGCCCTTGGGATCTATGCGGGAAGGGGAGGAGGAGAGCGGTTGGGGTTTGAATTCGGTGGCGGCCGCCGTGGACATGGACCTCCGGATAGAAGAGACGGCGGATGAGGATCGGAAGAGGCGGGCCATGGCCGCCATTGGTGGTGGTGGATACGAGTGCTTCGACGGCGGCGCTCCGAGATGAATCTGGGAGGAGACAGCGAGGCTTTAGGGAAAGAAGAAGAAGAAGATATGTCCCGTTCAGCTAAAAAGTATTGATTTTTAATATTATTATTATTTATTTTAAATTATAGCGTGATATTTATATTTTATAATTTTGAGAAAATTAAAAACAATATTTTTAAAAAGTTTTTTTTTTTTTTGGAATCGTTATGTATTTTAAATTATGATAATCATATTATTTATATAGTTATATTAATAATTAATGTAAAATAAAATCATATTATTAATTTATCATATATATCAACAATAATTATTATAATAGAAATATATCAATATCTCTTATCTTTTTTCCTTTTACATATATTTTTGCATGCAATATTCTTTTTATAGACATATCGATAATTAATTACAATAAATAAAATTATTTTTGACATGTTTTTATTTATATCAAAGTATAAAATTCTCTGTATAAAAATTATCGATTTACATGTTAATGTGTGTCTCAAAACAGGCCACGTAATATGTAGTATAAAAAATTTAATAATAATAATTATGCCACGTGGTTTGAGAAGCTCAATTTTGGATGTAGCAACGGCCATCACCAGCCACAGCGCAAGTGCACAACGTTACCCATGGCTGCTTCTCTCTCCGCAACCGCAGCGTGTGGTGTCGCCGCCGCCGCCGCCGCAGCATCTCGGAAAGTTGTTTTTTACAGCTCACCTAATGAGGTACACACAAGTCCTCCGTCGCAGAAGCTCCTCCACCGCCGTGGATTTCCGCTCCTCTTAAATTCGGGCCGCCAACGATGTCTTATCAGCACATCCGCTTTCTCCAGCTCTACAGGTAACTTTCAATTCATTATGCTTAGAATTACATTTCAATCAATTGTTTTTGTTTGTTTACGAAATGAATCGTGTATTTTGCTAAACAATCGTAGGAGTATTTGTAGGAACTGTTGCGAAGATCTCTTCTTATAAATTGGAGTTTTAGACTTATCATTTTCTCGAAAAATAATTGCTATATGTGAATTTTTTTCGTCGATGCTCCGGGGTAATGGCATAAACATGGCAGTAAGATGTTATGTAGTGTGGTGTGTATACGGAAAATACAGTGAGCAGCTGCAAATTTTATTTGTGACATTTTTGGCATATGTTATGCAGTCATGTAATTTTCATAATAATCGCTAATCGAGGAAATGACTCCTACTGGATTTGACACTAGAGTTAGTTGGGAATGAAGTGGATATCAGATAACAATTTTGCAAAAAGTTTGACAGCAAGAGTGGCTTAGTTAAGATGCTCAAAGAGGTCAAGTTTAAGAGTAAATCTGAAAATGAAAGTGAAAGTGAAATATTGATTGCTTGAAAATGGTGATGTAATTGTAAAGCAGGAGCTCTGAGCGAGGGAACTACGGAGTCGCTGGAAAGCGTGTTAGTGTACGACTTGAATGGAAATGGAGTTCCTATTTCACATTTGTGGAAGGATAGGAAGGCTCTGGTAGCGTTTGCTCGTCATTTTGGGTGCCTATTTTGACACTACCTTGTTGTGTATATTCTATTTTTGATTATTTTACTTATTCCTTTTAAATTTTGGCCTTTGCAGATGTGTGCTCTGTCGAACAAGGGCTGCCTATCTTGCTGCTGAAAAGGTGAACCGCTTCTTGCACTGTGATACTGATTTTCGTTAGCAAAGTGCAGAATAGATGAAATGAAATACATATTTATCACTTGGAAGAAATATGTTATTTTCCCCATGTACTTGTTGAAACTACCTGCTTGCATTGTGAATCAACATGTTAATGGATGCCACCTAATCATGATTGGGGAATTTGTTAGGTATATGAATATTATTTTTATATCAAGCTCTTTTGAGAACTTTTTTCATGCCATTAATATGCTTCAAAGGTGGGTTATTACATGTTTTCTCTGCATTGTTGTTACTTGTTTCCGAGTTATTTTGCTTCATTCAGTTGTATTAAGAATTTTCAATTTTGGCAGAATTTTGTGGTTATTTGACAGGATAAGATGGATGCTGCTGGTGTAGCACTCGTTTTAATCGGGCCTGGTAGTGTTGATCAGGTACGTATGGGTAATGATTTAATGCTTGTTCTCAGATCTTCACATGAAAGAACTAATTAGTTTTCTGGGTAGCAGGCAAAAGCATTTGCTGAGCAAACAAAGTTCAAAGGAGGTGAGTTTCTAGATTCATTTTACCTTGAAAACATTAAATTATGTTCCATTATTCGAAGCTCCAAACAATGTCATTTGCTATTCCTCAACTCTATCAGAATATTACTACATCAGCAACATTTCTCTTTTTATTGCAGAGGTGTACGCAGACCCTAGCCATGCATCTTACGATGCTCTGAAATTTGTCTCCGGTGTTACCACTACATTTACTCCTGGGGTATTGTAACGTTTTAATCCTGCAGTGTTCATGACTTCTATTTCTCCACAATCAGTTGAAAGCTACACTTAGTCCTCTGGTTGTAAAGCATGCATATCATGTCTTAGAACTTCTTCACACTCTTTTCTCAGCTGCAGTTTGGTCCTTCTGTTTTCAGGCGGGTTTGAAAATAATACAAGCATACCTTGATGGATATCGACAAGACTGGGAACTCTCATTCGAGAAGGATACCAGGACACGAGGTGGCTGGTAAGTTAATCAAACTATAATTGCAAGCTATTTGCATTGGATATGAACCAGTGTATGTGAACTACTGATATTATGATACATAGCGTAGTGAATACACATAAAATCTTCCTCTATAAACTGGTACTATTATAACTTTGACATGTCTATTAGCTCTGAAATTTTACATTCACAAAAAGGTGATTAGTTTGAGAAGAAATTATCTTCATGTGCATCATGTCATTTTCTTGAAAAACATTTCTTGTAGTTATTTGAAAATGTGTTCCGATTTTGCAGGAGGCAAGGCGGCATCATTGTAGCCGGACCCGGTAAAGATAACATCTCATACATCCACAAGGTTAATCCAATCCCCTTTCATCATCCACATATGACATTGAAACTGCAACAGAAACTTATTATTACTAGAGAGTTTATGCTAGCAATGCAGGAACGTGCTACATTCTCAAACTATAGAGCCTTTTGTAGTTTGATGTGTTCGTTTACGACTTCATTCACTAGTCACTTACAGTATGCAAACGTTTCGTTTACGCAGGACAAAGAAGCAGGTGACGACCCAAATATACAGGAGATCTTGAAGGTCTGTTGTTTGCAAGGCAACTGAAAAGCACATTCGAGTCCTTGACAATGCGTGTGATTATATTTTGGTGTAACATAAATTCTATCTATATTCTAAGTTTCTAACACATTTAATTATGTAAAATTCAAACACATCTCTTATATAGGTCATCTTGCAAGAGATAGTGACCATCTACAAATCAAACTATTTCATGAAAAATAAATGTTTAAAAAAAAAGAGTAATGTTTAATCAATGCAAATTCACAAACCAAATTTCCTATAAATTAATTTATTATTTTCAGCAAATATAGAAATAAAATGTACAGAAAAAAAAAATGCTTGTTTGAATTTTAAGGAGATTTATTTTTGGGGAAACCTAATGAAATTTTGCCGCCAAAAACGGCGTCGTTCGATATCAACGGTATAAAAGCTAAAAGGGCGCCAAGGGCAGAAGCCCTAACACATTTTCTTTTCCCAAATCTCACTTCACTCTCTATAATGGCCGATAAGAAGAAGCGCCGCCGCGCCGCCGACGATTCTGACTCGGAATCGGACCCACTCGAGTTCAAATCCAAGCTCAAACCGGACTCCTCCATCCTCCAAACGCTCAAAACCCTTAAATCCGACGCCGCCTCTTCCTCCGTCGCTAAACCCACTGCTCTAGCTGATCTCAAACTCCCCACCGCCTTCCGTGAGGTCTCCGATCTGCCGCTGTCCTCCGTTCAGTCTAATATCGAATCGCTCGCCCTATCCCTCGCGCATTCCATCCTCTCCGGCGGCGGATTCGCCTTCTCGGTCCCCTCACGCTCCGCCGTCAACCAGCTCTACGTCCCTGAGCTCGACCGCATCGTGCTCAAGGACAAATCCTCAGCTCGCCCCTTCGCCAACGTCTCTTCTGTCCGCAAAGCCACCATCACCACCCGAATCATCCAGCTCATCCATCAATTGTGCCTCAAGAGCATCCATGTGACCAAGAGAGATCTGTTCTACACCGACGTCAAGCTCTTCCAGGATCAATCCCAGTCCGACGCCATTCTCGACGACGTCTCGTGCATCCTCGGCTGCACCAGGTCGAGTCTCAACGTCGTCGCCTCCGAGAAGGGGGTGGTCGTAGGCAGATTGATTTTCAGCGACAACGGCGACATGATCGATTGCACGAAGATGGGGATGGGAGGGAAGGCGATCCCTCCGAACATCGACCGCGTCGGCGATATGCAGAGCGACGCGCTGTTCATACTTCTTGTGGAGAAGGACGCCGCCTACATGCGATTAGCAGAGGACAGATTCTACAACCGCTTCCCCTGCATAATCGTGACGGCCAAGGGGCAGCCTGACGTGGCGACGCGGCTGTTCTTAAGGAAGATGAAGGTGGAACTAAAGCTGCCGGTGCTCGCATTGGTGGACAGCGATCCGTACGGGCTGAAGATCCTCTCCGTTTACGGCTGCGGATCTAAGAATATGTCGTACGACAGCGCCAATTTGACGACGCCAGATATAAAGTGGCTGGGGGTTCGGCCTAGTGATCTTGATAAGTATAAGATACCGGAGCAGTGTAGGTTGCCGATGACTGAGACGGATATCAAGACTGGGAAGGATATGTTGGAGGAGGATTTCGTGAAAAAGAACCCCGGGTGGGTGGAGGAGCTGAATCTGATGGTGAAGTCGAAGCAGAAGGCCGAAATCCAGGCTCTGAGCTCGTTCGGGTTTCAGTACCTCACGGAGGTGTATCTGCCATTGAAGCTGCAGCAGAAGGATTGGCTCTGAGCTCTAAGGTGGAGGTCAGTTTCTGTTCTTGTTTAATGAATGGGTTCTGTTGTGTGTGTGTTTTCTTGCAAATGACGCAAAATTTAGCAAAAATATAGTAAGAATGCGAAATCTTGACAAACGACTACAATTTTGTGTTGATAAATTGCAGGATTTGCAACTGGAAGAGGGTAGTCTTGTATTGTTCAATTGAGTTTCATAGTTATTCAAAGTCGCGTGTATATTTAATATTTGTTCTCAAAATATATGCCACAGCTTTTGAATTATAGGAATGATAGGACTTTTGAGTTTTGTGCAAGTCTAAGAATCAAACGAAGAATTAATCCAATTCAAATCAACAATTTACTTTCTTGTTCTATTCAGTTTGGTAATAATATCAATAGAATTTCATCAATTTATTTATTTACTTTTTTTTGAGTAATAAAGTCTTGTTTTTTACAACCAAATAAACCATCGCATGGTTCATTTGTTTTTGAATAAGTGCAGTGCTGCAACAATTGAAACTCGGATGTACATGGATAATCAAGTAAATAATTTACATCAAACTTTTCTTTCGAAATCAAACACATATTAGAAGACGAAGAAGTACTTCTGAAAGCAAGGCCGACTATATAAAACCTCCTATGAGGATATGTAAATACATTTGGACAACAATTTCACCATTTGCGCTTTTGCTATTTTTTACGTTTCACAGACCATGTACTTTTTATTTTTGGAAATTAATATTTTTTTTTTGTGAATTTCAATATCCACTATTATTCAAATTAATATTTAATAACATTTTTTTGTGGATTCTTATTTTTACTACCATTCAAATCAATTATATTTTAATATTTAATAACAGTTTTCAAGTCCAATACATTTTTATTAAAAGACGAATCGAGTCGAATGGTGCATATTTTTATGAAATGGATGTAGTACAATAAATTTTGTTTTAATATATTGCATTATAAGTAATATTTATTTGAAAAAAATTAAAAATTATACACACTAATTTGAATATATCACTTTAAAGATATACTCCCTCCGTCCACGAATTTCTTTCCTAGTTTGACCCGGTGCGGGTTTTTATGTAGTGCTTTTGATTTTAATGATGATATGTAGTGAGTGGAGTTTGGGTCCCACTTAATATAGTGTTTTAAATTGTGTTGTGTGTAGTTAGTGGATGTTGGGTCCCACTTAATGTATTATATTAAATTGAGTTGTGTGTAGAGAGGTGGTGGGTCCACTTTCTATAAATGGAAAGTTTGAATTAGGAAGCTTTTTTGTGGACGGACTAAAATGGCAAATTAGGAAGGAAATTCGTGGACGGAGGGAGTATTATAAATGACATTAAATGTTAAGAAATAAGTATACATCCATAAAATGATGTATACATATTAAATTTAATGTAAAATATAAATATTTAATTTCGTATTTAATTACAACTAAAATCGGTCCGATTTGATAATTTTTTATGGGCCACAATATCTAAATGAGCCCAAAACTTTGAAACTGGGCCAAACCCAATAATGGAAGGGTAGTATTGTAATTGCATGTTCTTCAGTAGCTTCTCGAAATCTATTCTAGACTCGCACCAGTGAATCCTCATTTCCTCATCACCCTCAATTCTCCTCCCCCAACGCCACGCAGCTCCGCCACTTTCACCCACATCACCTCCGCCTCCGGTGATCGGAATTCCATTCATATCAGAATTCTCATTATATCGGAGAAAGAGAGTCTAAAAAAATGCCGCCGAAGCAGCAATCCAAAGCGGATATAGCGAAGAAGCAAAAGATGGTCGAGGACAAGACGTTTGGATTGAAGAATAAGAACAAGTCGAAGAACGTTCAGAAATACGTCCAGTCTCTCAAACAATCGGTTCAGCCCAAACCCGACCCCAGCAAAATCAACGCGCAGGTCGACCAGCGATTCGGTTTGATGATTGATCTCTTTTTTTAATCCTTTTTTCCTATAGATTTTGCTGTTCTTGTGGATGATTGACAATTTACGATGGATAATTGATAATTGTTTCAATCGCGACCCGTTGATTTAACAGAAGAAGAAGGAGGAGGAGAAAGCAAGGGAGAAGGAGCTGAGTGAGCTGTTCAAAATCGCCGTCAAACAACCTAAAGTTCCTCCTGGTAACTTTTGCAAATTCTGAAATCGTTTCATCATGTCATACGTCTGAATTTCCTATGAATTTTCACGGAAGCGTGGTTTATGAATTATTTTTTTGATGGACTAAGTTTTAGTGAGTTTTTTTCTTCATAGGTGGTGTGGTTGTTTATTGCAGGTGTTGATCCAAAGTCTGTTCTATGCGAGCATTTTAAGGTCGGCCAATGTGCCAAAGGGTTTAAATGCAAGTTCTCTCATGACCTGAATGTGCAAAGGAAAGGGGAGAAGATAGACATCTACAGTGACAAGCGCGATGATGGTTTGTACCAAAAGGTTTTAGCTTTAAGTAATTGCTTTCCTTTTTGTTCGGGTTTTTGAATTTTAATTTTTGCCGTGTGCTCTTGTATCTTTTGCTCGTGTGTTTCAGATCAAAATGGCACAATGGATGACTGGGATCAAGAGACTTTGGAGAAGGTTGTTGCCTCCAAGAGCAATGAGTACAACAAGAATAAGCCTACAGATATAGTAAGCACTCTAACACTTTTCGAGGGTATTTCTAAGTTATGGTGTATATATATATATATATATATATATATATATATATACACATTTATAATAACCTTCCATTATGTGAGATCCTAATAGCTGCACATAAATTTTAGCACCTCTCCAGTGTACATAGATGGATGAAATACAACTCCATTCAGCCTTGTTGTGGGTCGATTGATTGTTTTTGGAAATTCTTATTATACATGTGGTTCAGAACTTCAGATCAATTTGATCTATTATAAAGATAAAATCTTGTCTTAGTTAAAAAGAGGAAGTTTCTTTCTTTTGAGATTTTTCTTTGTTGTAATGTACAAAGAGAGACCTGGAGTCTCTATCTGCTACGCTATAAGTAATATTGAAATGCCAAGTCCTAATTCCTTTTTTCCTCATTTTCTTCCAAGGTATGTAAACACTTTCTGGAAGCAGTGGAGAAGAAGCAGTATGGCTGGTTTTGGGTCTGCCCAAATGGTGGCAAAGAATGTCATTACAGACATGCCCTCCCTCCTGGATATATTTTAAAATCTCAAATGAAGGCTCTTCTAGAGGAGGAAAGTAAAAAAATATCCATAGAGGAGGAGATAGAAAATGAGGTACTACTTACAAATGTGGTTAAAATATTGGTTTGAATCAATTCTTATCTGTTTCAATCCTTAGTTTTACTCTTCCTTCTCTGACCCAAAAGTAAGTAGCAATACTAATGGTTTTAGATTCGCTTTCCCAGCGTGCAAAAATAGCTACTACGACTCCAATGACCCCGGAGTTATTCATGCAATGGAAGAAGAAAAAGATGGAGGCGAGAGAAGCAAGCCTAGCTGCACAGAGGGCAGACAGAGCAAAGAATGATCGCATGAGGCAAGTCTTCACACTCGAACACAAGTTTAGCATTCACTTATACTGTTTGATACAGCGTCTTCACTTAAAACTCGCTTCCTCATTACCAGTGGTCGTGAGCTCTTCCTCTCAGACTCCAGCTTGTTTGTCGACGACGCAGAAGCATATGACAAGTACCAACGAGAGGAAGAAGCTGATGTAGATCGAAAGGTAACTATTCCTCGTTTCCCCTTCTAAGTTTAATCTAATTGTACCTGAAAGTTGATTAATCTCTTTCATATATGATAAATTATATTTCAACATTCATAGCATTTGCTGAGCCACTGGTTTCAGGTCAACAAGGAACCTGCTACAGATCGGCCCAGTTCATCCACGTCGACCATGCACAGTGCAGAAGGTAATCCCGATCACGATGAGGACAACGGTGGCGTTGATGACGATGATGATCTGGATTTAGACGAATTAAATGAACTCGAAGCTAGCCTTTCCAAAACAACATTAGAAATCAAAGACAATGTGTGATTCTGGGTTTGTGAGTTATATCTTATCTGTTTGATTATATCTTATATGTTCTGTTTTGCACTCTGAAAATGCCAAGTATTACGTAATAAATATGCTTTATGACGTCACCTACAAGCTTTACTTGCTTGTATAAAAAGAGCTTCCTTGTACAATATTTTGATCGATTGTTGTATCCTATTATATTTATGAGAGAAAAAGATATAACTATGTTCAATTTAATTGCGTGCTTACAAAATTTGCATCGTCTTCTTTTGATTCCTTAATTTAGGAAAAATATTCTAAAATTGATTGATTATTTCTTCCAAAATGCCTTGTGCCATTGCAAATACACATAAAACTTAAAAAGAAATTGTTGAACACAAATAGTATGATTAGTATCCTTCATTAACCAGATTTAATCATATATGCAACAAATTTACAATCCAAGTTGGCATCAATACTAGAAGGAAGGAATTTACAGAATTTACATTCCTTCATTTGAGAGGGGCAAGAATTGTATATATCAGAAGAAAAGTAACAATAACAATGGCTCCAGTAAGAGTGAATCTTGGACTAGTCCATACCTCAAGATTCGTCCTCTCGGTTCTTTTGATGGGGTCGACCTCCTCCGATAGTGGGAACTCCGATCGCCTCGGGTTCCAGCTCACGTACTTGTTGGGTGAGAAATCAGAGAATAGTGTCTTCTTTCCTTTTTTCTTGAAGCTGGACCATGCCTTGTCCCAATCTCTTGAGGATTCATCACCTGAAGAAATTGACACAAGAACCTCACTAACTGCCCATGGCTGAAGCCTTGCAAAGGCAACCTATTGATCAAGCCTCACTAAGTAATAAATAGCTCTACAAGATATAAATAGCGGAAAGGGGGGAGTATATATCACAACACAACATTGCGAAGATAATAGAACAACACCATTGTCCCACTATCTACATACAAGTTTTTCACTTGAAGTGAGAGCAAGAGTGTTTCTAAAGAAGCAAAAGCTGGAATCTTTGTGAAATTAGGAAGTAGAGATGTAATTGGAGGTGAGATTTGAATTAGGAAGCTTACTGCACTCAATTATGCTTCTTAGATTCTCACTAACTAGGGTTCATATATTTCTAGAACCTACGTATAACAATTAGGGACCAACACCACCATAAGAGCAGAGGTTCCTTTCTATCCTCGACTTTTCAATTCTATTCCTTTCAAATCAACACAGATCCGAATTCACAATCGAACAAATCCAGCTACTCCATCATCAATCAACGCAATTCTTCGAGCAAAAAGCAGTTCACAAAACACACACACACACCCACAACAATCAAAACACAGTGAGTAATTCGTGAAAAAAAAATCAACTCCAAACGATCAGGATTTAGCACTCAGTGTCTACATACACGATCGGACGATTAGTGCATCTACAGCTCAAATATGAGTACGTGCGTGTTTGGAGACACTTACCATTGTTCTTGCTGTCGTTATTTTGCCGAGGCGGCGGCCCTTTCGAACATCGCGGTTGTAGAAGTTTGGAATTCGAGGCGAGATTGGGGCACGTGTGTGAATAAAGGCTTCCGATTCGAACTCCAATATCCATGGCTCTCTCTCTCTCTCTCTGGATTCTCTGATTTTCAACCGCAGAAATAATTTTGGTTTTGAATTATTTTGGGAAAGAAAGCGACTGTAGAAATCGCGTTTTGTAAAACGCGACTTAAGTTAGTTATTACTGTTGGGTTTATTATTTTCTTACTGTTGAGTTTAGAAGAATTAAGTTAACAACCAGATGATATTTTTTAAATGAATATTTAAATTTTAGGTATATATTTTGACATTTAACAATCAATATTTTAAAATTTTCATATATTTTATTTTAAAGAAATATAATTTATAATTTTGTAAATCTCAAACCGACGCTTTCATAACATATTTTTTTTGGACGGAAGGAGTACTTGTTGCATTGAGACTTGAATCGAGATCTTCCATTTGAGTAATAATTACTCAAATATTTCCCAATTGAAGATTAATAGCAAACCTAATTTGAAGATCAATAAATCTTAATAGAAAGGAAAACGATTGATTATATGCATTTGACAGCACACAACACACATCGCTTTTGAACTGTTGTAAAGAAAGAAGAATGAAGAGTCCAAATCAAGAAACAAAATCCAAAAGAGCAAGAAAAAGAGTTGGTTGTGAGCACACATTTTGCCCCACACACACACCTTTCTACCATTTTCAACATCACACACCAAACACATTTCATCAACACATGGCCTCTATTTTGGATTCCTCTTCAACAATTAAGATTGCACTAACCAAACATTCAAGCAAACACAATGTCATTTACACACAAGTGCATATATAATCTTAGCCAAAACAATTATTGCACACATTGCAAGCTAAAAGAATGTGACAAAAGGTTTTCATGGGAAGGTTCATGAACCAATTTCATGTGTGAGTGGGCTTCATCTCATGAGGGATGGTCTACTTAGATCTCACATCTTCATCACCCAACTTTTATCACACACACAAAACACAAAAGGAGAGGTTTTGGGATCAACCTTTTTTATGTTCTTGTTGTTGCCTCACTTCTTTATGGAGGAAATTTGTCCTCATTATCTTGAATGGCATAATTGGATTCATAATCTCACATAGAAGTGTTTGTTCGCGTCGGACACTCTGCTTGAAAATTTCGCATACCTGACCCTATATACTTTTTATTTTAGCAGCAGGATATTGATCCGATTTAAAATTTTGAGTATCCAAAAATGATTTAAATATTTTGGACAGGGTATTCAGTTATCTGGAATTACTTGAGTCAATTAAAATTATTTCATATTTTCAAGTATTTATTGAGTGTTTTCGGACATGAAGGTATTTTTGGATAATTCGTGTATTTCGGGTATTGGAATATTTCAAATCATCAAATTAAAATATAATATTACTCACTTCATTCCATTAATCTTGACTCATTTTGATCAAAACTATGAGTAATTTATTGGCTTTTAGCATAGATAATAGTGGGAAAGAAGGATATATAATAAATAAATAAAATTCAAATTTTGAATAATACACAATCGGATATCAGATCCTACCCATACCTAAAAATCGTAAAATCACCAATCCCGAACACAATTGGAAATTTCAAAATTTTGGTATTTGGTAACCGAATGTGATTGAGCATCGAATATTATCTGAAACAAGTGAAACCCGAAACACGAATAGACAACCCTTGCACAACCAGGCTTATGTGTGAGATGCTAATCTTGGATTAATTTGATTGATGTTTCTCATAATTGCAAGAGTAATCATATACATAAATCATATCACAATATTTGTAGACTAATCTCTCCCCAACCCTTCAACATTATTCGTAGCAAAAGAGATAAAAAGGTAGGGACAAATTCAATGTGGACAAGAAAGATTTTTCAAAACCATGTGTAGCAGAAGAGATCTTATCTTAGATTGGCCACAACACAACATGCATAGAATGTCTTTTATACTTCATAAACATTAAATATTAAACTTGATATGTCAAGTCCAAAATATACCAAAAATCTCTCAAAATAATGCAACCTAAGAGAGAAAAGTAAGGATATTTTAGTCATTGCACAAATTTGAGGTCCCTTTTGGCATTAATGACAATGATAGGAATATCATTTGTTTAAAGGCTTTTGTTATTAAAAAAACAACAAAAGGAATAAAAGAAGAAGCTTAAAACACTATCATGTCAAGAAAACAATTCACCTTGTTCCAATTGTTTGTTATAAAATGCTTACTATTTCCAACAATTGGAGCCCTAAACCAAGAAGGGATGTCCCTTTTGTCATGGCTTTCGACTTTCGATCAATCTTCTTCGGCCCGATTCTTCTCGTCGTGGAAGGACACCGATGAGACACCGTGCGAGTGGGATTACATTGAATGTACGGATCAAGAATACGTGTCGGAGATCGTTGTTACATCGATCGATCTTCCCACTACATTCCCTACTCATGTCCTATCCTTCGAGTTCCTAAGAGTTCTCGTGCTCTCGGATGGAAACCTCACCGGTGAGATCCCGTCGTCGGTGGGGAACGGCTCGTCCCTCGTCACTTTAGACCTAAGTTACAATAGCCTAAAAGGGAGGATACCACCTGAGGTAGGGAAACTATCATTGCTGCAGCATCTATCTCTTAGCTCCAACTACTTAGAGGGGAGAATACCAAAGGAGATCAGCAACTGCACACAGCTGCAGCAGCTTGAGCTCTTCGACAACCGCCTCGTCGGAAGCATCCCTATCGAAATAGGCCGGTTGACATCCCTTGAAACGTTCCGAGCGGGTGGAAGCCTTGTGAGTGGGGAGATCCCGGCCGAGGTCTCAAACTGCACGAGTCTACGCTTTCTTGGCCTCGCGGATACTGCGATCACGGGCCGGATTCCACGTAGTTTAGGAGCATTGATGAATCTAAGGTCACTTTCATTGTACACGGCAAACCTAAGTGGCGCGATCCCTCATGAGCTCGGAAACTGCTCGAGTTTAGAGAGCCTTTTCGTGTACCAAAATCAAGTTTCCGGTGAGATTCCAACGGAGATTGGCAGCCTAAAGAATCTCAAGAGATTGCTACTATGGCAAAATCACTTACAAGGAACGATCCCTCGAGCGCTAGGGAACTGCTCGAGCCTGACAGTAATCGATCTCTCGTTGAATTTTCTATCAGGGGAGATCCCTCCATCTCTTCAAGACCTTGGCG
Organism: Leonotis leonurus; assembly: GCA_026898415.1. NCBI lineage: Eukaryota > Viridiplantae > Streptophyta > Magnoliopsida > Lamiales > Lamiaceae > Leonotis > Leonotis leonurus. The sequence goes on along the minus strand of JAPKLX010000003.1, from coordinate 1,083,207 downwards.
AGCTCGAAGGGCTGCTGCTGTCGGATAACCACATCAATGGTGTGATACCTGAATACGTCGGGAACTTCACCCGACTACGACAGCTTGAAATGGACAACAACAACATCTTCGGTGGGATTCCATCCACCATTGGCAAACTGCAAGAACTCACTCTATTCTTTGCCTGGCAGAATCACCTCCAAGGAGACATACCTAACGAGCTAGCAAACTGCCACAAGCTTCAAGATCTCGACCTCTCGAATAACCGCCTCACCGGTCCGGTCCCGAAGAATCTTTTCAACCTCAAGAACCTAACCAAGCTGCTACTGATCTCAAATCAACTCTCTGGTGACATCCCTTCTGATATTGGCAACTGTAGCAGCTTAATCCGCCTCCGCCTCGGATCAAACATCCTCGACGGACAAATCCCATCCGAAATCGGGATGTTGAAGAATCTGAGGTTCCTCGAGCTGTCCGAAAACAAGCTATCTGGACCAATCCCTTCACAAGTAGGCAACTGCAAAGAGCTGGAAATGGTTGATCTCCATGGAAACAAGCTCTCTGCATCAATCCCTATCTCCTTTGCATCACTTCTTCAACTGAACGTCTTGGATCTTTCCTCGAACAAGATATCGGGCAGCATCCCTCGAACCATAGGCAACCTCACGTCGTTAAACAAGCTCGTGCTGCGTGGGAATCGCATCTCCGGCTCGATCCCCCGATCACTAGGCCTCTGCAAGGACTTGCAGCTGCTCGACCTAAGCAGCAACCAGCTCGACGGCCTGATCCCGGATGAGATCGGCTATCTGCAGGAGCTAGACATACTCTTGAACTTGAGTATGAATGGGCTACGAGGCCACATCCCTGGGAGCTTCTCGAACTTGTCGAAGCTCGCGAACATGGACGTATCTAGTAACATGCTGGAAGGAAGCCTGCAAGCCCTCAGCAGCCTCGACAACCTCGTGTCGTTGAACGTCTCCCACAACAACTTCTCCGGTCCCGTTCCGGATACGAAACTCTTCCACAACCTCCCCTACGATTCCTTCGCCGGAAACGAGGGGCTATGTGCTGCTGTCAACAACAAGTGCTCCCCAAGAAAAGACAAGAAAGTTGTTGGAAATCTAATCACCATCATCAGCAGCGTCCTCGTCTTCGTCTTCGTCTTCATCATCTTAACTTCAGCAGCAATGTACTGCAACAGAAGTCGATCCACGAAGACCGATGAAGACGAGGACGAAGAAAAGGGTCTTCAATGGGAGCTCACCCCCTTCCAGAGGCTCAGCTTCTCAGTGCAAGAAGTGGTGACAAAACTCAACGAGTCGAACATAGTCGGAAGAGGCTGCTCGGGCGTCGTATACCGCATTGAGACGCCAACGAGGCAGGCGATCGCAGTGAAGAGACTGCAGCCGAGGAAGGGAGACGACGAAGTTTTCTCTGCAGAGGTGACTACACTAGGATCGATAAGGCATAAGAACATAGTGAGGCTTCTAGGCTGCTGTGACAATGGGAAGACGAGACTCCTCCTTTTCGACTACATCAGCAACGGGAGCTTGGCTCGATTGCTACACGAGAAGAGAGTGGTTATAGATTGGAATGCAAGGTACAACATCATAGTGGGAGCTGCTCAAGGGCTGGCTTATCTTCACCATGACTGCATACCGCCGATCGTTCATCGAGACATCAAGGCTAACAACATCCTTGTTGGCCCCACGTTCGAGGCTTTCCTGGCTGACTTCGGCCTAGCAAAGGTGCTGAACTCTCCAGATTCTTCCAGAGCTTCCCCTGCTGTAGCAGGCTCCTATGGATACATAGCTCCTGGTAAGTACACCAATCTGCAAACAAGAAAACAAGAAAAATGGCTCATACACTACTAAGCAGTTACTAAATCTTGCAGAATATGGATATAGCTTGAAGATAACAGAGAAGAGCGATGTGTACAGCTACGGCATTGTGCTGCTAGAAGTCCTAACAGGGATGGAACCGAGCGATGCTCGAATCCCGGATGGAAAGCACATCGTGCCGTGGGTGTACGAAGAGTTAAGGACTAAACAAAGAGATTTCACATCCATTGTTGATCAAGAACTGCTGCTGCAGTCGAGCTCTCAAGCAGAGGAGATGCTGCAAGTGCTTGCCATAGCTCTGCTCTGCGTCAACCCGTGCCCCGACGAAAGGCCGACGATGAGGGACGTGACAGCGATGCTGGGAGGGATCAAGCACGAACACGAACACGAACACGAGGAGATCGAGAAGACAAGGTTGAATGAAAGAGTGGCAGCTCATTGCTCGAGTTTTTCAAGGTCGTCTAAGCCTCTTATAGTGTCATCACCTCTCCATTCTCAGTAGCTACTTCATGTTCTAGTATCTGTCAAAGATTCAGATTCATTCTTTTTGAGTTTGAGAATGATTGTAAAGATTCTTTGTGTGTCAAATTGTAGATGGAATGATATGACTGATTTGTACGCACTTTGTTGTTTCAAGTTCTCAAATTGAGCTCGAGTACGAGCCAGACGATGCTCTGCTCGTTGAGTTCACGAATACGTTCGAGTTCGTTTGTTCACGAGCATGTTCACAAGCCTTCGATTGAGCCAACTACATATCTCAAGCTAAAATAGCTAATTTGCTAAAATAGGAATTTACACGAGCTCGAGCTTGAAAATCATTAATATAAATATCAAAAGAGCTCAAGCTCGATAATAATATTATCGAGTGACAGACGAGCTGAGCTCAAACAGTAGGAAAAAAGCTCGATTCAATCTCAAACATTATGAAAAGGAACTATATTAATAAACACCATCATGTAAAAGGTCAGATACACCACAATGGAGCAACAAATAACACAGAAGAGTCATATAGATATTATGAAATACAGCCATTTTCTAGTTGAATTCTGGAAAAGAAATCCCGAAGACGTGAAGACGATCAAATAAGAATAAAACGACGAATCGGAATGCTATGTACTCAGATGATAGTCAGCCATCACTCAGCAAGACTGGTAGTGGCATTATGAAGGTGATGTGAGTGCACATTTTTTTTATGTTTCGACTTCGGGCTTCCACTTTATACTGCATCCAACGCTGGCGGTAAAGAAAGAGTATGGAGTTAGTTTCAGTCATGGTTATGCTTGGAGAATATAGGATATCACTTGTAAAAGCAACAGAGATAGCAAATGGCAGAGATGAAATGGAAGCAGTAAGTACCTAGGTTTCTGAATCGATGATACTGGTTGTCCACTTAATACGCTGTCTATCGCTAAGCTCAAGTCCCTGCATTACATATCGCATACATTTGTTAGGAACTCATGATCAAGTACAAAATTACACAAATTTCTCTCATTGTTATAGTTTTTAAAGTAAAAGAGCAGAAGCAACCTTCCGGTGATGCGCATATTATTGCTCGGCCGTGAGTCATCAAACTGGCCGTGGTATACTAACTCGAATGGCCTGCGTCCATCCTGTCACCAGAATAGCGAATGATATCATCGTTGCCATGTTAAACCCTAGTTGTCAGGATCTGAGAATTGTTAAGAGCTCTGAGTACATTACCTTTTTAAACAAGAAAAACTCTGGTGTACAAACAGCTCCAAAGCTTCTTGCAACATCTTGGGACTGCAAATTAGTTTATTTAGAGCTAATTCATTAGTAGTGCAAGTTTTTTGAGGATTGATATCTTGTAATGGTCGTGTTGGGAAATATGTGAAGACAAGAAACCACAATCAACTCCCTCATTAAACAGTAAACAACAGCAAGAAAGTTAAGGTTATGTCTGCATATCTTTTCCAATCACAATTCTGTCCCCCCATAAAGAAATAGTAGTGATTGTTTCATATCTTCTGCTAAATCTCACAATCACAATATGTAACTTTATTTGACATATAGAGCTGAAACAAACAATAATTGTGTTGCACGATTTCAATCTCAAGAATCTCAACATAACTTTTCTATTTGTTTGAATTTAAACTAAATATGAAATAATCTTAGATTATTAAAGTTAAAGTATGACCCTTTCCCCAGTCGTAAAGAAGATGCCCCAAATGCAAACAAATGGTCATATAACAAATACTATGAACAACATTGAATAGTGGATTCACTTCAAACTATCCGAAGCTGAAAGAGATGCTTACCTCATCATATAGATAGGGGAAAGGATACTTAAATATCTTAGCTTCCTCGGCCATGAAATCCGGTCCATCCTGTGAGCCAGGAATAGGTTAAAGCTGGAGGAATCATTCAATGGCTTCAACACTGCTCAATTTGAAGATACAAGTTCATCTGAACCTGTGGATGAGTGGCAACATAATTTGAAGAAATTGCAACCACCGCAAGTCCTTTCTGCCCCACACAACATATACACATCAACAACGATTAACACATTGTTTCCTTTGTAACTAATTAATTGCATATATTTGGAACATGAATAATAACATGATTAAACAAGATGACACCTTACCTTCATGTAGAAGTTTGTGATCTTTACAATGTCTCTCTTCAAGTGTTTAACAAAAGGACAATGGTTGCAGATGAACATCACCTGCAAACGCCACAATCTTTATACCCAAAAGTAAGCCTTCAACGGCCAGCACAGAGGCAAGTAATGCTAGATAGACACAACACTGATTTTCCATAATCCCAACTTTTTTCTTTTATTGTTGCCTTTCTCATCTAACCAAAATACAATGGATCAGTTTCATAATTTCATTTACATCAAACAATACAAAATTACGAAAACAAAATTGCATAATCTGAGTAAACCGCGCCACTCTTAAATAAAATAAAAGAAAAGAAAAGTATACATAACATTACCAGAAATGCAGGGTAAGAATCAAAGTCGTTCAGGCTCCACACTTTCCCAGTAAGAGGTTCCAGAAGCTATAACTCAAACACAACAAAAACAATTTTATTCAAATTGAAAACAAAAATAGAAAAATCATTTCCAAATAAAGTAATTAAAAAAAAATCTCATGCATCCAGAAACCAAACACACCTCGAAATCAGGAGCTCTGAAACCAAGAGAAACCCCTTTGGACTCGGTCCTAGCAGCTCGAATCACGAGCTTCCTCGAGGGGAGCACCGCGGTGCTGCGTCGCAGGGGATTCCACCCCGCACTCGAGGAGTAGCATTTGGAAGATGAAATGCAAGAAGAAGAAGAGATCGATTTCGTCGCCGGTATCGAGCGGCGGTTCACGGCAGCGGAAGAGCCGGCGACCGTTAGAACACCCGCCATAGTCGATAAAATATCTGCCCTTTTCGAAATTCTGGTACTCGATTTTCCTTTTCTTCACGTTATCTGCAACGACTAACAAGGGTATATTCGTCATTTTAATATTTTAAATGGGCTCATCATATTGGGCTGAAATTTGGGCCGGTGCTTATATTTGGACTCTACTTACGCTACGATCAAATAATTTGGGCCTTATCGATTAATTGCATGTATAAAGCAATTTATTTTTAAATTGTAAATTTTTTTAATTTTTCATTTTCACATAAATAAATTTAAATATTTTACTTCCAAATCTTCCATATAAAAAATAATTTCTTCAATATTTTCGATAACACATTCATCTAATTTCAATGAATTTTGAGGAAAAGATTTGGAGGGTGTTTGACTGAACTTATTTTAAAGAATTTATAAGTTGTTAAGGTATTTGGATAAATGAGTTTATAAGTTCTTTTAAAAAGTTTATAAAATAATAAAGTGTTTGGCATTTTAAGTTCTTCATACGTGATTTTGTTGGGGATAATAATAAATATTGTAGGAATATTTATATAATTTTGTTACATCTTATAAGTTGATGGAGAAATAAGTTGAGATTAAACTAATTATTTTTTGAATAGTTTATAAGCTCCAATAACTTAATTTTACAACTTATAAGATCTTAAGGAGCTAAATTTGACAAACACTTTTAAAAAACTTATAAACTTCTAAACAACTTATAAGTTATTTTAAGAAACCTATAAACTTAACCAAACACCTCCTAAATTTTATGTGAGAATTGGAGGTCGAACCGGCAAAGTCAATGGTTTGAATTGTAAATTTGAATGTTCGTATTTTATATGAAAATTTAACTAAAAATTGTATATTTTAATACGATTAATCATTTACATAATATTTCATTCGACACATTATTCAGACTCCAAAATTCAATCAGACATTCATAATTTTGATATAAAAAAAAAGTCGAGATTACGGAAAGGAGGATTAATAAACTTTCATAATTTAATATGCAATTACAACTATTTGATTATGTTTTTCTGGTCATTGTAATAATTAAATTTAAGTGAAAAATAAAATGACCTATTTTGCTATAATATAAATGAAAACCACTTACTGCTTGGTAAAAACATGTAAGAGAATGCTTTAAGATGTGTGTGAATTGACTAAACTACCCTTGGACGTTGACTTGATTGTGTTGATATTGTCCCAAAAATATTTGTGAAGGGATTTTAAATTTTCATATTTATTATTGCAATTTCAGTTATAAAACCATAAAATAAAATATTACTATAATTTTATATTATTGAGTTGATAGGGGTTATATAGTTGTGGGACCTGTCAGTTAAAGAATTTAATATATGGTTGCATTACAGTTATAATTTATTTGTTTTCTCATTATTAAAATTTAAATTTGGTAAGAACTAAACAATATTCATCATAGTTTTTGTGACACTATTTTATGCAGATACTCATCCAATTCGTTATTATAGTTTTTGTGGGCATTATTATTACATCTGTTCTATTTAAAACATATGTATCTTAAGTTCTAGAAGGTTGTAAGATTTATGAACTCACATTATTCGATAATTATTTAGGTTCATGAATGTAATACCAAGTTGTGCTAACAATATACACACACACAAAGTGTATAATGTCTTCTGTAAATGACCAATATGTCCTCCAATTTGTTTATTACAAAGAGGCTACACTATAATTTTTTTTTAAAAAGGAAGAAACTATATAGATTAGGCATAAGAAATGCCACAACAATACAGCCAAACTATCATACATCCAATCAAACAAATAACACTATACATCAAAAAAAGGATTCAATCACCAAGTTCTAAACTTAGTCCGGAAAGTGCTATTTCTAACCTTTTTGCCAACTACCTAGCACCACACACTCGATTTAATGTCCTCCATCATTTTATCGATATTTCAGTCCTCATTATTGAACATAATTTCGTTTCTGCTTTTCCAAATCACTCAAACCACGCATTCTCAGATTGCAGCCATAACAAATTTAAGCTTCGTACTTTTAAACAATGAGCAAAACTGGATAAGGTTGGCAAAGACTTCTTTTAGGAGGATAGGATATATACCGAGTCACTCCAAACATCCACTCCACAACTTCCACCGTAATTAATTTCATTATATCATCAATATTTTAGTGTATGTGTTTGAAACATCTTTAGAGTGAAATGAAATTAATAAAAATATGGCCGTGATAAAAATATTATCAAAGTTTATATGTAATTACATGTATATATGGTTGATTAATTAACATTGTCTACAAATATATAATTGTTTTAAGAATTAAGATGTTAAATGTCCTCTCTAGAGTCTAGACCTCATGGTTGTTGATGTGTTACATTTCAACCAACTGAAAGCTACATTATTTCTATCTAATCCAGTTTATTTATTACTTTTTACAACATAATTTCTTGTAATGAAGGTTATGAGGTATGCACTTATGTCATTGTAAATGCTTTCATGATTAGAGATGTAATGAAGTTTTCATCAAGAAAATAAATAATTGGGCATGACATCAGATGTGTCTCCATATGATTGGTTCATGTATAAATATAAATTTTAGTGTAACAGAATTAATGAAAAAGTATTATGCTTCATGATTATTATATGATTTATTAATTGTATGATTATAATTATTGTTTATATTAAAAATATGTGTTTATGCATACAATTTTTCAGTAAGTTAAAAGAACATGACATCATTTGTCAAGATGCTAAAATTAGTTTATCTACATTATAGTTCTTTCCTATTAATTATTTTTCATTATTTTGCAGTTCATTTCTAATAAAATTATTGATAATAACATATATTTAAATGAAGACATATCTATCTTAGGATCTCCATGTTCACACTTGAGAGTTGAGACATCTTAATTCAGTGGGGATTAATTAAGAGAAATCTATATTTATAAACTAAATTGATTTATTTATTCTTTTTCTTGAAGGGGAATTGTGAAATGTTATCATTGACATTTAATTGCACAGCATGGTATGTGTTTGAGAATTTAAAATGGTAATAATTGGCTTAAATGGGGATTTAATATTTTATTCATAAGTCAATGGCATTTGATTAGTGGAGTTGGAGTATTTAATTAATTATGCATACACATATATCTAAGTTGGAGTATATATAAGATTATCCTTAATTTGGCATTAAAAATATTTAGATAAGATTGGAAGATACATCATATAAAATTAGAGATGTTAAAAAACATCATAATCGTAGGAATCTAATCATATGAAATTAGAAATATGTGTACTAATGTCACATTGTCTAATTAGTTGTGACAACATTAAGTAGTGTTCATTGCAGGTTCCGGTCATATTTGATTGTTATACTATATATCTTTTTAAGAATTAATTTTTATGTATTTTCACTCATGAAAACGCTCACTCACTTGTGACGGACGAAATTAATATGTCCACAACAGCCGAAGTTAATTATATTGACTCGCATGCTGATTTGACATTCGCATGCGACGTGACAATGTCACATCAGCCGTGAACGTCCGAGCAATAGAGCAGTCCTCCCCTACCTCGAACTCAGTAGGGATTCAAAATTGATTAAATATTTAGAAACCTAAATTAAGAATCCTTTGCTTAATGTATAAAATGATGAACACTATATAAATATACGTAAATTGGTCAAAATCATTAATATAAATAGCAATTTAATTTTTGGTATCAAATTTGGTGACAAAAAAATGAAATGAAACAAGGAATTATATATATTATATGTATAGTGTTGGTGAAATGGTGTGTGATATTCCCAAGTGCAGGAATATTAGGGTTACGATTAATATGGATAAGAAGCCGGCATGACATGTGCCCATTAATGCACTATTTTGAAATTTAATACTTTCTTAATTACAACTTAATAATGGTATCAAAATATATTATTAAGGCATTAATTTCTCAGGGGAAGTTATGTGGTACCACAAAAGGTTGCATTACTAAAGATTCCAAATTAATTAATATATAAATTAAAATAAATTTGAAGTTGATCGCATCTTGTTAGGGTTGTCTAGTTTAAAATATTTTTATTAAAAAACACAGAAAACGCTCGCTCTCCAACGGCCGAAAGAGTTAATACGCGCGCTAATGATGTGACATGTATCGTAAATAAATATTAAAATTTTAATAAGATTTTTATTAATTTTCACTTTACGACTATAATTTATTGATTAATGTATAATTTAATATTATTCAATATACAGTAATAAAAAATAAAAAAAAACCAAAAAATTAAATTAAATTTATAATGAATTAACACATCAGACATGAGCACGTTAAGAGGTGTCTACCCCGGACGGGCAAACAGTGCTCCTATATGACATACCACATTAATCACGAAGACATTATATTGTGATTAAAGAAATTATATACTCCCTTCGTCCCAGTATTGTTGGTCGCGTTTGACCAAAACTGTGAGGATTTTATTGATTTTTGGGGCAAGATAAATGGGAGAGATAGAAGGATATGTTATTACTCTCTTCGTCCCAACTAGCTTGAGTCATATTTATTTTTCGATCGTCCCAACTAGTTTGAGTCATTTTCTTTTTTAGAACATCTTTATTACACACTCAAATTTAAATAATATATTATTATCATCACTTTATATTTTAAACATACACTTTTAACTCTTTAATTCTCGTGCCGAAAAAAAGTATCTCAAGCTAGTTAGGAGGAGCATGTTGTAAAAGTGTTGCAAGAAGCAATCCAATATATTGTCACGGAAGATTCTTTTCACTTCTCCTATTAATCCAAATATGTAGATTTAAAAGAAAAAATTATTTTGGCAACTTAAGTGTGTGAATATGTGTAGATTCGACCCGATATTAACCCATTTACGAACTGGGCCACCATCAAATTGTTTTCAGTGAAATATTCATTTTTCAAATTTAAAAATACACATTGAAAAAAAATTGAAAAAAAATACAGAACACAACCTGGAGTTGGCAATGGAGTTGCAGACCTCGTCTCTTGGAATAAACTATGAAGAAGAAGAGATTGGATAAATATGAGATTGTTTATTATTTCGAGAGTCGCAATCACTTCTCTATATTAATAATATTATTATTTGGAAGCAAGCAAAGTGAACACAGACATGTATATATATATATATAAGCAACCATTGAAGAACTAATTTAGCTCTAATAATTCGATACAAACAAATATCTCTGTAATCAATCAACAAACTCGAACATCTGGAGATGAAGCGGAGGAGAGAGATGGAGATTGTACCTTCTGAGATCAGATCCGCCATTGAAGAGGTTTCCTTGCTCGCAGTCAACCTCAAATCCACCGCTACCGCCGTCGATGATGCTCCGCCTCTTAGTCTTACTCTTCCTATTCCTGCTAAAATTAGCGTGCATATTCCGATCAAGCCGTTTCTCTCTCTCTGCGATTTGCTCCTTCAAGTTCTCGGTCTCTCTTTTACTCACTCACACAGACACACACACAGACACGCACTGTTCAGTATCTGATTTGGGAGAAATTGTGTTTGCTGCAGATAAGATAGGGCCAACAATGGCGGTGTTGAGGCAAGACATTCATCACAACATTCAGGTAATTTATTGAACGGAAAATTTAAATGAAAAAAAAAGGTATGAGAATTGAGAGAGGGAGAGTATACTGTACATGAGTTTGTCACACTCAGTGCGTGCAAAACACACGCATTGATCCATTCTGTGGCGGAGAAATCCCTTCCCTACTTTTGGACTTTTTTGCAGATGATGATGGTATATTATTGCGTGGGAATCAACATTTCTACCCTTCTATGCCTGCAATTAATTAATTCCTCCATTTTAATAAAGATGACACAAGATTTTTTAGCACGGTTATTAAATATGGTGTATAAAGTAGTGTAAGAGATAAAGGTGGTAGGGTCCACACGTTTTTAAATGTATAACTTTTACTATTTTAAGAATGTATCAAACTTAGTCGAACGTCCTAATAAGAAAATTATATCAAGCTTAGTGGAACGGAGGGAGTACAATATACATCGGGTGTTTTCGTCTCTCTCTTTAATCACACTCCAATTTCGATTACGGCTTTTTGTGAATTATTTGAAACACGGGTAGAAAAAGCTTGTTTGAACTTCGGCTTGATAGTAAAAGAGTCGAATTCGAACCTAATTTCAAATTTAAGGCAAACGTTCGATTTGTTGAGTTTGTAAACATGTTGAGTTCGTTGAATTTGCGAACATATTCGAATTTATTTGTTCACCAACATGTTTCCCGATACTGTTCGCGAACCTTCAATTCAGCTTTCAAAATCAAGTTAGAACACGAGTCTTGAGCTAAAGTACTAGTCGATTTGCTAAAATCGAAAATTCATACGAGCTCGAGCTCCAATTCAAGCTCAAATAACATGTAACATGTTATCAAGAGGCAAGATCACAATTTCAACTCTTTAACGAGCTCAAAAATCATTAATATAAATATCAAACGAGTCAAGCTGAGTTCGAGCTCAAATTTTAGAACAATATCATCGAATAACGCACGATAATCAGATGCGAATCAAACTCAAATACTCTAATATTTAAACTAACTCATCTTGAGCTAACTAATAATCGGCTTGTTTACTACTTGATTGAATATTTCAAAACAAGATGAGCAATTATATCTCAGTCTATGATCACTTTATCATAACCCTTAGTTTATTTTCACATTTCAGAGACTGGAGAAGTTCCATGAAACTGATCCATCAATATATTGGGATGTGGTTGAGATTCTGAAGAAAGAGGTGAATGAAGGCAAGGCAAAAAAGGGTCCCACCTGCAGCAAAGCCTTCCTTTGGCTTAATAGGTACATATACATCTACTCATGCATACGATCCTAACTGATCAAGAAACTGAAATGAAAAGGGCAGTGAGAATAACACAAAAACTAACAATGCAGATCCCTAGATTTTGCTGTGGCTTTGCTAGAGTTGCTTGTGAAGGATTTTGAGAAAAACATGGAGCAAGCAGTGGAAGAGTCTTACAACCTCACATTAAAACCATGGCATGGCTGGATCTCTTCAGCAGCCTACAGAGTATGAAGAACTAATCAATATATAAATAGGAGATTGCTACTTGTATAAGAGCTTGTGTCTTGATTTTCAAACTTTTGAAGGTTGCCCTCAAGCTGGTGCCGGATACTCGTACTTTCATCGACGTTCTTAAGGCGAAAGGCGAGGAAGATGAAGTGCTGAAGAAAGACATCAAGAATCTTGTTTCCTTGCTCACACCAGTGCTAGATCAAAACAAGGATATTCTGGTATGCGTGTCTGTGTCTGTGTTTATAGATCTGAAGTTGATACTTTATTTATGGTCTGATCTCATGTTGTAATGCAGAGAGCTTATGGATTGGATAAGATGAAATCAACGTGAAGGTTGAAGGACCTTAGACAGCCACAAGTACAACAACATATATATGTAGAGAGTGTCCAAATTTTGATGGTTGCTTGCTTTGTATATATGTTTGTGCCTATTTTAATTTTAGGCCAATATAGAGCCTTGATCCTAACCATCTTGTACAGTTGAAAATAGTAAGTCATGTAATAGAGTTATATTGCTTTCCCCTTTTACACTACTTTCCTAAAATACCTTGTGTTTACGTACAAAAACACATCATTGTGTATAAAAGTAAAAAATATACTTATAATACAATGCATATTGTGGTTGATATATTCTCTTGCATTATATGATACAATATGCTCTAGAGTATAAAATAATGATAAAAATATATATTATTTAAATTTGTAAGAGTAATAAAAATAATTTAAAAATGAAGTAACTCATCTTGCTTGGGACAGCTTATAAAATAATACAACCCATATTAATTGGGACAGCTTGGGACGGCTTAAAAAATAATACAACCCATATTAATTGGGACAGCTTGGGACGGCTTAAAAAATAATACGACCCATATTAATTGGGACAGACGGAGTTATTATGTATTTTTATGAATAATATAATATATCGTAAATTTGAATCCAAATTTAATGATTTCTTTTTTACAAGATATATCATAAATATGTATGTATTTTGAGTTAAATTGCATGTCTAAAATATTTTAAGAACATAAAAAAATAAAAAGTAGGAAAGAAAAGAACGAAAGCTTTATTTTATACTGATATAGTTCTTCTCTAAATGTCATTAATTATATTAAATTTGAATTATAAGATCATGATGTTTTTTTAAAATTACAAGCAAATATTTGCAAACACATAAACCTAAACTGGAAACTTTAAACAAATGTCGATAAATCAAAAAAGCAAAGGCCGGGAAGCAAGAAACAGAATTATAAGGAGTCAAATGTAATAACAATACTTAGAACATACAATCAAGATTCAAGCATATGTCCACAACTCTCATCTCATCCACCATGAAAAGAAAATGAAAAAGAAAAGGGGGCATAGTCTTTGGGGGCTGGGCATGAAGGAAAATATAGTTTTTTTAGTTGGAAAAATAACAAGAGAGTCTCAACTTAAATTCAGCCTCAGCCCACCACAATCCATCACTGAATCAGCCCAAGCAGCAACTTGTTTAACTGGAACCTTCCTACATGTCGAAACCTGCAGACCTGCAAAGATGTAGTTATAATATACGTCTTATCCATACCTTGCACACTAACCAATCTATCTTATAATCTACTGAGTAACAATCTTCCCCTGTGTCTTGAGCTTTGCTGCAACTGCTTCATCAGACAACGGCAGGTAGTAGATGCGTGGTGTGGCCTTGGTCTTCCGGAACAGGTCGTCCAGAGTAACAATTGGTGGATCGGCCTTCTCTGGAAGAGGGAGTGGAGGTGGAGGTGGAAGATTTAGCCTATCCCTTGCTGGAAGTGGCTGTTGTTCCCTTGCTGGTGGTTCCCTTGGTGGATGCAGGCGTTCCCTCACATTGAGTGGATTGAACAACGATGGTGGCGGGGGAAGAGGAGGTGCCATCTGCTGCTTCAGCAATTGCTGACGAGGGGAAGGTTGAGCACCAGATGGGGGATGAGTTGGAATTGTACTTGTTGAAGGAGTCACCGGAGATGCAAGTGGAGCCTCCATGCGCGTTTTGACTTCTTCAGGATCAACAAACTCCACGACCAACAAGCGGCCCCCATTTGGAGGCCACTGGAGATTGTATACAGCGTTACGAGTTTCTACAGCCTCTTCGACAGATGAGTACTGCATATATGTAGTAACTTTAGAAACTGCTCATACCCACCAGAGAAAATCTTCACGAGTTAATGTAAAGAGAAACAGACTTAAACACTACAAAAATGAACTGCATTCACAATGTTGAAGTTGTATATGAAATGAGAAATGTAGTTACGATGAGAGTAAGGACAGGACATACCGAGACATAACAGTGGGTTTTAATGTGATCCATCCAGAAACTGGTAACACTTCCAGTTTTTCCTAGAAGTTCTTGGACGGCTTTCAAAGTAAAAGGACGCAAAAAACGATCAATTCTGAGAGAATTAGTTGGGGACCTTGTTGAAGGTGGAACTACATAAGACCAACAAAATAATTTAGTTGGGAGAGTTGTTGATTTAAGATACAAATCAGAAATGCAATGAAGAACCTTGGAACTAACCTATGCGGTCCTTGGTTGCCTCTGCATTGGATAAGGAGTTCACCCCGGTAATGGGCTTGAAACCAGGCTCAGATGAACCCTTAGGTGTTAAGGAACCACTATGAGGCTCAGAACTCTTTAAGTCTTCAGCATTTGACCTGCGCACCTTCTTTACAACATCATTATTGCTAGCTGCTTCTTTGTCTGGAAATTGATAAGCACAAGTTAGCAGTTGACAGCTTAATATGAAAAAGGAAAAGTTAAAAGGAAAGAGATACAGTTGGCCATCATCAGAGTTATCAATTTGAATTAACTTGGATCTAGAGATTAACCATATTCAATAACTCCAGGCACATTAAAGAGCTTACATGAGCATCACTTATAAGTCATAATCTTAGAAAAATGGAGAAGGCATAGATTAGACATCTATTTGACAGCAAAAGCGAAATAAGTCATGTTGTCACAAACAATAGTCAGTCTTATGTTGTTCAAATGTTAGTTAAATGAACAGAGGATTGCCCATAATAATAGAAGGGGATAATTTCTACCACACCAACATAAACCAGATATTATTAACTACTATATATCTTTTTTTCAAGTAAGAGTCTTCTCCATACAAGGATCATCAGGTTGACATTATTTTGCAGCATGTCCAAAATTTCTCAAGAATTCCAGATAGGCCAATAGTTAAAAACAAGAAATATGTGGTCTATTGCAAAAAATGGAACATGGTATTGTTAGTTCATGGCACTATAATATCTATATTCCTGCAAATTAGGAATGTGGACCATATATTACCCATGGGAAGTTACCTTGAAATTTTCTTTTCATGGATGTCAGGGCAGAGGCTGTCTCATTTTCATCATTAATCTTCAGTTCAACAGATTTAACCTTTATCTCTACAGGTTTATCATGGCCAACTACATCCACATGATCCTCCTCTTCCCCACTTGGTATTTCAGATTTCTCCACATTTTCAGTAAATGAATCAGACTTGTCATCCATCTGTTTAATATCCGTTACATCCTCCTCCATTGAATCATCGCCAGAACTCCGATCTAGATTTAGTTTTTCTGGAAGACCTATATCACCACTATCAGTGTTCTTGAAACTATCAACATTTCCTGCATTGCTTTCAAAGGTGACTTCAATATGGGTTTTTTCATCATGGGAATCTTCAACATCCATCGGATGTGATTCACCATCAGGGACGGCACCACGGGGTGTCTGCTGAGCCGTCTCGGGTTTAATATCTAGTTCTAATTTGACATCATCATTAATTACATCTGTCTTTAGTTCATTTTTCTCAATAATGGAGACAGATTCAGTAGAAAAAGAATCAGATGTTACTTGAAACCCTAAATTAGGGTCAACCTCAGATACCTGATGCTTCAATGACTGGCCAATGGGATCTGGTTGTATCTTGGAATCGTCGTTTTCCATCTGATCCATTGAATGAATTGCTTCAATTTGAGTTTCAGTATCCTGCAAGTTCTGCCTGTTAAGAGGCGTCTCAAGAATGCTACTCTCATTAACCTGAGGCACCTGTGTATTAGGACCAGACAATTCAAGCTCAGCATCCTCCTTTGGGTGTCCAGCATCATTAACCAATATGGAAGCATCTCCATCCTCATTTGTTCCACGATCTTGTGTCTTTGATTCAACTGTCTTATCAACTACAGTAATTTCGGCGACAGAGGGTTCAGGAATTTGCTCTGCTTGCAGTCCAGGAGATTTTGGTCCCATAACCGAGTCATCCTCGACTACTTTGCCTTCTATGAGGTCCCCAGACTCGGGATGTACCTTAGCACCAATGTCAATCACTCCATCCGTAGATTCCATAGCACTAGCTGCATTTACTTTATCAACAGGAATCTTGGATTGGGTAGATTCATTTTCTTCTTTCTCCAAGGTACTCTGCATTTCCATGCGAACTGCTTCATCCAAACGCCTGACTAGATCTTGTTTCAACCCTGATGTAGTCAATCTACGTCTCTTAAGCTCTTCCTTAAGCTCAGTGACTTTCCACTGATCAACTGGTTTATTGCCAAGTTTGACATATGGCGACGACATCTTGTTTGATACTGACTTTCACTTTTATTAGACCTTCATCAAGTAAATATATAAAGCTATTAGTAGGGTATCAAGTTGAAGGGGATAACACATCTATAAACATGTCGTGAACTGAAAAGGCAAATATTCCCTTGCAGCAAGCTCCCATAAACTGCAGATGGATAAAATTATCTTCTCCAATTTTTTTTTTTTTAAAAACTACTACTACAGATGAATCTTGCTCAATCAGAGTTTTCATTTTATATACCTCTTCAGAATCTTGCTCAAACAGAGTTTTCATTTTATATCCCACTTCAGCAGGATACATAAAGTTTGAGACTTAACGCTTTGTGAGATCTCTAAATAAATTGAGTGAAGTGTAGTAATATACAACTCCTTACAAGTTGTACTATCTTCGCGAAAAAAAAAAAATATATATATATATATGTATATATATACTTCGAGATCAAAACTTCAATAACTATTTCAAACTAAGTAATATAATGAATTCGAATTATTCAAGTTGCACAAGTAAAGTCCGCTCGGTATTATGATGAATGCCAAAACAAGCATTAATTAAAAACAGCTTTTTCTGAATAAGAACAGAAGATTCAATAAAGTGGTTGTTTGGTCAGCTTTAGCTGTGTGGATGCTTTGAAAAATGTGAATGTTGTGATACTACTGGGATTGCAGGTTAGATAACACTCTCAACAAAATTCGGAAAATGAACCAAATTTAGGGATTTGGGAGCATTTCTTAAGACGAATGTAGAAATTTACCTATTCGGATGCGGGGTTTGAAATCTGCGAGTAATACACAGCGACGCTCTTATGGTGGAATCTAGGGTTGTCGACTGCCTGCTGGATGAATCGATCAGCCCGCTAACATATTCGTTCAATCGGATCTCGGCAGAGCAGCGGTTGTCATAATTCGGAGTTTCGAAAACGGTGGGTTACAGTTTGGGGGTTGAATCGGCGAGGAGGAGACGCGCCGTAGACGAAAGTGAAATGAGGGGTGGTGAATGAAACCCTAATTAAGATGTTGATTTTCGGTTATATAGTTGGGCTATTTTGTAATAAATGAAAACTTATATGGTTGTTGGGTATTATTTATATCCAAAACGGGTCGGGCCGTCTGCACTTTATATTTTATTTTCTTTATATTGGTTTGGGCTTTTTGACTTAGGACCAATGATATATAGAATATTAAAAAATATATATTTATAGGTGATCATGTTTAACTTTCGATTTTTGGTTCTATTATTTTGAAACAATAAGGGCATGTTTGGTAGTCATGATAGGATATAGCATGATAAGATTAAATTTATATGGTGTATCAAGATTATTTTAATCTCACCACCTTCTTAGGATTAAAATGTAAGGTAAATCAGTGATTTTGACACGGGCTCAATGTTTAATACCGGGCCGACGTGTTTATCATATTTGCTACCAAACACATGATTTAATAAGATAATTTAATCTTATCCTATCATATCTTATCTACCAAACATGGCCTAAATGAACAATTTTTACTACGGTTATTAGTTCATCATTGGAATCATTCAAGGTGGTTACGATTTTGAACGGATGATTCTAATTTTGAAGCAACAGTTCTTTTAAAAATGTTACTAAAAATGTATATTATTACATGAATTTGTAAGTTAACATACAATTTTATGTTATAATCAATAATTCGATAAAATATAAACTATAAATTTGAATTAACGATATAAAAAACTTAGTCAAGTAAATATTGGGGAACCGAAGGTTCACGGTTCTAAGTATTTAGAACTAAAACCGAACCATCAAAAAGTTCTAGAATCATCATTTACAATTCAATTATGACCTGATTTTGATTATTTTAAACATCTCAACATTTATTATCTTCACTCCGTTTTTATTTCTCATGCATATTAAGATGATATTGAATTTGATATGTATTGTTGATCGAATCAAGTTTTAGTTATTTTATTAGAGATAATTTACATTTAATTATCTATAATATGTATATCTCTAATACATTTAATTATTGAAAAGGTTTCACATGCTAGTTATCTGGTATAGTATGTATTTAATGTATAGATTTGAGAGATATATATGATTATAACGTAAAGATAATATTATAACCACTTGCATTACATATTTAATTATAAAATAATGTGTTCCTTATTTTCCTCGTAACACATTTAATTTATTTAATAATCAACTAATATTTTTTGTTTCACTCAAATACACGTACTTAATTAATGAATATTGTGAAACCATTATTTCACCATGACACATTCAAATTATTCGTTAAAACACGTGTGAGACTTAAATGTCCAAATTATTCGTGGACGGAAGTAGTATTATCCACCACTTCGTCCTCTCCAAAGAGAGGCACTTCTTTTTGGCACGCGGATTAAAGAATTTTTTGTTAGCCTTTAAAGTGTTCTAGAAATGCAAAGGGAAAAAATAAGGGTGCAATTAGTGTTTACTAATTACACTCTTATTGTCATTTAACACCCCTTATTATTTCCATTTTGAAAAATATTTATCTTTGGAGAGAACATTCCAAAATGTAATACACCCTATTTTGGTGAGGACGAAGTGATTATTTTTCTTTAATTAATTTGTTGGTTTCATAAATTCAAAATTAAGATATATATTTTTAAAATAAAGATAAATTATAAACTACTCCATCCGTCTCACGAAAGTAGTCCCCCTTATTTTTTCTATACGTAAGTCAATATCTTTATTAAATTTACTTTAATACTATTTATTTTTTACTTATAAAATTTGCTAAAAAGAGAAATGAAACTATTTTCGTGGGACGTACCAATCAAAAAAGAGGGATTACATTGGTGTGGAGGGATGAAGTATTGTTTATTTTTAAAACAATGATAAATTAGTGTGTGAATTCACTTCTTTCTTGATTGTTAGTTTCGAGGTGCATTATATTTTCAAGCCCAAGAGCCCATTTCGGTAATATTCTGTGAGCCCATTTAAGTAATGGATTCGGGGCCCATTTTATTAATGGATCATAAGCCCATTACAAATATCACTCATCACAATTCACATAACCCCTTTTTCTCTCACAACAACGCACGCACACAAAGTACCAATTTTACTATCCCTTGACCCTCATTTCCTCTTCTACTTCTCCGGCGATAAATCTCCGCCACCTACAACCGCCTTCGCCGCCACCTGCATCTCTGCCTCGCTACACCAACAGTAGCATCTCCTTCGTCGTCGGAAAGAGCACCAACGCCGCCACCGGCCGACATCGAACATCGACATCAGTGAGTCTAGATTCCTCCATTCTCTCTTCTTATTCCTTCCGATTATTTCTCTTTCCTCCCCATCTCACTGATTCTGCTTGCGATTTGCTAGGGCTTTGGGTATGCATGTGTGCCCTAAGGGTTTTCTTAGTTCAGTATAGAGAAAGAGAAAGGTGAAGAGTAACATGAGTGAAGAATGTAAAACGAGCTGGTCTTCTGGTTAAGAGATTTAATATGATAATTTAAGAACTTTACTTTCGATGTTGTTGAGTTGTGCTTGTTGCGTCAGCTCAGAGGATGCTACTTCTTTTGTTTAAGTAGATTTCTTTTGTTTTGTCATTTATAATGTAATAGTTGGTTAAAGATTGAGCTTTAGTACTAATTTAGTGTCCATTAGCAAGAAGAAGCCCATTTGTTTTTTCTATTCGTTCAAATCTTCAACGGCTTGTATCCAAGTTCTTGATAGGGAGTTGGGTTTCTCAAACAGTAATTAGAAACTCTGATGATAGTTTATGTTCGTATAGAATTGGATTTTTAATGGTTAGTTGAACTTCTCATATGATCATTAGCTGGTAGCATTCTTGCATTATTGTGCTTTACTAAAGCTTATTTTCCCATTTTGGTCATTGTAGAATCAGGTGCGACCATGTGAGTTCGTAAGTTTTGCTTCAGTTAGGAATTTATCCTCGTAACTCAATTTCTAAACCTAAACTATGTTGTGAACTGAACCAGTTCTCTGATTATACTTCTTAGTTTCTTGAGGATTATGTTTGAGAAAGTACTGTTATCGTTCTAACTAAGCTGTGAAAATTTGTAGGCACTTCAAAATAAGTTTCTCAATAATATTGCCTGAACAGCAACAAAAAGTAATCAAAAGCTGCTGATTTTAGATGCCTAACTTTTTTTCGTACTGAATTAATCTTTGACCAGGCCAACAGGAGATTGGTTTTATATACTTGCACCTTCGTAGTTTATTAACCATATACCTTTTCATTATTTCAGCTTCTTAGAGTTCCCCATACCACATGACATAGCAGTCATTGATGAAGTTAGTCTTGATGGCAGACACTGTATGGTATGTCAACTTTATTTCTCTCATTTTAAATTTGTTCCATTACTATTGGTTAATCAAGTTGTAATCGTGTTCCAGGCTACAGCCTATGCTTAAGAGATAGGATTTGGATAGCAAATTAGCAATATTTATTGATTAGACATAAGTGGTTGGAAAATAAATTAAATATGATTATGGTGTTGCCGAAAACTTAGCTTTGGGCTTAAACTCTTCACTGGTTTTCTATTTCTTATTCATGGTGTTGCCAACATGCTCCTATAAAGAGTCGCTGAAACAGAAATTTGAAATTTAGTAATACTTTTTGCTTCTGACAGATTCCTTTCCTTGAAGAATCGAGAGATATCTGGGCCTTCCTGGCTAGGGTTCACTATGGGTGAAAGGAGGAACCACAAATTGTTTTGGGATACCGAAGATGAGACTAAACTTGTGTCTGCAATGAGGGAACATAGTTCTTGGGCTGGAAAGGAACATCATTCTAGTCATGGTAGTGGCCGCTATCATGAGTTTTCTGATTCCAGATCCACTAGTGCACAAGATGCTAGGGATCATCCTGGATGGTCATCCTGGGAAAAAATTGAACCTACTGAACCAATGAGTCGTAACTTCAAGAATACTTATGAAGAGAAGGAAGTCAGTGGGGGCAAAAGATATCACAAGAACATTTCTCCTGGTTTTGAGGAAATGGAATTGGATGATTACAACCATAGTCATGAGTATGATCGAATCCATCCCCGGAGGTTTGTGGCAGCACCAAATATTCATACATTTATTATTTATAAATCTGGAGAGCAGATCATAACACTGCCGTTATTTTAGAAGGACGCTACTTTATCTTAGCATTATATGATTATAATGTTCTACCACTGCTTTGTTTTCTTTCTAAAACTGTAAAGAGATCTATATTTGTTATCACTTTCTTCCATTTCTTGATATTTCTAGAAGGCAAATGGTCTATAATATGCATGTCTTTAATATGTAATAAGGATACCTGATTGAAAATTTATTTGGTCCTGACCTCAGGTACATGGGAAAAGGCAGGAGCAGGAGCCCGAGCAGAAGTAGAACTCTAGGAAGAAGCCGGAGCAGGAGCTTGAGTATAGGAAGGGAAAGGGTAAGAGAAAGGGATAGGGTTAGGGAAAGGGAAACAGAAAGGGAAAGGGAAATAGAAAGGGAAATGGAAAGAGAAATGGGAAGGGGAAGGGACTGGAGCAGGAGCAGGAGTAGAAGCAGAAGTGATGGCTATGGTTTTACAAATGATCACAGGAGGAGTGGCAGTCCTATAGGAGATTATAGGCGCCAGTCCCATGGTTGGAGTGACAAAAGAAGTGGTCCAGAAAAGTCATCTCAAACATGTAGAGATTTTGCTTCAGGTCGGTGCAGGAAGGGCAGCCAATGCAGATTCTTTCATCCTACTAGTATAAGTCACAGAGACGGAGACCTTTTGGAAGATGACAGAATAGAAAGTTGGAGAAGCAGATCAGATCGTGGCCAAATCTCAAAACATCTTTACACTAGATTAGGATTTGAATCAAGGGATCGTGTTTCTGATCTGTATGAAGAGGAGGAAGAGCAGTTCATGAATAGAAGAAGTAGAAATTCAATTCCTTGCAGGGACTTCAAGCAGGGTTATTGCCGTTGGGGAGACAACTGTAGATTTTCCCATGATGCTGCTTCTGGTAGCTTTGCCCAAGACAATAGAAACCCCGCCTTTGATAAGGAGGACTTTGACCACCGACAGCATAAAAATGGGAAACCATTATGCAAGTTTTTTGCTGCTGGCAAGTGTAGTAGGGATAACTGTAGGTTCTCTCACGAGGATCCGAATCTTAACAATATAGAAGGCAGGCTAGATAAAGTCACAGAAAGCCAGAGTTCACATGGCAAGAGTAACTGGCGGAAGTGGGATGATGTTCCAAGAACCTCTGATACTCCAAACTCCACCGGCTGGGGTGAACCTATTAGGGATAACAGTAGGTTCTCTCATGAAGAACCAACTCTTAACAACCTAGAAGGAAAACTAGATAAAGTCACTGAAAACCAGAGTTCACATGGCAAGAATAACTGGAGGAAGTGGGATGATGTTGCGAGAACATCTGATAATCCGAACTCTACTGGCTGGGGTGAACCTATTAGGGATAATTGTAGGTTCTCTCATGAGGATCCAACTCTTAACAACCTAGAAGGAAGGCTAGATAAGCTCGCTGAAAACCAGAGTTCACATGACAAGAGTAACTGGCGTAATGCTCGGAAGTGGGATGATGCGATGAAAACCACCCCTGATACCTCGAACTCCACTGGCTGGGGTGAAGCTATTGCTACTAATACAACTGGAACTGGTGATGTTACTAATGGGCAGGGTGATGGTGGATGGAACCTTAATTCAAAAAACGTGAACAAATGGGGAATACAAGATTGGACAAGTAAATCCTTAGATAGTGAGAGACAGCCTTCGCATCTTGGGGAAACCGGTGGCTATGGTGGAGAAACAGGCACTGCTAAATCTATTGCTTTGGACAACTTGCCTAACGAGCAAGAACATCTTGTGTTACATGGTCTGCACTTGCAAAATAAAGACAGTATTGAGAACCTTCATGGATCGAGTGCTTTGGAGGAGAACCAGAGTCTCACTGTCAAAGCTTCAGAGCAGAATGTTCCTCCAGCCTCCTCTCATATTGAACAGCAGCATTCTGGGGTAATAAAGAGTAAACCGATGACTTTGTTTGGGTCTAGCATTCTTGATGAGGTAAAGGAAACCAGGTACACGAATCATCCAGCTCTTCTATCTGGACAAAGTTTCAACCCAAATGGTACAAGTGTGTTTCCTGGGCATTTATCAGTCTCCAGTGAAAGTGATAGACCGCAGAATATGCTCTACGCTAACGTGCCAAATGGACACGGTACTGATTGGAAGCGTCCTGAGGCACATACAATCAATCCTTCAAATGTGCAAACTCATGGCCAGACTGATACAAATACTTTTCTGTCACCTGGATTGTTAGAAGCTCAAGTTCCTCAAATTTTGACCAATCTTTTAACTAGTATACGTTCCGATAAAGTCAGCAACTCCCCAGTCACTAAAGATGGTCAAAACGTTTCTGTCGTGATAGATCCTGTTTCTTTGATTCAGAGCTTTGTGAATGAGCAGTCTCAAAGGTATGCTCGTACAGATGTCTCGAGTTCTAAGGGGATGCTGCCTTCTTTTTCTGGTATCACAGGTTCTCTACCCGTTGTAAGCAACACTGATGTAGAAGATAATATAAATGCTGTTTCACATGATCAGTTTAATTCCATGAGAAAAGACAGAGAATATGCTGAGCCTGACAAGCATAATGTAGCTCAAGGAACCCATGAGAATAATCAGATGCAACTGAGAAGATCATCTCCCTCATCTGTAGTTGGTGCAGGAGTTGAGAGTCCAAAACTGAAGCATCCAGAAAGTCCGAGACAGCAAGTGGAAGTGGTTGAAAATTTAGGAGTCACCGGAGACAGTAAAGCCACGATTGAGGAAAGCAAGGACAATCAAGAGAATAAACCTTCTGAAGATGTTCAGGGGAAACTTGAAGAGGGCGGTGCTAGCAAGGATGAAAAAGGGATTCGTTTATTTAAGAATTCTCTGGTAGAGTTGGTGAAAGATATCTTGAAGCCTACATGGAAGGAAGGTCGTATGAGTAGAGATGTTCACAAAAACGTTGTGAAAAAAGTGGTTGACAAAGTTTCCAGCGCCAGTCAAGCTGATCAAATTCCGAAGACGCAGGATAAAATCGACCAGTATCTATCATTGTCCAAACCAAAAATAACCAAGCTTGTACAGGTTATCACTTCGTTATCTGCACACTTTAGAAATATACTCATTCATGAAGGGACTTGTTATTGTTGCTGTTAGATATGGTTACACGTGACTAGAGTTACCAAATTGCAGTCATCAAAATCTGTTGCCCACATATCACATCTTAAGCCAATATGAGAATCTTCGATCATTTCCTAAATGTACGTGCTTTCCTGCAGGCCTATGTAGAACGTTGCCGAAAACCAGATGCTTGATCAAGACACTGAATCCTATATCGGAATATGTATTCTCAGTTTGCGTGGTTTTATAGCATGAACCTGTGGACCTGCACGTTCATAGAAGAATATTTTGCGAGTCGAACATACTAAGAATTGGGCGCCTCATACCTTGTGTTCTTGCTCTCTCCCCATGGCTGAAAGCCTGAAACACACAACTTCTCGTGATGACTTGGGCCTATCACCCCTTCATTGTTCTTCCCATCTGTACAGTCACCTCTCCACTGTCATGTTCGAGAACTCGTTTGAGAGGTGCTTACATTACGGGATATGATGGAACATTTCAATTTAAGTTTGATGGAAGTCAAGACATAACTGTAGGTGGGATATTCTTGTAACATCTAGAAATTTTTGCTTCAGATCTAGGAAATTATACTTCATTTTCTGATTCCTGCACAGCTTGTTTATGTTTATCTCATGTGTGTTTCTATTTACTCATAATGCAATAAGATTGTGAGAGATGAAAAATGAATGTAACTCAACAATAGTGACATTTTGAGGACATCAATCTTTCTAAGTTGCAGCAATATTTCAGTGTCTATAAATAAATACAACCATATGTATTTATGCCTTTAGGTGTTCCACTCACTCAATATGTCACGTACAACATTTAATTTAAATTATAAAAGACGCGTCACGTGATGGAGAATCCGCTCCACCTAAGAGCAAAAATGCCGACATCTTTCCGCGTTCAAGTAGTTTTCTTACCTATTTCGTTATGAATTGCAGATGTTTTGGTTTCTTAAAACTAATTTCTATTCCTATTCGTTTTTAGCTAACAACATTTTTAGGTTAACTGCAATGACCACTCTCTCCTTATTACGAATTCACTTTTTTATATAAATTGTAAAAAAGAAAAAAGATGAAATTTCAAACGTTTTTTTTTTAATCTTCTTTATTTATTGAAATATTCCTCTACAGTAGAGTCGGAGACTGACTTTCATGACGAGGTAAAAAGGGACTTTCGGGATTGAGGTGAAACGACTTAAAGAGATACTCACGATGGACACCATTGTTAGGGTCTTCACTTCAGTTAAAATATAAATAAGAGATGATTATGTATAAGGTGGAAATTAATTTTTTTTAACCATCCATAAAAGAATTTATAAAAATAAAATAAATATAACTATGGGCTGATTAATGGGTCGAAAGCCCATTTAAGAAAATCCGTTATCGAGAAAAATCCATTCCTTCTCTCTGCATTTTACCTTGCAATACATTTCTTCTTCTTCTTCCCATCTTTCTCCAAAAACAAGCTTCTTCTTCTCTTCTTCTTCTTCGCAAGTTTAACTGAACTGACCATAATATACCCTTCGAAATGAACGCAATTACCCTAAATTTTCATCACTGCCCACGATTGCCTTCTGCCATGTCAGCAATTCCTGCTCCACTTCGAGTTTCTCCAGTTATGTGTTTTACTACTTCGTCTTCCTCCTCATTTCGAGATATTCCTCAAAGGCCCCTCGTTTCCTTCGCGAAGAAGAAGAATTCTGAGTCGGAGGCAGTTTTGAGTCCTTCCATTGCTGAAGAAGTCTTCATGGATGACGGTGAAGAAGATGACAGTTTTATTGATGGTATTTACTTTTCTTTATTGAATTTAATATAAACCCTTTTTCCTGTTTGGCAGAATCTGTTTATTTGTATTGCAATCTTCTATCCCAATTGTAAAAAAGCTGTCTTTTTTTCTTTTCCAATTACTAAGTAGCTCTGCTGCCTATTTGCTGTGTTTAGGGAAGTATGAATGCTGCAAGGTTATGGTTTTATAAGTAGGTAAATTGGGAGATAGATGCAGTGAATAAGGTAATGTAGAAGTGTATTTTTGAAAATTTGATGTTCTTGCTTCCTTGTTGTGACTTGTTTTTTGGTGTACATTTATCATTTTGTGCACAATCTTGCTGAATCAGTGCACTATTGTTTTAGTGAAGAAGCTGGTCTTTGAGAATCGATGATTGTGTTTCTGAAATGTATGGAATAAGAACAGCTTACCCTTTTTTTGGTTATATGCATTGGTGATGTAATAGATGCTGATTTCCTAGTTCATTACTCGACTAGCAATGATACGTTACACCTCCTTCGTAACCGTGCAGATGAGTTACTAGAAGATGATGGTTATTTTGATGATGAGTACTTTGAAGAAGAGGCCGAACCATCGGTGGGTTATGTCTTTTAGCAAACTTATTTTTTTTCAAATGATATGTCAATTTCATGTTTTATGTACAATGGTAATCACATTCATATTGGGATGCTCTGTTTTGCTGTCGGGTGTTGACCTTTTCCTTCCTTTTTATGGTGCTCAAACCGTTTTCTTGTATTTTTCTTTCCTCACTGAAGGTAGGAGATGGAGCCGGAGGCGGTGGAATCTCACTTGCAGGGACGGGATGGGATAAAAAAGCCTTGGAAATTGCTGAAGAAGTCTCTCTCTCGTTTGATGGGGAACTCGGTATATATGCATTTAGGACACTGCTCAATGCCACCATCCAAGTTCGAATAGAGAGACTTACAAATAAGTAAGACATTGCTAATCACGTACTATTATTTGTAATTGATGTTGCATATTAGGGTTCTTGTTTTGCTACTGAAGGCCTTTGTGCAGTTCATTGTCTCGTTGGACATACTCAATTATGAGTTACGACCTCAATAACGTGCTTCTTCTTTATAGGCTTATCTAGCTAGATCATGACTTCATTCTTCACAAACTTCATTCTTGCTTTATTTCATGAAACCTGCATATTATGCACGCATAGCATACACCCGTTTTTCCATCTCCACTTATTCAACACGATGGTTTTGAGGAACCTTACAAGTTACAACGGTATACTGTTAACATTCGACAGGTCTGGCTCTCCCACTATGACGGATATCGAGTCTTTCACAACAACATATAGAGCACGGCTCGATGAAGCAGAAGCTGCAGGAAATATTCCTCCAAATATCACTATAGAGGTTTTCTATTCTATATCATGAACTCTCTTTCAATGTGCTTTACTAAGTTATGCCACTTTTATTAGTGTATTCTTATTAGGATTCAAAATCACTATACCTTTGGGGGTGTTCGGTTACCTAAGACTAGATTAGTCCGTGATTGTTCGGGATTGATTTGGTCTAAGACTATTTTTGTCATAGGGAGAAGACCAAGATAAACAAGTCATGACTAATCCTACCTGGCACAATCTCGGGATTAAATCACGGGTCGTATCCATCCAACCAAACAACCCATAATAATTAATATGAGACTAAATCATGGATAATTCATCCAACCGAACAACCTGGTAGTATATGCTTTACTAAGTTTTCTTTCCAGGTGTCTTCACCAGGCGTGGAGAGGGTTGTGCGGGTCCCACAAGATCTCGAACGGTTCAAGGATCGTAACTTGTTTGTGAAGTACGTAACAGAAGGGACGGAAACAAGTCTCTCCTCGGAGCACGAAGGAATCTTTAGGCTTGTATCCTATGATGAGGAAAGCAGGTGGTGCATTTGGGGAATAGCAGATGTGAGAGTGAATAGGGAAAAGGCAGGGAAAGGAAGGCCTCTCAACAAGAAGCAGAGAGAGTGGCGATTGAATACTCCTTTTCATTCTCTGCGTTTAGTCAGATTGTTTTCTGATATATGAAATTTTGTAGTAGTAGTTCTTTTTTTCTTTTTTTTTACTTTCTTATTATATAGTGTTTTATTCACTTATGTAAATATACCCACATTATATATGAAATCATCATTTTAATAAACTTAGTAAAGTGTTTGCCTTGATTTATATTAAAAGTAGATAAATATTACTATCATAAATATTATTATAAAATTTAAAAGGTATTTTAGATACAACAATTTTTTTTTCATGATTTATTCTATCAAATCAAATAATAAATTATATATCTTGTATAAATATAAAATATAGTATTGATATATTGCACGGTGAATGTAAAGAAGTAAGCTATTATCTCAACAATAATAAGACAAATTGGTATTTACGATGATGAATCATCCGATTAAATAGTCAAATTTCAATTTAATATAATATTAATATAGTATAATTTTAGAATATATAATAAAAAGTCCTTTTGTTTTCAAAAAATTATAAACCATTATTTATCTATAATTTTTGAGAAAAAAATGATCCTGATTAGGTACTGACCAGGCTGGATCGTGAGAATAACAATAATATTTCTAACAAAATTAACACAAAGAGATCTTGCTTCTTTTTATAATTCGATTGTTGGCAAGGTTAAGCCATCTTTTAGAATATATCACATTTTATTTCATCCTATTTAGCAAATTAACCCTAAATAAACTATAAAAACTTTAGATATATAATATGGTATGATCAATCATTAAATCTGGAATTCATTTCACAAATTCAAAATATGTCAATTTTGTTTGGTTTACAAAATATAGAATATAAAAACTGAATGATTTTTTAAAAAATTCCAAAGATTCTTTTGTACCAACCAATTAATTCCAAAACTAAAAACAATAATCTAAACAATAAAAAATAGCCTAAAAAAGGCTATGACTAATTAGGCCAAATGAATGATAATCTCAATGTTAATTAATTAGGTATTCCTTTTTGGTATCTTTGATTAGTTTATAGTAGGGGTGAGCAAAATTAATCAAATCCGAAAAATCAATTCGAACCAAACTGAAATATTAAATTTGGTTCGGTTATTTTGGTTTTTTAGTTTGATTTGGTTTGATTTTATTTTTTTATCCGA
This sequence comes from Leonotis leonurus, assembly GCA_026898415.1. Lineage (NCBI taxonomy): Eukaryota > Viridiplantae > Streptophyta > Magnoliopsida > Lamiales > Lamiaceae > Leonotis > Leonotis leonurus. Next base: position 1,053,283 of record JAPKLX010000003.1, on the reverse strand, counting down.
ATTTTAATTTGGTTTGGTTCGGATTAAGGCAAAGCCAAACTGAAAAACCGAATTATTTTATTACTATTATAATATATTTTTTATTTTTATTAAATAATATTATTTTATCATATATATATTCATTTTAATTATATTTTATCTTATATTTTAATATTTTAAAAATTATGTAGGACATTAAATGTAAATACTCTAATATTTTTTAGATTTACAACAAATAAAATTATAATATTTAATAAATTAGATAATATTTGTTATTATTTGAAACTTGAAAATTATTGAAGATGTATATGTCGATTATTTTTTATTATAATTTTTAATTTTGAATATTTTAAAGTTTAATTTTTTTATTTTTCGGTACATAGAAGTTATTAAATATATATATATGTGTGTGTTTAGTTTTTAATAATTAATTATTCTTAAAATTAAACGAAATCGATTACGAAATAAAATGTTTGAACAAACCGAACCAATTCAAACCAAATCGAAATAAATTTGATTATTTTGATTTGATTTGGTTATTTTTTTCAATTCGAATTTTAATTTGATTTGATTTAATTTTTAACAAAACCGAATCAAATACTCAAATACTCACCCCTAATTTATACAAAAGGTTATAACACATTCATTAACTTTTTCAAATCTAAACCTTTTTTCTTTTTTTATTTAATTATTACACTTGCAATGCTTTTTGCAAAAGATTATAATATATACCTTAAAGAATGCTTTCTTTTATGGGCATCATTCCTATTGGCCTTTTTTGGCCTTTCATGCATTACAAGTACATATTGTAATTAAATTTGTAACACATTTTTATTTATTTGTAATAATTACTATATGTGGCAGAAAGTTAAAGTGTTGATTGTCTCTTAAAATTTGGCTTCAAATTTAATGACTTGTAACAAAAAAAAAGCATTTTAACCTATTTGGCTTTGGTGAGTGTATTATGATATTTATTTATTTATTTTAATAAAGTTGGATAATGTATTTAATTGAATTATATATATAAAATAAAAGGCTACATTTAAAAAAATAGGGAAATGATAACTTTATTATCTTTTTTCAAGACCTTTAATTTTAAATATAAAATAACTCATCACATATAAAAATAAATAATAATAAAAAACTAAGGTAGCATCTACATCTTTATGTGCTTGTGACTCAACTTTATTGCATGAGCATTAATCATTATTCATGAAACACCCCACTTACAAAAACTATTTAATTGTATTTTTTTTAAATTATTTTGGCGCAGACTTTTAAATTATCTTTCTTTCAAACTATTATACTTTTTCATCCAAATTAATTTACTATATTTTACTTTGAAGAAAAGTTTATGGTCTTACTGTTGGAAGTGTAATTAAATTAACGATTTACGGTTGTATTATTTTAAAATCGTGGTTACAAGGTTTCAATTTCGATAAGTATTTTATTTCATTTTTTGGGATTTATTTCTTATTGACAAATTGAAATAATCTGTGATAGCAATTAGTATATAATACTACATCCGTCCCGCTAAATGCGGCCATAAGAGATTCGATACGAAAATTAAGAAAGTAAATTATTGTGTTTTAAAAAAGTAGGAGATAAGTATTTTAAAATTAAAACTTTTTCATTTTTAGGAAAGTGACTACTTTTAGTGGGACGTCTAAAAAGAAAACGTGATCACGTTTAGCTGGCCGGATGGATAAACTGGCCGGATGGAGTAGTTTTTTTCATTAATCCTTTTTATACTTAAATTTCCTATAATTATTTAAATTTATTTTCTTAGTTTTACTACTATACTGCAAAATATCATTAAATTATCATGTGCATAACCATTCTTTCAATTGCTACCATTTAATGCAACCACAGTCAAGTTTCTATAAATTAACCAATTATTTGATGACATGTATTAATTGATTCTCACTCTAGGATTAGTATATAGATTAGGTTACATGATATGCAAATATTTATTCTTTGTATGTTATCTATAAAAAACCTTAACAAAAAGAGAGATGATTTTTAAATATAAATTTTTTACAGTGTTTTTAAAATTTAATAGAAACTTTCAAATAATTTTTAAAATATATATGATTTTGTTAGTAACTCGATTTTTGACATAAATATTAATTATATTGTAAAATTACCAACATACAATAAGTTATGTCATGTCAAATTGAATTTAGGAAAAAATTAAATTTATTAAAAGCCAAATTAATAAAGTTTAGTTATTTTATAAATTAATCAGAAACAATATTAAATTCGAAAAATATTCAATTTTTGTGTATTTAATAATTATTTACTCTTACAAAATAGATATTTCCAAAAAAACAAATAACATGAAATATAATTCAAATATAGTCGTAGTGGGCTCCATTTTGAGAGCCGTAATTCAATTTAATTTATGGTTGAGGCTGCTGCTCTGTTTCTTCTTCTTCTTCTGCTGCTGCTGCTGCTTTCCAACGTCTCTCTCTGCACTCTCTGATCATTCATCATCTCTTTCTCTCTCTATCCCCACTACTCTCTTTCTATAACAAACTTCTGATAATGATGAGATAAGAACCAAATAAGGAAACCCACAATACCAATCCAATTCTCCTCCGCCTCAATACGTAGCAGAGCTTCACGTTTCTCATAATCCACTCACGCAATATGCATACGCTCTGAAACTACATCTATATATAGCCAAATTGAAACAGCCATATCACCTCTGAGGAATTCCAGGTCTGCACTTTACTTAAAGCATCCAGACTTCACGTGCTCTTTCAACAGAATTCATTTATTTACAGCTGAACCAATTCTTGAATATATATATGTGTGTGTGTGTGTGCGCGCGCATTGGTGTTTCTTTTTGAGTGAGTATATCCATCAAAGTTCGAATCTTTTTTCTTGTTGTAGCAGGAAAGGAGCAGTTTCTTGATTTTGTGAAATGGGACTGCGGTGGTGGTTGGCGGCGGTGGTGGCGGCGGGGTTGGTGTTTGGCGGTGGTTATGGGTTCCCGGAGGAGGATCTGGTGGTGAGCTTGCCACGTCAGCCGGTGGTGAAGTTCAAGCAGTATGCAGGTTATGTAGATGTGGATGTGAAGAATGGGAGAAGCTTATTCTACTACTTTGTGGGGGCTGCTGAGGATCCTGATCACAAGCCCCTGACTTTATGGCTCAATGGAGGTGCATTTATTATTTGTTTATTTTGTCTGTGTATGAGCTTGATTTGTCTCTAATTTGGAATTTTCAAGATTCATATTCCAGTGATTGATGCCACTTTTCAATTATTCTAGAAGTGAATCTTGAGTTGAAGATGATGGATTGAGTTCATGTTTCTTGTGAATTTTGACTGTAATGTGATGGTGAAAAGGGTTTATCTGTGTTTTGAAGTGAAATCTAATATAGAAGCACTCAAGATGAAGAAGAAGCCCTTTAAGTGTGTGTGATTGTGGGTTGTTCATATTTGGTGAAAAGCACATCTAGTGCTCTTTGATGTGTTGATTGTGTGTTTGTTGTGTTCAATTTTGGTGAAAAACACTTCTAGTGCTGTGCAAGATTCCTTGAGGAACAGCTTTTGTTCTCTCTATGATCTTGATCTTGTTTAGAAAGAACACGATACTCGATCTCGACCCGTTTCTTGAGGCTCAAAGTAGAAGTTTATAGTGCAAAAAGAGTGATCAGTAGTTATTGTGTTTCTGAGATTAGCATTTGTGGTGCTGTGTTAAGGCCCGGGTTGCTCGTCGATGGGGGGAGGCGCGTTCACGGAGTTAGGTCCGTTCTTTCCCAGTGGCGATGGCCGGAGCCTCCGCCTTAACCCTAAATCATGGAACAAAGGTAGACTGATTCAGCATTGTCTTCATCTCTTTGCTTAAAACTTGCAAGAAAACTTATAGTTTGCTAACAAATTGTGTTTCTTGCTTTTGTAGCATCAAATCTTCTCTTTGTCGAGTCTCCAGCCGGTGTAGGATGGTCGTATTCGAACACGACCTCTGACTACACATGCGGAGATGCATCCACAGGTAAGAAGCTACACCTTGCTCGTTGCTCTTCTACTGTATTAGTACAAGCACATGTTCTACGGCTACATGTTTCGTCCTTATGATGCTAGATCGATAGTATTGCACGAGTTACTCGAGGGAATCTAGACTATGATGGGGTAATCTGAGCTGTGTTTCATCTTCTATTGCAGCCATGGATATGCACATGTTCATGATGGGATGGTACAAGAAGTTTCCTTCATTCAAAACCAGAGATTTGTTTCTCACAGGAGAAAGCTATGCTGGTAAGAATCTTACCATACTAGTCATGTCTGCGTTTCTTCGTGTTGATTCGGGTTCGGATAGATGAAGTCGTGTCTGCGTTTCTTCGTGTAGGGCATTACATCCCACAGTTAGCCATTGCTCTTCTCGACCACAACGAGCACTCTAAAGACTTCAAGTTCAACATCAAGGGAGTTGCTGTAAGAACACATCACAGAACGCCATCCTTTTGTTGGATTTTGTTTCCCTTTGTAAATTTTCGAAACTGAATCTCTTTTTGCAGATTGGCAATCCGCTTCTGAGGCTCGATCGTGATGTTCCAGCGACATACGAATTCTTCTGGTCACACGGAATGATCTCAGATGAAACTGGACTTGCCATCATGAGTGACTGTGAGTTTGAGGACTATACCTTTCCTAGCCCTCACAACGTCTCCAAAACCTGCAATGAGGCCATCTCCGAGGCAAATGAGATCGTTGGCGAGTATATTAACAACTACGACGTTCTTCTTGATGTATGCTATCCATCCATCGTAGAGCAAGAGCTTCGACTCAGAAAAATGGTAACGTTACGTCCCATCGTTAAAAATTCTTTCGTTGAACAACGACACGAGTATGAACAACACTATGTCCCGTTGCAGGCCACCAAGATCAGTGTTGGAGTTGATGTTTGCATGAGCTACGAGAGGCGGTTCTACTTCAACCTTCCTGAGGTGCAGAAGGCTCTACATGCTAATCGAACCAAGCTACCGTATAGGTGGTCCATGTGCAGCGGGTGAGACGAGAGCCTACCGAAAACCTCCTCCTCCTTCCTTCCTTCAACAAGCTTTTCACATTGTGTTTGTTACTAAAACTTGCCTTAAACTCTGCAGCCTTCTGAATTACACCGAAGCCGATGGTAACATCGACATGCTTCCTTTGCTAAAACGGATAATTCAGAACAAAATCCCAGTCTGGATCTTCAGGTAACAACCTAAACCACACTACTCTTCAACTTAACAAGAAAAATGCAAAGTGATCATATAAAAAACTCTGCACATTATCCGAATTTCAGTGGCGATCAGGACTCGGTCGTACCATTACTCGGTTCACGCACATTAGTACGAGAGCTGGCTCATGATCTCAAGTTCAAGATCACAGTTCCATATGGAGCCTGGTTCCATAAAAGACAGGTACTTACATTCGAACCTCTTGTAACGGAATATGATTAACTATAATTATAGTCATGATGCCAGATGAACGGACTAGAATTCTAGACATAGTAACAGAACCGTTTCTCGTTTCTTTCCTCCTCGAATACATATACATGGCATGAATGGTGAAATGCAGGTAGGGGGGTGGATGACTGAGTATGGGAACCTGCTTACTTTTGCAACAGTAAGAGGTGCTGCTCATATGGTGCCGTATGCACAGCCGTCGAGGGCTCTGCATCTCTTCAGCTCGTTCGTACGGGGAAGGAGATTGCCGAACGAGACGCGGCCTTCCATCGATGAATGATGATTAAAGGAGGGGAGACTGGAGAGGTTGATGCTGCTTTTGGTGTTTGTTTTGGATTTGCATTCACAGTTGTGGTTGAGTTCAGTTTGTGTTAAAGGCAGAAAAAGGTCCATTTCTTAGGTGTTATAAACTAACTCAATGCAGAAGAAGCAAAGGAAATTTTAAACACAGAAATGAAAGTATTCATTGTGTGGAGAGAATGGAAATCTTTTTAGAAATGCCTTCTCATGCAATATTACTGTTTGAATATTATCATAAATATATTTAAAAAAAAATATTAATATGATAAACTTATTTAAAATTATATAATAATTAAATTAGTATATGTTCTTTAAAATAATAATGTTAATTGTAAAAATTGATATTTTTATAATTATACTATACATTTGAAACATGAAAATTATTTAGAAATAAAAAAAAATGAAATTGTACACTTCAAAAAAAATTAAAGGGGGTAATTAATATTAAACTACTCTAAAATTAATAGTTGATAATTAATAAATTTTATCGAAAAATTTCGGGTAGAATATTTTATCGAATTAACTAAAATTATTCATATATATATATTTTTTACATTTATCGAATATTTGCAAGAAATTCAGTTAATTCGAATATTTTGAATATTGAATATTTTAAATTATCAAATTAAAACATAATTTCATAGAATTAATTAATATTAATAAAAGTAAAATAAAAATTCAGATACTTCTAGACCTGAATTTAAAAAATTGGATAATCCGAACCAAATTGAATATCTAGTATTACCCAAAATACTCGATACGGCTCTCGAATATACACTCATACTCGAAAATATTATTGAATTCAATAATATTATTTAACTTGTTGGATCATTTCTGAACACTACTCATACATTGAGATAATTTAAAATTTGGAACATAAACTAGTATTTCTTCTTATCTATTAATCCAAGATTAGGTATGTACTCTTTTTTCCCCATCATATCATATGCTTTGTTAATGTAAACTCCAAGCAACAATGATCCAAAATAACAGTCTGTAACCTAACCTTTGCTTTATTTCTAATTTAGAGGATAAATTGATCAATACTTTTGATATATATATATATATACACACACTATCATTATCAACATACTTTCATATGTCTAATTATAAAATGGTTGTATTGTACCAGCTGTAATACATTACAATTGACAACACATGCTCACATTATATTATAATATATATTTATATTAAAATGCAATACAATGTCCTAACTTTTTTCTATTAACAGTTAATTTATTCAATTAGTCATAAACCCTAATTCATTTTCTATAATAATTTATTCAATTAGTCATAAACCTTAATTCATTTTCTATAATATCTTACCTTTGAGACAAAAATTATATAAAAATATTATTTTGTCCACTAAATTATACTTTTATTACTTATTTGGATCGTGAATAAAAAGTCTAAATTTTCTTTTTTAGACATTGTATGTATTCTACTTTGTTATTTTTCTATCAATAACACACTTTAGAATTTTTTTATTAAATTCATACTGATTCTTTCAGAATACATTTTTTGTTGACGGGTGAAATAGTAAATAAGAGTATATGAAAATAATGTCATAAATTTAGTCTAGAATTTTGAAACAAAATACATACTCCCTCAGTCTAAATATTTATGTTTCATTTGATCAAAATTGTGAATTTTTTTAAATTAAAATATGACATAAATAGCGGGAGTGATAAAAATATTATAGAATAGAAAAAAATTGGAAATGGAACACTTGAAAAATAGAAGGAATACCTCTTAATTCATTTTCTAGTACTCTCTTTAATTATTCAATTATCATTAAATTATTTTTTTAAAAAGTTAATAACTCAAAATTCAAATTAACCAATTCTCTTAAATGCATCTTAATTTTATCTTGAAAAATGGTTGCATGTTTAATGTTTTTCTATATCTATATAGGTGCCGTGTAAGAACCTCACCCATTCATCAAGTAATTTCTCTTCTAGAAAAGTCTTGAAATTTGTTTCTTTTCCTTCTAAAAATGAAACAAAACAAGTCATGAAATCTTGACACAACACAACAATGCATGAGGCTCAAAGCATCTGATTCTAGCACCCATTGCTGTAATAAATACCTAAACACAACACTCATCGACAAGCAGTTAGCAAATCTAACATCGTCATCACTTGGTTAGTTTAGTTCAGATTTCCTTTTAATTTAGTTCAGATTTCTCTCTCACACCTAATGTCTGTAATGACTTAAATACCCTCCTCCCCCCACATTCTTCTTCATTCTTGCTTTCGTTACCTCGAAATGCGAACAGACATTTCTTCCGTCGAGGCCCAGTTGAAGAAACTGTAAGAATTCTCACATTTTCGCTTGATTCAAGATTATGTCCTGCTTAGGAGAAAGTAAAGTCCGTTTCTTGATGATAAAAATTGAATCTTTACTATTACTACCCTTTGTCTTTTAGAAATGACTGAAGTGATAAATACAATGCACTGGGATTTGTGTGGCTATTTGAGGTCAATGTTGAAGAGGGTTGTAAAATTTAGCAAGGGTTTAGCTGGGAATTACAGCAAGAGCTCGATGTTTCAGTCTGTTACTGCTATTTTCATGCTTGGTTCAATTTTATGCTTCATTGTAGTAATGGGATCGAGTTATTTTTACATGTTTCCATCTTCTGAAATTGTAGTTGTGCCTAATAATCGAAGTAGGAATGGTAGTGTTAGCAAAAAATGCAATGTGTTTGAAGGGAAGTGGGTTGTGGATGAGACTTATCCCTTGTACAATGCCTCGGATTGCCCTTTTGTCGAACGGGGTTTCGATTGTTTGCGTAATGGGAGGGAGGATAGGGATTATCTTAAGTGGAGGTGGAAGCCTAAGAATTGTGAGATTCCAAGATTTGATGTGGGTGCTGTGTTGAAGTATCTTAGAGGGAAGAGGGTCGTTTTCGTAGGCGATTCTTTGAGTCGAACGCAGTGGGAATCGATGGTTTGTATGCTGATGAGTGGTGTCCCGGATAAGCGCTTCGTGTATGAGGCCAATGGGAATGTGATCACTAAGCAGATTAGGCATTTGAGCATTAGGTTTGAGGCCTATGCTTTCACAGTTGAGTTCTATCGTTCCGTTTTCCTGGTGCAGCCGGGACCGGCACCTAAGCATTCACCCAAGAGGGTGAAGTCTGTGCTGAAGCTAGACCAGATGGATAGTATCAACAAGGAATGGATCAATTCGGATGTTCTTGTTTTCAATTCGGGACACTGGTGGACACCAACTAAACTCTTTCAAGTGTAAGCCCATTTGTTTACGTTGCGATTGTCTCTTGATTATAACCTAGAAGAGGACAAGTTATGTACTATGTTATGATTTGGAGTTAAATTGATTTGTATAGCATGATTCTTGATTATGTATGTTAGGATTTGGAGTTAAATTGATTAGTATATCATGATTCTTGATTATGTATGTTATGATTTGGAGTTAAATTGATTAGTATATCATGATTCTTGATTATGTATGTTAGGATTTGGAGTTAAATTGAGTAGTAAAGCATGATTCTTGATTATGTACTATGTAAGTATTGATAAGCATGAGATTAGATGTGTGTGTTGGGCTAATAGTAGGAGGTTAATGTCTGATGCGATAGGTCTCGGGTTCTGAGTCCTTCGTGACACGGTCATGTAAGTTAAATTTGATGTTGAAGCTATGTTCTTTGACTTTCCTTTCTTAGTTGATTGTTACAAACACTATTTTGTAGTTCTAATTTGCATTTTCAGACAGGGGGTGGTACTTTCAGAATGGAGGACGGATGAGGCTCGGGATGTCGATAAGCACTGGCTTCAAGATTGCGTTATTGACTTGGCAATCGTGGGTAGAGAAAGCAGTGAACCCTAACAAGACTCGGGTTTTCTTCCGGACCTTCGAAGCCTCTCATTGGAGGTTTGTCATAGCATCTATTTAAGTATCAATCATGCTGTTTCATCCAGCATTACTCACTGTTTCTCTTTGCTGTGTTCTTTACACGATCAGGACGGGTCAACGCAAAAATTGCGTAGTAACGAAGCAGCCTTCGTTCAAATTTAAAGGAAAACAGAGGCCTTTCGTGTCGGATACGATAATCAAAACCGTGCATAATGTGTCTGTCCCCGTGAAATTGCTGCACGTTACTCCGATGGATGCCTTCCGCAGCGACGCACATGTTGGCTCGTGGAGTGATGACCCTTCGGTTCCGGATTGCAGCCATTGGTGCCTGCCTGGCGTGCCCGATACGTGGAACGAGATCCTCTTCTCGTCTCTGCTTTCTCGTTGAAAGAGAAGATCTCTGATGACTTCCTAACCTGTGAGTTCAATGCTTCCTGCTGCAAATATGTCGTCTTCGTCTTACTGATTTTTCGTCTGCTTCTCGATTTTTCGCCTCCCGGTGTAGGCCATCGTAATAGGTTCCTTCATTTTTTTGGCTATGGAGAGACAGCTCTGCTTCATACTTAACATCAGGTTTTTATGTTACAAATTGCTTTTCTTTTTCTTTTTCTTTTTCTTTTGTTCTTTTATGTTCTTGAATATCAATATATCAAATTGTTGTATTCTATAATCATGTGTAGAGTTACAGAGAAGAATTTCACATTGTAATATATATATTATATATATATTGGTTTTTATATATGTGATGTGATGAGACTCTAATTCTGATAATGATCCATTTAGTTTCTTGAAATATAGTGATCAATATAATATATAGAGTTATATGTTTAATTGATATATAAAATTTTCAATTTAGTTAATAAATATATAAATTTATATAAAAAAAAATTCTCTAGAATTTTCAGTTTGGCAAATAAATACATTGAAGTTATAATATTTTTTGTTTTTTTATAAAAATTTTCTTGAATCAAGTTTAAATTGATTCAGAACCTATCATTTTCGTTTTATATCGATAATATACATATAAAATAAAAATGTTAAATCCAAGAAGGTCCCATAAAAAATAAAAAAAAAATGTAAATTTATATACTTTTTTATCAAATTGAAAAATCATGGTATTTATTTTAGATATGTGATTTTTAAGGAAATTAATCCTAATATATGGAGAGAGGGGTTAAGTCCCCACTTAATACTATACAATAAGACAAGTCTTAACATGGGAGGCAAGTCTTTGAATTCTTGGAAGCATTGTAATAAGCAACAAAAATCATCACTACACTATATATATAAGAAGCCACAAATAGTTCTTCTTCATCACCATTAATTTCCAAGAATTTGATCTTCAAAATGGCTGCCTATCAATATTTTCCCTCCCCTCCTTTACCCTTTGCTCACCCCTTCCCGCCTCCGGCCGCGCCTCACGTCGTTCCGCCACCACCCCCTCGTGTTCTTCCACCGCCTCCTCATGTCCCACCTCACATGGTTCCGCCACCACCCCCTCGTGTCCTTCCACCACCGCCCCCGTTCCACCCTATTGCGCCACCACCTCGTGCTCCCCCACCATCTCCGGACAATGTTCCGACCGTGATTATAGTGGTCTTCGTCTCGTTCGGGTGCTTTTTCTTGGCTGCCTTCTGTTTCTTCGCTCTTTGGTGCTTGATCAAGAGGAGGAAACGGAAGACGGTCCGAGAAACAGATATCATACGTACCGACGAGCATTTGAGGGTGAAGGAGGCCATCGTTCAAGGCCCGAACGGGCCGGAGGTCATCGTCCTCTCCGTAGAGGATGAGAAGCATGTTCAAGAAGAGATCATCAAGAATGAGAAGATGGAGAGTGAACACTTGCATGCAATGGCAAAATCTTGATAAATTTCTACAATTGATCATCAAATAATTCCTAATAAGTGAAGAAATTATACGAGCAATAGTGACATTTGTAAATATTCACTCTTAAATTAACAAATTATTGTGAATATATACATTGTTTGTGATATCCATGCAATTATAATTTATACCATCATTAGAACATATAATTTATTAGTTTTATAAAATGGTAAATGAGAAAAATATCATTAATTGACTCTTAACTTTTGAAATATCATTTGAAAATATTAAATTAAGACATGTATATAAAGAGGTCACATTTTATTTTTGAATTTGTCCTATTAAAAGTGGTGGCTTTTTTAAAAAGATAAAAATTTTACTTTTAAAATATAAACCTCTATTTTTTAAAAATATGAGATTTTTTTTTTATATATTCTCTAGTTACATTGAGCACTTAGTAAAATATAAGGTGAAAAGATTTAAAGACAGAACAAATCTAAATATTCTTAGAATTTTTCAATTCTTGTCCAATTTTTTCTTTTAAGTTTTCGATTAAGTTATTGTTTAGTGGTTTTGGCAATTAGTTGCAGATTTAGCTAATTTGTAAACATGATCAAAATCAAACAAGAATAATGCCTTTTAACCTCAATAGGAAGAAGGTATTATTCTTTTTAATTTAGTAATATTCTAACCTCAATAACAAAAATATTCTTTTTTGGAATAATATATAATTAGACAATTTCACCCTGTATTTGCTGCATTTCCATCGCTCATTTTTTGACATAGTTTGTACAAATTGGGTAATATTGGAATAGGCTTAACTTTTATATAATTATTTTATTATAGTAAATTCAAATAATAATTATAAATATAAAAAGTTATAAATTTAATTACTTTATCTAAAATATAATACCATTCATTTAATTAACTACAACAGTAGATTTTTAAAATAAGGTCAGGTGCATAACCATTAACCAATAGATTCGACTTTAGTTTTGACTGAATTTATTTACAGTGGGTCCCACATTTAAATTTTTCTATTACTTATATAAAATTTATTAAATTAAAATAATTAAAACAAATGGAACAGCTCATGAATGAAACAGTGTTGGCAGAAAGAAGAAACCATTGAAATGGGAAGTAACTGCAAGTGGTATTGCTCTGATGTTGTTAATTTTCTTGCCAATAATATGAGAATTCTTGTACATAAATAATTATTTTTTTTTATAAAAATATACTCCCTCCTTCCCATTAAATTAGACCCATTTGAAAAGTAGATGAGTGTATTATTTTAATACAAATGAGTCTAATTTAGTGGGACAGAGGGAGTATTAATTTTTACTCCCTCCGTCCACCAAGTATTTGCACATTTAGGTTCAGCACGAGTTTTAACGAATATTATGAATGTGTTGTGAGTGGAGTAAGAGTCCCATAATATTTTATTAATTAAATATGTGTATGTGAGTGAAAGAAAAGTTAGTGGTTGATTAATAAATAAATTAAATATGTTATGAGTGGAATGAGTGTTACACATTATTTATAGTTAAATATATAATTTGAGTGATTAAAAAGGTAACAGTGAGTCTAACAATATAGGTATAATTATTAAAAATAGAAATATGCAAGTTTTTCGTGGACGCAATAAAGTGTATAAATGTGCAAATTTTTCGCGGACGGAAAGAGTATTTTTTAACAAATTTTTATTAAAAAATAAAATATAATAAAAATAAAAATTATAATAACTCGGATATTTATGTGATGGTACCAACATAAAACAATAAAATCAACTACATGCATATAACAAAATGGAAACTAGAATTCAACCGTGAAATAGATTATAAATAAAACGCCTGAAAGTTCAATTTCAATTCAAAAGGTGACTATATACAATATATACTTTCTTGAAATGTCATAATTCTACTAATTTTAGATTACAGTTAATTGTGGGGTTCTTGAAAGTAGAGGAAGTATGTGGATGGTTCTCAATTATCATAGACATGTTTTTCTTTTAATTAAGATTATTGTGCTTAACAAGGCCAAACTCAAATAGGAATCAATTATGTAGGGCCCCATTTTTGCAAAAAAATTGAGATTCCAAAATGTAAAAACAAGAAATCATAAAAGTTGAAGAGTTGCTAAAACAAACGGCAAAACCAGACAACTAACTAACAACCAATCCTAGGAACTTAAAACATGGTATTATAGCCTCTTGTATTCTTTTCAATCTTTCCTATTTTAATAATCAAAAGTCAATGAAAAGAAACTATTTTTTTTTTTCAAACTCGAGTTTGTTGTATAAATAGAGCCTCACTGCATGCTGCAATCTCATCAAACAAGAAACTCAACTCAAAATCCAATATTTATTTCTACCCACAAAGCAAAACTATAACTCTAGGTTCCAATTTCAATCAAGAAATATGTCGAGCACTGCTGGTCAAGTCATCAAGTGTAAAGGTATCATCTTTCTTCATTTCTTGATTAGATGAGCTGAAATCATTGATGGGCTCTTCTAGTTTTTTGTTGTATGGCTTTAAGAAGTTGTAATATTCTTATGGGCCTCTTTCTTTTTTTGTGGGAGTGAAGCTGCTGTTGCATGGGAGGCCGGGAAGCCTCTAGTGATCGAGGAGGTGGAGGTGGCGCCGCCGCAGAAAATGGAAGTCCGAATCAAGATTCTTTACACCTCTCTCTGCCACACTGATGTCTACTTCTGGGAAGCCAAGGTAACTTATAACCTAATAAGCTTCAACCCTCTCTCCGTTTCTCTGTGTTTCATGTTCTTGAACTTTGCAGGCGCAAGATTCAATCTTTCCTCGAATTCTGGGGCATGAAGCAGCAGGGTATGTCGATCTTTACTAAGTCCATTGTGGGTGTCTCATTCTTACACTCTTTAGTATCTTTGATTAATGATTTATGTTAATGTGTAAAGAATTGTGGAGAGTGTGGGAGAGGGGGTGACTGAGCTAGCCCCAGGCGATCATGTTCTGCCAGTATTCACCGGAGAATGCAGACAATGTGCTCACTGTAAATCCGCAGAGAGCAATATGTGCAGCCTTCTCAGAATCAACACCGAGAGGGGAGTGATGATCAGTGATCAGAAATCAAGATTCTCCATCAATGGCAAACCCATTTACCATTTCCTTGGCACATCCACCTTTAGCCAGTACACTGTTCTTCACGTCGGCTGCTTGGCTAAGGTCAACCCCGAGGCTCCCCTCGACAAGATCTGTGTCCTCAGTTGTGGAATCTCCACAGGTATGTATACATATTCTTGAATCTTGAATCTTGATGTGGAATCTTGGGGGTAGTTAGTAATGTTGGATTCTTTGTGTTTTAGGACTTGGTGCTACTTTGAATGTTGCAAAACCGTTCAAGGGCTCGTCCGTTGCTGTATTCGGGCTTGGAGCAGTTGGACTTGGTGTATGTTTCTTTGCTTCTAGTGATTGAAATCTTGGGAGTAGAGAAGAGGGATTGGAGGTTGATGATTTCTTGATTTTTTGTTGCTTTTTTTGGTGATTTTAGGCTGCAGAAGGAGCAAGATTGGCTGGTGCTTCAAGAGTCATTGGTGTGGACTTGAATTCTGCTAGATTTGAAGAAGGTATATACGAACGAACAGACCTACTCGCGAGCTATTCGTGAACTCACAGAGCTTGTTTGGAGCTCAACTCCATAGTTTAATTGAGTCGAGCTCGAGTCTGTTCAGACTCGTTAAATTCGTGAACATGTTCAAGTTCGTTTATTCACGAGCATCTAATCGAGCCTGTTCACGAATATTCAATCTAGCGTTTAGTCGAACTCGAGCTCTAACTCGAAAATAATATTATTGAGCTTCATCCGAGCCGAACTCAAATAATATGTCAAAAGTTCGAGTCGAACACCCTAATATTCTAAACGAGTCTAGCCGCTTGGCTCGTTTACACCCCTATATGTGCTGCCACATTTAAGCAGCAATGTTACTAAAATGAAGCCATAAACTGATCAAATGATGAATGTTTATGCAGCAAAGAAATTTGGTGTGACTGAATTTGTGAACCCAAAGGACCACAAGAAGCCAGTCCAAGAGGTTTAGTTCAATCTAACTACACCCATTCATCTATATGTTCAACAGAATGTAGTGTAATAGTAAAATGAATCTTGTGAATGCATAGGTGATAGCTGAGATGACTAATGGAGGAGTCGACCGGAGCGTCGAGTGCACCGGAAACATCAACGCCATGATCTCTGCATTTGAATGTGTTCATGATGTATGTGTTCATTGCTGCCAAAGTCCCTTACAATGTGGCTGCATTTGTAGTCCATTTTTTCACAAGAAAGTTGATTTTG
Source organism: Leonotis leonurus (assembly GCA_026898415.1). Lineage (NCBI taxonomy): Eukaryota > Viridiplantae > Streptophyta > Magnoliopsida > Lamiales > Lamiaceae > Leonotis > Leonotis leonurus. The sequence continues at coordinate 1,037,525 of JAPKLX010000003.1, read as the reverse complement.
TGTGTAGGGATGGGGAGTGGCTGTTCTCGTCGGCGTCCCTCACAAAGACGCGGTGTTCAAGACGGCTCCGATCAACTTCTTGAACGAGAGGACTCTTAAGGGCACCTTCTTCGGGAACTATAAACCGCGATCCGACCTTCCCTCCGTTGTCGAAATGTACATGAACAAGGTTCGTGCTATCCCACAACTTTCGTGTTGACACGACTGCTTGAATGTGTTAGAAAAAACACGCGCACACAATCACGAAGACAGTAAAGAACACAAGATTTGTTTACTCGGTTCGTCTAGGGGTGATACCAAACCTGCTACCACTAGACCAACACACGTACACATCAGCCAACACTTTTCTTGATAAACCAACAATTTTCTTGAATTGTTTTGCAATATGCAGGAACTAGAAGTGGAGAAGTTCATAACACATAAGGTGGCGTTTGCAGAGATAAACAAGGCCTTTGAGTTGATGCTCAAAGGAGAGGGGCTTCGTTGTGTCATCAAAATGGAGTGAAAGCACACAAGTGACTAAGTGAGAGTTCAGATGCAGCATGAGAAATCATCATAAGCTTAACTTTCATTAAACGGTGTAGTTTTGAGTTTGTGCTATTATCTTCTTTTTTTCCCTAGTTTTCTTTCTCCTGGTGTATAAATATAATAACTTGTGTTGCATCAATAAATAAATATCATTCCAATTTTTTTCGTGCTTACGTGGAATTTAAAATATATTGAATATCCACAAAAAAAATTAATAACAAAATAATAATAGTGAAATCAATTTTTAGGACAGAGAAAATTAAATCAGTATGAACAACTTATAAGTTATGGTGGTGCATATTGTTACACAAAACTATCAATTATATATTGGATTTTTGAAATAATGTTTAATATATATATAATTATTAAATCACGAGTTGTATATAGTGTAAGTTGAAAATTAAACTCCTTCCTTTTTTATAAATTTAATTGAACTACGATGAAAGGAAAATCGTCTGTAACAACTTCCAAATTAATATTTGACTATTACTCTCTTTCTCACAAGAAAAGAAATAAAGAAATTATACTACAAATTTATCACATTTCAACATTTGAATTACATACATAACTCCATTAAGTAAATGATTCACAAAGCGAATGACTATTACAAAAATTTGTCAGCACTGCTTCAGCTTCTTACCTTAATCTATTCTTTCCTATCTGCACCCATCAACCATACATATATATCTGGAAGAAAATGAGGAAACGTGGTTTTCATTGCTAAGCTCGAGCTTCGATACACCACCGGCTCGGCTCGAACCCTGCTTAAAGACACCGTGGTGCTATTGGCGAAAACCTTGGCGTTGGGTTATTACTGAATTTATCTTTTCATGCTTGAACTAATTTAGCTAGTATTACCATATCCAGGATTTTGACGTCAAGTGTATCGTCAACTTTCACGATTCCATCGGTGCCATCGATGCCAATAAGCTTCCCGGTGGCCCCGCGGTGTGCACCTCCCATGATCTTAATCTTGTCTGTCTTCCTAGGTGGGACTACCTCTATTTCGTTGGGAAGGGCAGTGACCATGTCACCGTTACCGCTTGATCCGAGAGATATCTTGCACGAGCCATCCTAAAAGATGATGAAAAATGTAGGATCGTCAAAGTCTAAGCACGAAGCATAAAAAACAAGATAAATAAATACATAAATGAGAGAGAGAGAGAGAGAATAGATACCGGAAGCACATCTCTTATAACTCCTGGAGCAGTGTCGTCGCCGGATCTAAGAACGTTGACCAAAATATCAGGCAGGAACCAGGGCCCTTCACTGTCTCCACCTGCAACGAAGTAAAATTTCATAAATTGTCACCACTGACAACAGAAAATACTATTGAAAAACATCTCAAATAAAGTATAAAACAAGTGCTGATGCATAAGAGAGAGATGTAATGACAGACCTACAACGGGTGACATCATATCCAAGCCACCGCTTCCGGGTGTCATTGGTTGCCCACCTGGCGTCCCAGGTAAATAGGCAGAACTTGGAGTCATCGGAGCCTGGCCACCAGGAGTAGAGGGCAAGTATGGGCTTGGAGCATTTGCTGAAAAGCAAAGACAATTTAACATTAAAACAGATTTCTATTGTGTATAATATTAATATAATGAGAAAGATTGAATCACCATAAGCAGAACCACTGTCTCTTGGTGTGCCTGCATCACTGTAATTGTTAGTTGGAGTATTTGTCCAACCAGAACCGGGCGTAGGTGCTTCATATGCTCTTGAAGGAGGACTTCCTGGCTGAAATATTTAAGGAGGTTAGTACACCAAGAGAGAGTAGCACGTGGACTGGAGGGAAAAATAAAAGGCACAAAAGATACCTGATATTGTGGACTAGTCCCCCAAGAACCAGGATTTCCATCTTCCCAATTATCCCTGAGGTTCCATCATCATCAAGTTAGAACATTGATGATTCATAAGATGCAAAACCTTAAAATTACTTATTTCTGGATCAAAGCAATAAATACAGTTGCATTCTGAACATTACGGATGAATACCTTGGTGGGCTCATAGGTGTATAAGGATTCCATGCTCGATCACGCATAGGTGTCCTCATGCCATCATGGTATGGAGTTACTGCATAAGAATTAACAAGGTGCAGAAGGCATCAGCTGATAACCTGGAATTGCATACCAAGATAATGAAAGACACTATCCTAGATAACAGACCTCCAGAGTCCCTCATAGGAGTCATATATGGATGCAGTGGAGTGCGAGAAGGATGCATCGGGGTCTCACTTCCCATTCCATATCTGGAAGTATCCCTGGTGAAGAGAGCAAATATAGAGTTTCAAATCTAGTGACCTAAAAGTTGAATGACTTAAACACTCCAGAAGGTTCCAAACTTACCTGAATGGTGTAACATTAACATTATCTGCAATATGACTACGATCAACTGCAAAAGGCCAAGGTCACCAACATCAAACATCGTGATGCAAAAGAAAAGAAGAAAAGGTCAAGAAGAAAAACTTGCCTGCAACGACCTTCATCTGCGATTCTAATTCAATACGAACTGTTGAACCTTTGACATCTTTAACACGTCCCTTGCACCCTTTATAATGGCCAAGACGAATTTTCACAGAAGCTCCGATTAAAGCATCATGACCCCTTCCTCCTCTTCCTCCTCTTCCTCCTCCAACTGTTCAATCAAAATTATGAGTTCATGCAAATGTGAAATAAAGTTTATCACGAAAGCAGTGCCAAATAATTTAAAAAGAACGTCTATATGACATGAAAAGGTGTGATATTATATGCAAGCGTAACTTCGAACCTTAATAGCACCCCAGATGATACTTGTACCAAAGGAGAAAAGACAGATAAGTTGTTTAAATTACTTACAATTGCTATGACCACCTCTAGGTGGCCTCATGGGATAGGGAGGAACACGCGGTGGAGGTCTCAGACTGGAAAATCTTGATGACAACGAATCACCCTGCATAAGATGTTGTCAAAAGGTAAACAAGCAAACAAACAAGTATCATGTCAAATGGGAACTCGAGAACCATTGAGATCCTCACATTCTTTTCACCATTCGCACGGGATCCACCAACCATCAAACAGGACTCAGATTTTACACAAATAAAGCCAGCATGCTCTAGGTGATGACGATCATAAATAAACAGAACTCCTTTGTAGATATGTTCAACCGGACCTTGTTTTCCCTGGAATGTGGCATAAATTGAGTAAGCAGTTGGACAAGCTTAGCCAGGAGACAATTGTTTTCCCAACTACACACAGAATCAAACATCCTCAAGTAACAATAGGTAGAGTTAAAACGCACCCTACATGGACCGTCAAGAATTTTAACGACATCTTTCACGGATAGTGTATTCTTGTATCGATCTTTAGCAAATATCTTCTTGTCAACCTTGTATTTAATCTCTCTCAACCTCACGAGAGCAACATCAGGCCTCTCAGGAACACCCTTCAGAACCTGAATGTAGCCAATACAAGTAAGAAATAACGAACTAATAGTTTTTGCTGATTTCTTCTATTGGATGCTCACCTGAAAAGCTTCACTCTCTACTCGTATAATCACACCAAAGCTATTATCACTGCAGAGAATAATTCTCGGTGAGAAAAAACCTAGAAGGATAAATATGGAATAAAAAATAAATTGTGGTATGAAAAATATAGAACTTACTCAAGTAGTACAAGGTCATGAAGCTCATAGTCACCAATCTTGGTTATACCAGAGGTAACTTCAGAGCTTTCCACAACATTGTCCGCAAAGACACGAAGCTACAATATATATATATATGAATGATGTCAATACATGTCCAAAGAATAATTATATTAGAATAAAAAAAGATGGTGGCATACAAGTTCCTTCGTAGTGTCTGAGACTATGTTAACCACATGGCCTTCTACACTAACTACCATACCGGTTGCACCTTCGGTAGCACCGGATACAACCTTTACATGATTTCCAGGTTCAAAATACTTGCAAAGCTCTTTGTCGCTAATAGCAAGAGTTTTCTGAAATCAACAGCCGAAACATAGTAAATTTCCTTTCACTAATTACCATTATCTCCATACTTATGTAAAATACAAAATTGTACTACATCAACTTACCGGAAGACCTTTTTCATTTGGTTTAATATGCACAGTATCTTCCTCAACTTTTTCTACCCATCCTTTCAAATTTTTTAGATCACCCTTGACTACTATTACCCTGTCGCCCTTCATGAAATGGCCTTTCTTTCTGTTCGCGAATAATGTGGAGAAACCTGACATGTCACCATCCCCAGTTTCACCAGGCTGCCTAAATTTTTCGAGTTCATCAAAGGTCGGTTGCACATTCTGGACGCTGAGTGATTTTAGTGAGACATTTTTATACAAGAAACCCTCCTTGAACATCATCCCTTCAATTTTTTCAAAATAATCACCAGTAGATGGATCTCGCTTGCGCTCCACTCGTATATGCAGCTCTCTGGATATAATAAGTCAAATGACATTACAAAACAGAAAATAGAATTGCAGATGACATAAATGGAAGAATTAATTTTAGCAAATATACCTAGCTTCATCAATATTCATAAACCGTGCAGGGGGAGTAAATGCCTTTTTCTTGGGTACATCCCTCCCTTCCTGAAATCAGTCCAACACTCTTGTTACCAAAAAGGTCCTTAGTAAAACTTTTATGTTGAAACTTGTTAGATAATCTAGATTAAAGAATTAATATAACATCTTCAACATTTTTAATTTTGAGTTAGAGAGAAAAAATGCTCTCACTGAGATACTTGACAAAACGCCAGCAGAATTCACTTTATTACATAAAAGAATAGAATAAAGAAGAGCTTTAGTCAGCACTGCCAGGAAACCATGAAACCAAAAATTACAGATCACAAATGCATACCAATTTGTTAGCCAAGGCCTGCAAATCAATCCTCGGAATTACTTTCACGGTCGCTCTCTGTCGCACGTTGTCCACATCTACAACCTTGCATTGTAGAAAATAAAATTTTACGTATGTGCTATGAAAACAGAAGTATAAAAAATTCCAGTTGTAATATATACCTTCGCAAGATCCCCTTTATAAGTACCAATTTTCATTCTGACCCAGGTATCCCTAGAAATATCAATTGCTTTGCTTTCAACTGACAGAACATCCGTCATCTCCTTGATTGGAACAAGCATTATTTTACTCGTAAATATGTTACGCATACCCTTAATAGCCTGCAATCAGCCAGGCAAAAAAATAAAAATTACCCAAAGAACTTGAATGGTGGAAGATAGCAAAGTGAAAAAACTTGCAGAACAACAAAAGTGAGGAATTCAGCTGATATAGCTGATATACCTCTTTCACATGTGCCTCTTTATCTGCCTCTATGTATATAAAATTTTTCAGATGATCAAGTGCTACAACAGATCTGATTTGCAATTCAGGTCCTCTATCAATACACTTCTGCATAAGGCAAACAGCAACCTCTCTTTCACGGCCAATCTGTACAGCACAATAGGCAAACCATATTACTTAATAGAGAACTCAGATTGTCTTATTTAAAATATTTTTCCAACTTAATCCAGATATAAGGGAACTTCCCAATTCATACCGCACATTTCACCATCCATAATTTGGGATCCCTAACAGAAGGAAGTAGAGCTTGCTGTTCTACATCTGTTGCCTCCTCATCATATTCAACATTTAGGCTCCTTCCAGCATATCTCTCCTGAATTCTTCTCGCCATCTCCTCCACATCATCTTGCTCATCCTCACCACGTAGAATCCCCGGTGGACGACGGTGGATTCGTCTATCATCGTCCTCGGGTACATCAAGTCCGGGGTCAATAAAATCTGTATATCCAGTCAGAAACCAAAACATAAAAGTAGGCATGATAATGAGATTAAGCAAGCAAAACAATAACAGATAGGAGTTGAAATAAGCTAGTACGAAATAGTATAAATCAAAAGAGGCTAATTAAAACACAAGATGTCTATGGGAGAATCGCATCAAATTTGCGTGTTGATCCTTATACTATGTCCCAGACCAAGTGTGAGGATGACTGCTCAGAGGTACAAAACAGAGGATAAGACTAAACCCAAAGGAGCAAAACACACATTTTAATCTGTGATTAAAAGAACAATCTCACTGGGTTCTAATTATCAAGCACTTAAGATATCTAATCATTTAATTTCAAGTGCCCAGGCATTTAAGTAAGCTCCTCTTCTTCCTGGGATAAGTAGAAGTACTTTCACAATTTTTGAATGTATGCAATGCAATCTCAGTTGGTCTGACAAAATTATCAGGAGCATGACCATAAGATATATAAAATGATATACAGCTACACTAAAGTTTTGATCATTCAAAAAGGAGGGCAATGAAAATGTACTAAATGTTACAATAAAGCAAGGCCCCTAAGTATAGGAATTGAAACGAAAGTAAAAATACAAAATTCCGATCACAAAGCAATTAATTCGGTCCTAAAAAGTCAAATCATTCCATATTCACAAATCATGCACATAAATAAACTGTAGATGCCAAAACCTTTTAACGCATGTCAAAAAAAATTATGTCAAAAGTTAGAAGTTACAGAACTGGTAAAGAGAAAAGCCTCATTAGTGTTAAATGTTAATGGTATATCATATATGTTCAGACATTCAAATTTAATCAGATCACCTTTGCTGCTTATAATACATCTTCATGACAATAGCTTATGAACTCAATCATTCGTTCTCAAAGAAGTGGAATGACACATGTCCGAGAGTTAGTTCGTAAAATTACGCACGAGAAAGAAACAAAAACCCTACTTCCCAAAGCTACTGCTTTCCCGAAACATCACTCCTTAATAATCCAATTCCCAGCTAAAGTTGGGAATTTAACTCGATACCAAAATAAATGAAAATGTGCTAAATCCATAAGCAAGGAAATAAAGGACAAATCATATACTAACCATCTTCCCCATCCTCCTCTTCCTCTTCCTCATCGCTATCAACAGCCGCCTCCTCATCAAAAAACTCTGAGGCCCTTCTGGGCTGCTTCTTTCCTCTTCTGCTGCCGCCGCCTCTACCTCCACCACCATAATCCTCATCGTCATCATCCTCCTCCTCATCGTCCTCCTCCGCATAGTCGTCAATGAAATCCGATTTAGCCCTCTTCCTTTTGGACTTCCCCCCATCGTCGTATCCGTCGGCCTCCTCATCCTCATCATCCATGGCGTCGTACTCCTCCTCCTCATCGACGTCGTCGTCCTCGTATTCGTCTCTCGGCATCGCGATTGGGAAAGAAATTCTTCAGCAGATAGGATCGAGAGCTGATGAATCGAAAAAATTCGATTTGGAATTGGGGAGAGTGTTGATATGAGATATACACGAGCTTTCGTTACAACCTTGCTGGAGTGTGAGAGGAAAAATAACCCTAGAATTAGGCACTGGTAGAAAAGGGGAGAAATTACAGAGACGATGCCTATATTGAAAAATACTTTCTTTTTTTATTTTCGTTAATCGAGTCTCGTGTATTTCGAATAATAACTGATACCCGAATGAATTCGGATATCGAATCTTCAGCTTACGAGAAGTTAAGTTTTCGTATTTTATGATTTTCGGATTGGTGTAGTACTTAATTTATAATCGAGTATTATCTAAAACCCGATTTATTTATCTATTGATAATATGCTATTAAATTTTAATTTTATAATTTAAAATATTTTAATTTTCAAATACTTGAATTTTTAGAAAATACGTATATAAATATCTGAAATGCTAATGATTTTAGTTAATTCGGATAATTTTAGTCCCATTAAATAATTTATCTAATCCGATTAAATTTTTTAGATAAAATTAATATTATGGTTTATTATGTTGTATTTTGATTGGCGTTAAAATATATTGTAGTAGTATTTTTTAAATAAATGATTAAATAGTTTATTATATTCTGTAAATGTATTTAAAATAACAATTTATTTGTAAATTTATATTGTTGAATTTTGTTTTGTTAAAACTGCTTGTGTATAATTTTATTTTGTTGCCTCTTGAATTTAAATACGTATTTTAAAACGCATGGACAGTATTAAATAACAAATTTAAATATTTATTTAATATATTTCATTATTTTATTTATTGCGCCACTACATGTGCATAATAGTTTTTTTATAAAATGAATTTAAATTATTAAATAACATAATTTATCATCTTATTTCTTAACATTATAGTAAACTTAAATTATAAAATTAAATATTGAATAATATTAAACTATAACCTAATCGATATTTTTATTATTATTCTGTATTGAATTTCGTCCCGATAATAACGACTCATTTTTCATTTGAGACATCTCATTAATAATGACTTAGTTCTTTATTAGGTAAACATTTGCACATGGGTAATTTTTGGGTGGGTTTAGTGCAATAGACAAATATTTGGTGTTTCATGGTCTTTGTGTAAAAAGTAAATGGATCGTTATTAATAGGACAGAGGGAGTATTAAACTATAACCTAATCAATAAACCATAATCGGAAATATTAAACTATAACATAATCAATATTTGCTCCCGTCTCAGTAAGCATGACACAATTTATATTCATATGAATGTATTAAAATCATAAATTGTGTCATACTTATTGGAACAGCGGTAGTATTAAATTATAATCTGATCAATAAACCCTAGTCAAAAAGTGAAAATTAATAAAAAAAATATTAAAAAATTAATATTTATCTATAAAACATGTCACATCATTTTTGAGCGCATTAATCCAGCGTGCCACGGGCAGATGAGCATTTTCGCCAAATACAATACATATATTATATTGAGTGTTTATCATATTACATATAAAAAACATAAAAATAGTACACTCTTTATGGACACTATCTTGATTCTTTAGAAATTGGACATGAAAGGAAATTTTTTGGTGAATTAAGTAATTACTTAAAATCCAATAAACTTGTTCCAAGAGATAACAAGCAGAAGCTCTTTTGAAAGAAACTATTTAGGAACAAATGGATTGGTTTCTACTTCAGTAACAAGCATAAAAAATTGGTCGCTTTCTTCTTCAAAACGGAATCAAATGTCTCGGGTTCAAATTATGCAAAAATCTTTTTGCTATCAAAATGAAATAATAGATGGAAAAAAATTACTTCTAATAGGATTTGAACCTAAGACCTATGTCGCATCCATTAGTCGAATAATTAGTATATAAGAGTCATGTCCAATAGGATTTGAACCTATACAAAAGTTATCCTTATCGCGTTCGGATTGTTTTCGATTCAATCTATTCGGGCTAAAAAATATTTCAGACAGCCGTAACCCTCATTAGTTTCAGATTGGTTTTCGAGCCGACCCAATTTTCGAGCATCCCTTTCTATTAGAATTAAATTACGATCAACACAAACAACCCAACAATGGGGAATTCCTTCTAAGTTCTAATAACTCATCAGTCCCTTGCCATTGTCGTGAAATGGCCACCATTAATGCCGGAAACAAAAGCTCCAGATTGCTCTCCGCACACACTCACCAGCACACCGCCTGCGCCAGAGTCCACCAGATCGGCGCCCTAGCACTGGTCGCCGCCACCTTCTTCCTCACCAAACTCTTCGACCATTCCCTCGGTCCCTGCTCCTCGTCCTACCGCAAAGCCTTCTCTGATGCCAACTACTACAACGACGTCGTTCCATTCGGAGCTCAACTGAACTTGAAGATCTACGTGTACGAAAAGGACGAGATCGACGGCTTGAATCTGCTATTGTCCGGACGCGATGGCGAGATTTCCGCCGACGCTTGCATTAAAGGCCAATGAGGAACTCAGGTAGTGTTGCTCGACTTGAATTTGGGGAAATTTTAGAGGCTGACAATGGAGTAGCTCTTATATACTTGTTTGATGTGAATCTTGCGATTGATTATGTTGTAAATTGGTAGATGGATTTGGAGAATGTTGATTTTTTTAATCAGTTACGTTAGAATTTTCGTAATTACTGAAAGAATTGAATGGAAATATTATGAAGAAGTGGGAGGATAAGTGGAAACTGCTTCAGTAGGTGATAATAAAGTGATACAAATGGATTATGTTGGGAAATAGAAGTATATCCAAATGTTAATAGATATGCTGCTAAAGCTTTGGACATTTAAATTGGATATTTATTACAAAAAAAGAAAATTTGAGCCTCTGGAGGTCATGGTTCAACTAACTATGAAGATGTAACACTTGTTGGAAAATGGTATGTTGATGTATTGCCTAATAAGTAATGATATTGAGAGGATTTTATTTGCAGTACTTTTGATTTGTTTTGTAATTATTGGCTTTCATTTAGGTTAAAATACATAGGTTGCTATTACAATCAACATATCGGACTAGAAAGAAAGAGGAGGCAGATCTGTTCTTTGTTCCGTCTTATGTTAAATGTGTCCGAATGATGGGTGGTCTGAATGATAAGGAGATCAATCAAACTTATGTGAAGGTAAATAATGCAGTTCATTATCAGGTCATGGGTATTTCGTAAGAGATCATGATCAGGATGCAATTGTTATATAAATTAGCAATATTTGGTTTCAGGTTTTAAGTCAAATGCCATATTTCAGGTTATCTGGTGGGCGCAACCATATCTTTGTATTCCCAAGGTATGCTTATATGATTCTGGTTGTGGTTCATCAATAAGCATTGTCACCAAGTACCATTCATGAGTACATATAAGAATTATACTGGCTATGTTATCAAAAAGTATGCAAGAAGCAAAATGACATTTTGATGCCTCTTACTGTTTTGAGCAGAGCAAAACAAAGTTTTCATTCTGTTACTTCGTTTTACCTATGCGACTAACTTAAGTGAAGTTAAATTGTTTCTGAAGTGTTACTCGCCTGCAGCGGTGCTGGAGCTTTCTTGTTCAAGTCTTGGGCTACATATATAAACCGTTCTATAATTCTGACTCCGGAGGTATGTGTTATATTTGATTATTTGGTAGTGTTTTTTTCTTGGTCATATAGTATTAGCATCTCTCGTTGCTGCCACTATGGTATTGTTATGTTTATAATATTCTGGGATAGGAAGACTGAAAATTGCTGCTTTTCTGTACAACTCGAGCACCTACCTACAGTGATTGAGCTGTTTCGATTTTCCCATGCAATAGACACAGTATTTGATTTATTTTTGCATCATGTTATATCATGTATTGTGTATCGAAAAGGATTTCCTTTTTGCATTTAGTCTCCACATGTATTGCAGCTTTGTACAAAATATTGTTGAAAGTTTATCATTTTCTCTACCTTCTATAAGACATGTTGTTGATTTATGTTGATGTTCGTATTTTCTTGTTAATACAGGGAGATCGGACAGATAAGCGAGACACTAGTGCCTTCAATACATGGAAAGATATTATCATACCTGGTAATATTGATGATGGGATGACAATTCATAACCCTAGATTTGTTGAGCCTTTGCCTTTATCAAGGAGAAAATATTTGGCGAATTACTTAGGTCGAGCACAAGGAAAGGTTGGCCGTCTTCGCTTGATAGAACTTGCAAAAGAATATCCTGATAAGGTGCATCATCTCTTCTTCTTTCTGATCGTCAAATTTCTGTATTTTTCCATGATCTCTGCAATAATTCCATCGAGAGATACACATGTTGATCCTGTGAACAGTTGGAATCTCCTGTGTTGAAATTCAGCGGCCCAGAAAAACTTGGGAAGACGGATTACTTTCTACATCTCCGGAATGCGAAATTCTGTCTCGCTCCACGAGGAGAATCATCATGGACGCTCCGCTTCTACGAGTCATTCTTTGTGGTCTATCTCAATACTCATCTGTTCTAAGTGAGTTTAATGTACAAATACACTTTTTTTCCCGAGCTCATTGCTGCTGTGATTTGCACGGAACAGGAATGCGTCCCGGTTATCTTATCCGATAAGGTGGAGCTGCCTTTCCAGGATGTAGTCGACTACTCCCAGATCTCAATTAAATGGCCTTCCACTCAGATAGGGAACGAACTCCTCGATTACTTGGAATCAATCCCAGGTCATACTCGTGACCCTTTTGTGTCTTCACGGGCATCACTGTTGTCCGTATTGTCTAATGAGATTGGCCTTTGTCACAGATTCGAAGATAGAGGAGATGATCGAACGGGGTAGAAAGGTTAGGTGCTTGTGGGTGTACGCTGCAGAATCCGAATCATGCTCTGCTTTCAGAGGAATTCTCGCGGAGCTTCAGAAGAAAGTGAGGCGATTTCATCAGTCCCCGGAGACGTTTTGGTTGCATAATGCAAGTATAGTTAATAGAGATTTGGTGGAGTTCAGCAAATGGGAATCACCAATGCCATTGCCTTAGTATGTGGTAATTGTAAACATGGTTTTTTAACTTTACTTGTTTGTAGACTGTAGTTACACGTCATTTACCTTTTTTTTCTTTTTTTTTCTTTCATCTTTGGATTATGTAATGTAATGTGTACGGTTCTTGATAATGTCATACAAAAGTAGAGAAGTAAGAAGAGAAATTTGTAATATTTGTTCTATAATCTTTACTCACACTTATGATGGTTCATTGGTTTGTATCTCAATCATCCGATCATGTAATTGACTAGTGGTCTCTATTTGGTTTCCGGTTGTTTTGAGTTTCGAGTAATACACAATACTTGATTGGGTTCGGGTATTTGAATACCCCGAATATTGCGTTTCCGGGTCGGAATCGAGATTTGACATTCTAGAGTTCTTGGGTTAATTTGGTGTTGGGTATTACCCAAAACTTATTTCTTCATTTTTAATTTATTATATAATGTTATTTCAAGTTGATACTTTAAAACATTTCAATATACAACTATTCATACATATTCATTTCTCATATAAACCTAATTCTATGTACATTTGAACTAAATTAAAAAGATCACACTCACACAAACCTAACTCTCGAAATAAATTAAAAAGATCACATACAATTTCAGAATTTGTGCATCATTAAAAAAGGAAAAATGTGTAGATGAATGCATATGCAAGGAACATAGAACCCTAAAAAGATATATTTGAGTTATGGGGATGAGAATTATTGACAAGTAAAACACAAAACTTTAATGAAAGATCACCAACACCAACACAAGACATGACCTAAGACCTAACACAAGTTTGTACTACAAACTCATTTTCAATGGATCAAACTACACAACTTTGATTCTCCCATTTGGAAAAAGATTCCTTTGGCATATAATACATATGTATAGCCATTGATATTGGTTCACTTAATTTGACTTGGGTCCAAAGTTTTGGGACCATCAAGCACCATTTTGTATGTATAATTTGCCCTTCATATTTCCAATTTTGAGGATTAATCATCATCTTATTGTGACTGCACCGTCCAAACCCTAGTTTTTGTTTAGTGATTGGTTCAATTAAGTAATCAATTTTGAGCCGTAGGTGCAATATATATGTCCTAATGAATGTGTGCATCTAATGTATTTGTAAGTTATTTAAGGTATTTCGTTTTAGATCGATGTAATACTAAAAACACATTAAAAGCAAGGAAAACACGTTTTTAAATTACATGTTACTCTTATAAAGGTAAATGACATTGTCACATTAACCAGGAAATCGAAACGCAAAATAATGAGCTTTTAATTACTAATCCTAAATTACAGTTATTTAAACTCAGTTACTTTTTAACATGCATATCAATATTTAGTCATTATAGTTTTTAAAATGATACTAAGATCTTGCCTTAAAATTTATCAAATAAAGAAATGCGTTTAAATAACTGAGTGAAAGGGAATACGAATGATCCATATACTAATGTCAAGTTAGGTTTAATTCAATATTCAATAAGGTTAGAATTAAATGGTAATTGCTAGTGTAAATAAGTCATACTATGCACATATGTTCATGGTTCATGAAATTGAAATAATAGTTATACTATACATATACAGATGATTTCAAATCCTTAAAATAAAAATAGTCAATAATTCAAAATTGAAGATAAAAATAGTGGAACACAATAAATTCAGAAAATAAAACTAAACAAATAATTTAACTTAAACAAATATATACTCTATTTGTATGTCTCACTAATAAATTTGATAAAAAAAAAAAAAAACACTCATATAATTTTAATTAAAGTGGATAATTATTAATGTATGGATAATTAGTGCTTTCTTTGTCAAATTTCATTAATTTCACTTTGATCAAAAAATTCTTACATATTTGATGAAAATCAAATTAATGAGTGAGACGGAGGGAATAAATAGTAACATTGATTAATTATATTTTCCCAATGGTTTTCTGTTCATAATATCCCAAAGTGAGCAAACAATGCAGATATTATCTTAAACTATAAAAAAAAAATTTAATTCAACCAAAAAATTTCACATCGAACACGTATTACTGAAAATGCAAACATCAAATCATTACAAAGAAAAAGTGAATTAAAATATGGTTCTGTGTTCCTATAATTAGGTGAAGATCGGCGTGCAAATAATTTGAAACAACTCTTCCTATTTTGGAATTTAAGTACAATTCACAAACAAGATATGAGCATTGCTTTTTTTGCTATCTTTATATAAAAAAATAACACAATATTTAAAGCAATCTTATTTTTATATTATTTTTAATTTCAATTATATATATTTTAATTTAATTTTGTACTTAGTATTAGAGTCCATCTAATTAGGAAATTAATTATTTTTAATATATAATATCACTTTTAATTAATTTTTAATTTAGGGTTTGTAAATTCAAAAGGAGACTATATAGTTCTAATTTTTGTGCATGATATATGATGTGTACTCCTTAATTAAATCTTTAAAAATCACATATTTTCAACATACATTAATGATTTAAGTTATATTTACTTAAGTAATCAGACAACATATAAGAATTAAAATTATAATACTTGTTTTATACTTATTTTATGAAATTTGGGGTGTCTATTTCCCTATAATATTATTGGGTTGGTGAAGATTGAGATAACATATTTAATCATTGTATAACACAAAAGGAGTAAATAAAAATTTACATATATACAAAACTACAAATATAATGAAATGTGTGAATACACTAATATATATATACTAGTAAATGTTTAATTATTTGACTATTTAATAAGTGAAACATGATTGATTATTTTTAGTTTTATATTTTAAATTCTTTTAATTATATTATTTTGATTCTAGATGAAATACATACCAAACAAAAAATATCAAATAATATCACTAATCATGAACTTTTTTGAACTAAATATTCTACAAATTAACATAATCATAATTAGCAAATTTTATATGAAATTAAATTATTTTGTACTTATTCAAACTTATCTCCAATTAATAAACGCTTTCATAATACATTTTCTTTAATTTCAAAAAATGCTGATAATAATTTCGAATATAATAATAAGGATACAATCACATTTAACACAATACTATCCACTTATCTTCCATATTATATTTGTACTAATCTTATTATTATAAACTCCAATAAAAGTATTTTTATAATTGGAACAGGTAGAATTAATATACATAAATTCATACTCCCTCTATACTTTCATCGTGATAAAAAACATTTGATAAATTTGTGTATTTTAGGTATACTTATTATATAATTAAATAAATTAATTACAGGTTCATGAACAATTTAATAAAATTATTTTTTACACATTTTAGTTTATACAACGGTTCTGAAAACCCTTATTTATAGTGTTATGGTAAATGTTAAAGATAACGGTTTAAAACATCAAATGACAACATTTTCTAAAACCGTTGTCAATAAGCGCATATTCTATTTACATACAACAACGGCTAATTGTTGAGAAATATTTATAAGTGTTTTGATTCAAATCTCAATACCTCCCTTCAAAGATGTAATAAGTCCAAAACTGAAATCTCTAGTGTTTTGTCTAATAACTCAAATGTTAGGGAGTTCTATTTTTCAGGTATACTGAAGGACAAATACCACTGAAGATTCAAGACTATACCAAAACTGAAGGACTACTCAACTGAAGCTTGTCCTGAAATTTTGAAGTTGAAGTTAGAAGCTGAAGTCACTTTGTCACTGAAGTTCATATCTGAAGTACTGCATTGAAGTCCATTCTGAAGTTTTCACTGAGTGATAGTCTATTCTATAAGAGTTACCACTTTTGGCAAAAATCTCAATAGGTGAAACACAATCTTATTGCAAACACCAAAAATGGCAAAAAGGACGAAGACTCCAACGGGAAGAATTCAAATGAAGCTCTATCTCACAACGGATACATTCTATGAGAGAGCTATATATACCCCGCTACTTCAAACGCTTCAATCACCGGTTACCCTGCATTCAAACTTACAATCGCTATCCTGCTCTCGACTTTCATAGCTCTAAGATTTAAAACCACCATATTTTGCACAACACTTAAGATATTAGTCCATCAGTCAAACACTAAGTGTAGACTGAAGGATTGTTATCTAAAGTATTCACTCTTACTGAAGTTCCTCCCCTCAGTACAGAAGATCACTCAAAGTTTTTAACTTGTAAAAATCAAAACTGGTGTATTCCTCCTTCCATAAACTCAATATACTCGTTTCGGGACCAACACTAATAAAACTGTTGTACGTGGTGCTGCAGTAAACATTTACGACAACGCTTAATTATAAGCGAGTTTTTTATTATACCTACAACACCAGCATTTATCACTAACCGTTGATAATATGTTTAACAATAGTTAATAACCGTTGTCTACGTGAATTTGTTATAGTGACTAGCACACATTGATGCAAATTTTCAGGTATATTACACACAAAACACACACACATACATATATATTGTATAAAGACATGCATGCATGAAACGTACGTATAAATACATATATAGTATATAAATACTCAAAATTATAGTATACGTATAGTGAGAAAAAACGAGGAAGGTTTAGATATAAAAAGTAAGCTAGTAATGGTCGGTGTGGATATGGACGTTAATTAGTAAATTCTTTACTTTCAAAAAGAAGATAGAAAAAAAGAAAAAGAAAAAAAGAAACCCTAATGTTTGTTTTGGCTGCTCTATATAAACCCATTACTGGATTTCCACCTTCCATCATCATCCTCTTCCTCTTTCACTCTTCATATATACATATATATCATTATTAATTGTTGTATATATATTATACATATACTGAGAATTAAAAAAAGTTCTTGCTCTATAATTAATATGATGAGTGAGGGCAAAGTTTTGCATTTGGTCGTCGGAGTTCTGGGTATGTTTATTAATCATATATCTTCTTTTTGATCATCTCTTATTTTTAATAATTGACTTATTTGTTTGCTATTATTAGATAATGCTGCAATTTCTAACACTATTAATTAATTTGATGAAATTTGCGTCTGGTTTTAGGAAATGCTACTGGTTTGTTTTTGTTCCTCTCCCCATCGTGAGTGCTAGCTGCATATATATATATATATAATATTCTTTGCATTTTGTTAATTATTTCATTTATTCAGAATTTGGAAAACTAATAATTTTGTTTAATTTGAATGTGAATGTGAAGGGTGACTTTCAAGAGGATAATCAAGAACAAATCAACTGAGCAATTCTCAGGCATACCATATGTCATGACTTTGCTCAACTGCTTGCTTGCTGCTTGGTAATTATTAAATTTATTAATTTCTTGAAATTTGTTAATAATCCACATATATGATTTAAACTATTTATTAGTGTACTAAATCTCAACCCAATTCAATAATTTATTTCGTAAGTATTATTATTGTGCATATGTGATTTCTAAAAATAGGGTATATTATTTTTAAAAGTATATTTTTTGGATTTTTTTAAAATTATGTTTTATCAAATATTTTTATTATTTTTAATCAATAATAATTAAAATAATAAATTTGATTGTGGAACATGGAATGTGAACACAATAATAAAATACTGAATCTCATATGAAATGAAATAAAATGAAGGAAGGTAAATAAATATTTAGAATGATTGCATATTAATATCAATAATGTGATTAGAAATCATGTTATATTCAAATTGCCTTTTTTAGTACAAACACATCACTTAAGTAACATGACTTAATTAATTGCTTAATCTACTTAATGAATGCAACTAAACCCCATTAGCTACCACAAATTAATTATACTCCAATATGTATCACATATTGCCTTATTTAGTCCTACATCACACAAGACACACATCACTTGACTAACATGGCTTACTTAATCAATTCCTCAATCTACATAATCAATCAATGCACCTAAATTAAAACCCATTACCTATCATAAACCATAATATTCAAACAAATTAAAATTCTTATTCAAATTTACTAAAATAATAATAAATTAAATTTTATGAACTAATGAAAATGGTGACAAATGCAGGTATGGTTTACCTTTCATATCACCAAACAATTACATGGTTTCTGCAATAAATGGGACTGGTGTAGTGATTGAATCCATTTATGTCCTAATATTTCTTGTATTTGCACCAAAGAAAGAGAAGGCAAGAATCATGGCTCTTGTTTTCTTCATTCTTGCTATATTTTCCTCTGTGGCTTTGGTTTCTATTCTTGCATTCAAACAACAGAAGAAAAGGCAGCTGCTTTGTGGATTTGCTGCCACAGTTTGCTCCATCATTATGTATGCTTCTCCTCTTTCTGTCATGGTAAGAACTCACTTCATTATTACAAAACAAACCCACAAATTAAAATGATTCTTTTTTTGATATTCTAAATATTAGGATTGATTAAAGTTGTTTTGGATGAGTAGAGATTGGTGATCAAAAGCAAGAGTGTGGAGTATATGCCATTTCTCTTGTCACTTTTTGTCTTCCTTTGTGGTACTTGTTGGTTCATTTATGGCCTCATTGGAAAGGACAAGTTTCTCTATGTAAGTAATTCTTTATTTCTTTTGTCACTCATATTTTGGAGTAGAAGAATTATTATATTTGTGTGACACATATATATTAATTTTGTGCAAGTTGATATACTAAAAAAAGGAAAATCTAACTTATTATACATAAAAATATGATTTCCTACTTGCGACTGAGTATACTTAACGTGCTGATAAATGACGTAACATGTCATGAGATATACTCCGTATGTTATTAATAAATCTTGAATATATTGTGCAGATTCCTAATGCATTTGGATGTTTCTTGGGAGCATTGCAACTGATTTTGTATGCAATCTACCGCAAGAGCAACAATGATCATGTCAAGAAACCTTCAAATGATGCAAATTTGGAAATTGGTATTGCCAATCCTCACCATCCCAAGACACAAACCTATGTTAAAAATGGTCAAAACCCTAATTAATTTCCCTAAAAAGAAAGAAAAAAGATAAACTCAACATCCAAGTTATCTAATATCATTTTCTCTTTGTCTATGTTTGTGGCTAATTGTGATCAAATATTAAGTAGCTATTTGAAAAAAATGGTGAAGGGTTTTGTATGAATGAACTCAAACTCATTGGTAGTGAAGTATGTACTAATAGTTTCCTTAATGTGAGAGAACAAATCTTTGTGTATTTTACTTTATAAGTTAATAATTATATTTTGATATTTACAAACTTATCAATATTATAAAGGGTTAATTGACGCTAAATATCACAAATTTTGGTATCGTATATGATCTAAAAATTATGCTCTATAATATTAAATGCACAATCAGCACGTCACATGGAAAATTATAGGTTCGCGTCAGCATTAATTTGAGTGAAATCAAGTTCGATGTGCAATTTAAGAAAAATATGATAATTTATATATTGTAAAATGTAATTTTAAATTGTGTACAATGTCAGAATTTGTAAATAATTTATGTATTTAGCAAAAATTAACCCTATTATAAACTTTGTAAAAAGAAATGGAGGATTTAATTACATGTGTTTTATTACCATAAAAGGGTAGATGGACAAGTTTTCTTGAGATGTAAATATAAATTTGTTACCATAAAAGGATAGATGGACAAGTTTGTTTGAGATGTAAATAATAATTACTCCATACTTTTACAAAGAATAATATAGGCTAATTTTAAATGTAGCCTTAAAGTATCTTATTATGGTCCCTAATTTAAAGCGTAAAATATTATTAAAAATAATTTAAGGTTATGAGAGTCAACTAGTCAAGGATATAACAGTAAATAAAATTATTTTTATTACTCAATAAGTAGTACTCCTATTTTATGAAGGAGGCTATAGGGCGAAATTACATTTCTACACCCATAAATGGTTCTATAATTATGGCCCGTTAGATTATATGGGCTTATATTATTGGGCAAAAGCGCAAATTAACAACTCAATAATTAAGACTTTAGGAAAGCCCATCGAATTAAATGTATAAGAAATATTTATGTTTAAATTGATGATTAAAAACAAAACCAAACTTCAATAATATTTAAAATAACTATTATGTGGAATGGGAAATAAATAATTAGTATTCACAAATATATATTAAGAAATAATTTTTTATATGTATTTTTATTACATATTTGGACCGTTTACTAAAAATATATTTTTTTATACATTATATTATAAAATACTTAATATTTTAAATTTTTTTATATATTTTACTCTGTGAATTCCTTTTTTATTAAAAACAAATTTTATAATTCTTTTTAAAATATGTGCCGATTATTAGAATTAATTACCGCTGCAATAAATAGAGGTGTGATTAATTACCTAAAACCCAAGGCACTCATTTGTCTTTACATGATTTAATTTATTTAATTATATATATATATATATATAACCACTTAAAATGGCTTATCGAAATAAAAATTATTAATTTGATATACCAATTTCATATTTAATAAATTATTAATGTCATATTTTTACAAGAATCTTCACTCTCATAAATGCTTATTTCCATTTGCGGCTGAGTTGCTCAAACCTCTCTCGGCAAAGAAGCCCTTGTCTTAAGGGCAATGCAATCTATACGTTTCAAAACCTTACTTAATTATTTCAATATTAATTGCCACATTTATATATAACAATATATTAGTATATTACTCCATGCGTTCCGATTATAACCACTCATATTTTTTGAGACGTTCCATTCGTAACGATTCATTTCATTTTTCGATTAAAAAATAACACATCAGGTGTTCATTGGTTTTTGTGCTGCAGATAATATATATATGGTTGATATATATTTAATTATATTAGGTTTCATAATCCAACTTAGAAAAAAAAAATTGGGGAATTTAAAATAAATCAAAACCTTTTGCAATTTTAATAATAACACAAAAGTTGCCAAAAGAAGTAAAACTAACTTCCACATGCAAAGCAACAAACACCAGAGAAACTTGCCTAAATAAGTAAGATCACAAGCGTTTCAACATGAAGTAGAAATTTTGCATTCACCAATTATTGATATTTTTGGTAATTATCATTAATAAAAATAAAAAGAAAAGAGAGAATTATTGTTCAAACCCGTGAGTTGAAATCGGTGTACTGGGAAATCAGAAGAAATGAGACAGTAGTTCTGCTCTTTCTTAAAAATAGAAACTTTTTGGAATTCAAGATTTTATTGCAAAGCTCTGAATTCTGTTTCGATTTACTACTATAAGACTATGGACCACCTTCTTCCTCGTTTCTTGAATGCCCATTATACTATAAGCACCAGCGCCCCCTCATTTCATACTTTTTATGCAGTAGAGTGAATCTTGAGAAGAGAAAACAGTAGAGAAGTGGGAAATTTTGTTCTTGAATTAAGGTTCTTTTTTGAATCTGGGTTTTTCATGAAATGGGAAACGTTCTGCACTTTGTGATTGGAGTTTTTGGTGGGTTTCTTCATTAACATGCCTCTATTAGTATCAGGATTTTTTTTGTTGAAGTGAGTAGTTATTTTGATTCTTGATATTTTTGGTTGTTTTTTATGATGCAGGAAATGCCTTCGCTCTGTTTCTTTTCTTGGCTCCACTGTGAGTATTTTTCCGTCCCAACTTGGTCCTAAATGATCAGAGTAGAGTTTGAGTTGGAATCTGATAGTACTCGGCTCATTAAGTTTACGAACATGTTTATCGATATTGCTCACGAACCTTCGAATCGAGCTTTTAATCGAAGAATTCGGTTGATGCTCAATCTAAAATAGTTAATTTTTAAAATAAAAAAATTATATGAACTCAAACTCGAGTTTGGGCCCACCCGAGCTTGAACTCGAACTTGAGTTTGAAAATCATTAATATGAACACCATAACGTTCTAAACAAGCCGAATCGAGTAGTAGTATTAAGCTCTGCTTGTTTACACTCCTAATCCCAACCCCAATTCTCTCTCTCTCTGTGTGATTATGAATTTCAAGATTAGTTAGGAGTTCAATATTCATGTGTTGGGGTTGTTTATCTTGATTAGCCTATTTCACTTTCTTGTTCTTTAGAAGAATTAAATTCAGAATGAACCCCCATAGAGTAATCTCAAAAGGGCTCAACATTTTCTTTAATTTGGCCCCATTTCCTTCCAAATCCTGAATTTGTGGTGATTCAATTTTGTGGATAGGATTACCTTCAAAAGGATTGTGAAGAAGAGATCTACAGAGCAGTTCTCTGGAGTCCCCTATGTCATGACTCTTCTCAACTGCTTGCTCTCTGCTTGGTTTGTAATTTCATTCCATCTTACTTTAAAAAAACCAATCATTACTATTTCAAAACTCACTATTGCATGAATCTTGAATTTGAGGCTAGTGCATGCTTTGTGGATTCTTGATCATGATTCATGTATAATGGATCATAGGTATGGGATGCCCTTTGTGTCGCCTAACAACCTCCTCGTGTCAACGATAAACGGGACCGGGGCGGTGATCGAAACGGTCTACGTGCTGGTGTTCCTCTTGTTTGCACCAAGGAAGGAGAGGACCAAGATTCTTGGGCTGTTCATTCTGGTTCTGTCACTCTTTGCTGTGATTGTTCTTGTTTCCCTCCTTGCCCTCCATGGCCATGCTAGGAAGCTCTTCTGTGGTGTTGCTGCCACTGTCTTCTCCATCATCATGTATGGCTCTCCCCTCACCATCATTGTAAGCCCCCTCTCTATATTCACAAGTGTGTGTGAGTGTGTGGGGAGGTATTTAGTTAATTTGTGAGGTGAAAAATGCAGAGGATGGTGATCAAGACAAAGAGTGTGGAGTTCATGCCATTCTTCCTATCCTTGTTTGTGTTCTTGTGTGGCACATCATGGTTCATCTTTGGGCTTCTTGGAAAAGACCCTTTTGTTGCAGTAAGTAATACTCCATCCGTCATATTTTAGTTGTCATGTTTTATATTCAAACAACTAAAATGGGACGTAAGGAATACATAAATACATATTAGGTTTATGCTCAAGTTAACTTATGCCAATGATATTGTATTTAGATTCCAAATGGTTTCGGAACCGGATTAGGAGCGGTGCAGCTGATCCTCTATGCGATATACCGAAAAAACAAAGGCAGCGGTGGAGACGAAGGCGAAGTGTCGATGGAGAAGCAAAACGGCAAGTCCCATCGAGACAGAGGATCGGATGATCTTCATCCGTCACAAGAACAAGTCTAGATGATCATGTTGTGATGTGGTCATATTACTTTTGAAATTGTACAAGATTTAATGGCTTTAGTACTATCATAGGAAGTATGTGTTTATGTGGAGTATTGTTTTTTCATATTGCCTAAACTTTAATAATTTAAAATTTTATTTTGCTTTGGTTTAATTTTGATGGTCCTTTTGCAAGTTTTTAGTATATTGTGTATCGATTTGGATTTCTAACATCTACACATATGACATCTTATGTTGCTTCTTGTTTAAGATTCAGTATTTGTATTTATATATATATAATACTCTCTCCGTCCGCAAAAGTGTTTAACGATTCGACATGACACGTGTTTTAAGAAAATGGGTTGACTTTGAGCAGAGTGTGTAATGAGTGTAATGAGCGAAGTGTGTAATGAATGTAGTGAATGGAGTTTGGGTAGAAAAATACAGTAAGTGGAGTTTGAGTCTCAAATTATTTATAATTTTTAATTGAATTGTGTGTATAAAATAATTACTATAAATGAAAAGTTTGAAGTATTAAATACTTTCGCGGACGGATCGAAAAGGAAATACGTTAAACACTTTCGCAGATGGAGGGAGTATAAATTTTGAATCATAGTTGATGGCAACATAGAATCTCCAAATTAATATGATATCATGTGCTGCTAATTCAAAACTCATATGTAGCATAATTAGAGTTCAAGATTTAAAATATATATAAGAAAAAAAAACACATACATTGAATCTTGAACCATGTATTGTAATACATCTAATTCTCATATGAATGTAACACGAAATACCATACAGAAAATATAGAATCCAAATTGAGGGATGTCATTTTTTAGATATACCCACGATTAATGACTTTAGATATGTGTCAATTTGTTTTATTTCTTTTGAGAGGGTCCAAAATTAGGATTGTGGTCTCTTTCTAATATTGGTGAAATAGTACATAGAGAGCCAACTCTATCAAGAATTTGATACATGAGTCATTTCAATGATATATTTCAAAATTTGTGCTAAATGTAATATTTTATGATTGATAAATTCAAAATTAAAGTTTCACACTTTAGTGACTAACCCATTGTTTTATTCGGCCCAATATATGTTTATTTTCAAATCAAAATCCAGATCACTAATTTTGCCATAAATGAAATGCAAGATATATGTGCAAATATATCCAATAAAATTGATTAAATTCTAATTCATACTTTTAAGTCTAAGAATTTAGTATGTAATCATTTCGTGAAGTTCATAAAGCAAAACTTATAAGCTGCTGAGCCTCCAAGTATTTTGTAATACATATTAATAAATAAATAAATAAATTTAGATATAACTATACTATACTATACTATAATCGGCTCAAATCTTCATATACAATAATATAGCAAAAACGTGCAATTTGGGGTATGACTATTGACTACTATAATACTATATAATATATATAGATTTATATATGATTGAACATGAAGTTACTCTAACTATATCCATGCATTAAGTGACACCAATACGTGGCTTTACTTCCAACCATTAAATTTAATTTTATCAAAAGTTACTACTTTCTCATCTTAGAAAAAAATGTGTCGTAAGAGAATCGATATATTTAACATATATATATATATATTTAATAAAAGCTACATTATGTTTAAAATATTTAGTGTCTTGTGAGATATATCTAGAATATATTTTTTTGAACAGTCTAACAAGATAATAAGAATGTATTTTTTTTACGGACGGGAAGAGTACAATACGACATGATGATGTTCTATTTAAATTGTTCGTTTTATAATATATATGAATAATAAAAAAATTTAAATTAAAATTTACATGGACAATTATATGAAATTTTTTATTTATCATGGCTAAATAAAAATTGTTAATTTTTCTTTTTTGAATATTCTCCTACCTACACATTTTCAAAACATTATGGATAATTTATTATTATTTTTTTTAAATTATGAAATGAAGTCATTAATATTTATTCCTCAATCCTCATATGCTACTTATATCACAATCCATACAATTATTGAACAATAAATACTAGTAATAATAAGTTTGTGTTTTGCTTTAGTTAGAAGCAACACGTGTCGCTAGATGAGTGGCTGATGAAAAGAAATACCGTGGGCTGCGACCCAGTCAAAGTAGGCCCATACTATACATGCCTTTATGGGCCTTCTGATTAGGCCCACTACTTCATTTAAAACATTATGATGAGTACAAGTCCAAGTACTTAGTTGAATTAATATACAATATAAAAGATATCAATCCCTAGCTATGTGATTTGTCATGATCATAGATTGTCAAGAGTACTTCAATTTGTTCGTTGATTACTTCATTTTGTCCTTTGGAATTTAGTCTTATTTTGAGTGGTTTGGAGTCATAATGTTCGGGGCAGAAGTACGGAATGATCGCTAGAGACACACACAAAGAACGATTATAAGTTTTAAGGAGGAAGATTACATGAATGAATCGTAACACATCAGAATGAGATGAGTTTCGAGAGTATGTATGTACGTGGCTGCATATTCGAGCTTAAAATATTTTATATTGACTACTCTTATTATGAAGGTGCATCTTTTTTTTTCTGGTGGTATTTTTATGAAAATTATAAAGTTATGCGTGCTTGACGAGTTGGGGCAATAGTGGGATGAGTGACATCTTGACAAGTTTTTCGATGTGCGTGCGAGTAAGGATAAAGTACGCCATAAAAGACTATAATGGTCTGTAAAACCAGTCATTGGTTTGAAAACTGGATTGTTACACCTAGTTTATTTTATTTAAATGGATATAGTAGTGTTATTTTGGGTCAAAATGTATAAATTTTTACTTTGGGTATATGATATAAATGAACATAAAATTATTAAAAAAAACGTGTTAATATAGACTTATTTTTTTAATCATATGATTGGAATGCACAAAATATACATACGAAATAGGATGACTATTCATTTATTGATCTTATAATTGGTATTTGTATCTTGAATAAAATCTAAACAATAGGGGCATTTAAGTCAATAAACCCAATGAGTTCATAAAAAGAAGACATTCAAATATGGTATGTATACTTGCATGCATTAATATAATCGCACAAAACTCCTAACATACCTAAAACCCAGGGGCGTTTTTGTATTTTCATATAAGAAGATATAAAAGGAAAATTTACAAATTCAAAATAAACATAAAAGAGATATACATAATTAAAATTTGGTAGTATTTATTTTTATTAAAACTTATCTCAAAATATACCTAACTTAACGTGCCCCGTGATCGATATGACATACAATTTAGATAAATAATATTTTATTCATCCACAAATATTTTTAATAAATTGACTCATCACATATTCTAATATAGTATTTTGATTTTGCGTGTGAAAGAATAATAAGTGAAGTTTTGGTCTATATATTATTATTTTTTAAAATTGAATCAAGTGTATCGAACGAGGCGAGTTCATTTATTATAAATGAAAATTTTATATCGTTAAAAACATTGGTGAATGAACTAAAAAGTAAATATGTTAAAAATATTAGTGAGAAAGTAATATTTTAACAAAAAATGATATACTAATATAATATTTGTTTTATAAAAAATAAAATATAATAATTAATATTGTTATATGATGACATTAAATTTTATTATTTTGAAATGCTAAAATAGGGTTAAAATAGAAGAAGAAGAAAAGATTCTTCTTAGAATAGTGAAAGAAGAGGCGAAGAAGAAAAGAAAGAATGAAATTTGATAGAAATATTAAATCCAATTTAATACCGTTTGACGTCCGCCATAAAAGCTCTCAACACACAGCTCACATTCTCTCTCGCTTCTCCATCTCTCCCTCTAAAAGTTTCACTCCGTATAGCTCAGCATTTGCTTTAGAGGAGACTTTTTTTGGCAGCTACCTATCTATATAACCGTGTGCTCTTATTTTTCGTGTAGTGGGAAGAAATCAAGTTTGTTTTTTTATTCATTTTTTTTTAATTGTGCAACCCTTGTAAAAGAGTAAAGAATAGTGAGAGCAGCAGCTTAATCTCAAATTTTGTGGATTTGGGTGACGCCAGCGTTGAAATCCCTACTTGGGTAAGTCTCTTCTTCATTGACATGCTTGTGTTTTTTCTAAATTTGAGTTGTGTTTTGTCATAAAGTTCTGATTTTTATTCATGTTTTTTCTGTTCAAGCTATTAGTGATTTGCTGTTTGTTTTGCATGTGCAATTGGAGTAATGCTTTGGATCGAATGCTTTTTTCTTATGTTCTTAGAGGATTTAGGGTTTGATCAGCTTTCTTCTTTCTCATTACTTTCTTGAGTCTTAGCTGTCATTTCTTCTTTGTTGGATTTGGTAAGTACCGGATTTTGATACTTATTTTATGTTTTGAATTCTTTTGTAGTCAGATTTATGCCATTTACTTCCTATTTTTGGGACGCTGAAGGGTAAGTGATCTGTCTTGAATTGACTGTTTTTTGTAGGGTTTCTTTCATAAGAGTGGATGAAAGATTATGGTTTCAATAGAAGAGGAGTAAACTTAGAATGTCCGGTGAAAAAGTTAGCTTTTTCCATTTTATAGATTTAATGATCAGCTTGAGTTTTGGAAAAAACACAATGACCCCCTCATGCATGAGGCTTATCCCTAGTTTTTTGTTCTTTTTGTTTCCGTAACGGTAACAGTAGGCTGCATGCTAACGTAATCGATTGTATTCTAAATAGATAGGAAATTGTATAATCCTTTTGAGTTTGTAGTTGTCGTCACCATTTCATGACCCGAAGGTTTTAAATGCTATTGAGGTGGTGTAATCTTAACTGAATTAAGAGTGTTGTAATCTGAAGTGTGTCGATTTCAGCAAAAAATGGTGCCGCAGGGGCCGCCTGCCCCACATGGTGGTGGCCATTCTGTTCCGCCGTCTTTGTTGAGAGCGAATTCTGGGCTTTTGGGCAGTCAAGGGGGTGGCATGCCTTCTCAAAATGGATTTCCATCTTTGGTGTCTCCCCGAAATCAATTTAATAACATGAACATGATTGGGAATGCTCCCAATGTATCATCTTTGCTCCATCAGTCTTTTGGAAATGGGGGCCCACGTTCTGGTCTCTCGGTTCCTGGAAGCTCCCAGCGAGGATTTATTGATGGTGGAGCAGAATCTGATCCACTTTTGGGTGTTGGAAATGGAATGGGATTTAATCAGCCATCAGCATCTTATATGTCTTCACCTATGACATCAAACCCAAATTCATCTGATCAACTACAAGGCCAGCAGCAGTTCTCGAATAACCCAAGCTCCCATATGTTGGCAGACCATCAACAAGCTCAGCAACTTGATTCTCAGAATTTCCAACAGAATCAGCAGCAGTTGCAGCAGTTCTCTGTTCCGAACAATCCCCAGCAACAGCCACAGCATCATCAATTTCAAGGAATGCGAGCTGGCATAGGAGGCGCAGGGCCTCTTAAGATGGAGCCACACGGAACTAATGAGCAAGCACCACAGCAGCTGCAATCTTTGTGTAATATTGGTCCTGTGAAATTGGAACAACAACAATTACAGAATATGAGAGGCTTGGGTTCTGTGAAGATGGAATCTCAGCAGTCTGACCCATCGCTGTTTCTGCACCAACAACAACAGCAGCAGCAGCAGCAACAACATCTCCTCCTGTCAAGACAATCACCTCAGGCAGCTGCAGCTGCACATATTTTGCATCAACAAAGGCTTATGCAAATTCAGCAGCAGCAAATCTTAAAATCCATGCCTCAACAAAGATCCCCTCTCCAACAACAGTTTCAAAGCCAGAACATGCCCGTTAGAACACCTGTAAAACCTGTCTATGAGCCTGGAATGTGTGCCAGAAGGCTAACTCATTACATTTACCAGCAGCAACATAGACCTGAAGTAAGACAATGTGACGGAATTAGTTATTTATTTGTCAAGAAAAAGTCTTTAATTAATGTGCTGTGTTATTTTAACAAAAGAGACTTGATTCCCTTATTTTGTAGGACAACAATATCGAGTTCTGGAGGAAATTTGTGGCTGAATATTTTGTACCTAACGCCAAGAAAAAATGGTGTGTCTCGATGTATGGAAGTGGTCGTCAAGCCACTGGAGTTTTTCCTCAGGTCTGTCGAATCTTTCACTGTAACGGGTTGACATCTGTCAGGATTTTCCCCTGTAACGGATTGACATCTGTCAGGATCTTCCTGTCTGTATTTATTCCACTTTTGGTACTATATTAACTAATGCAGATTCGCGAAAACCTTTTGATAATTAAGATGATTTAGCTGATCACCTAAAAAATAATATTCTAAGTTTACAAGTGTCCAGTTAGCTGCGCGACAAAATAAGAAATTTAGATTTTTTCACTTAGTTTAATTTCTCTTTCCTCTATAGTTTTTATGGAATCAAATTTTAGTTTTTGGTTTTCTTTAACTATGGCACATTTTGAAAAATCATCTAATGGTTTTAGATATTACTTTCCCGAAAGTAGTCTGTGTTCGACTCAGTTCTTGAAAGTGGTAGCAGATAAAAGTGTTATAATTTCTTATCAAGTGTTTGACACGTGTTCAAGTACTTTGTCTTGCATGCAATTTAACCATTTATTTTTTATGCAGGATGTTTGGCATTGTGAAATCTGCAATCGCAAGCCTGGTCGTGGATTTGGTGTGTTTTTTTAAATGTTATGCAATATTATGTTATTGTTTCTTAGTCTCTACATTTTTTTGCTTGGCGTGCTGTTTGCTTCATCACTGTTCTTTTACCGACATCATGGTTTCACATGCTCCCGATCGGTGCTCCTTTAACTCTTTTACAATGTCTAATCCTACCTTCAACTCCCAAATTCATGAAAACCTAATGTAGAAAAATTAAAAATCCGGGACAGAAAATTGTTGTAAATAGAGAAATGAGAATATTATTTGTCACTTGATATTGTTTTTTATGATCCTCAGAGGCAACAGCTGAGGTACTGCCCAGACTCTTCAAAATTAAATATGACAGTGGCACTATAGAGGAACTACTCTATGTTGACATGCCGCGGGAGTATCAAAATTCATCTGGCCAAATTGTTCTAGACTATGCGAAAGCGATACAGGAGAGCGTATTTGAGCAACTTCGTGTTGTTCGGGACGGTCAGCTTCGTATTGTTTTCTCTCCTGACCTTAAGGTTGTTAGAAAGACAAACAGTTACTATCCTTGTTGTATTACCTTGAATTGCTATTTGTTTACTCAGTTCGTTCTCTTAATAAATTGCAGATATGCTTGTGGGAATTTTGTGCTCGACGTCATGAAGAGCTTATTCCTAGAAGATTGTTGATTCCCCAGGTTAGCTATATTATTACCACCCAGTCATCGTTGAACAACATTCTCTGATGATTGCAAGCTTGTTTTGAAATAGTTTGGTCAGGGCTGGATTCTTCATCTATCAGTCTCATTGTTGGTCGATTCGCCAAGTTTCTTCATCTTTTAATGTAGTATGTATTGACTAGGTTTTTTCTAAGCTGCAGGTTAATCAACTTGGTGCTGTTGCGCAAAAATGCCAGGCTGCTACCTCAAATGCATCTACCGACACATCTCCTACTGAGCTACAAAGTAACTGTAATACGTGAGTTCGAACTATTTATCTTCTAAATAAATCTTGACATGCACATATGCATTAAATGCAGCAAGCATTACCCATTTGGTCAATTTGTTCTTTTTTCTTGATGTTCTAGATAAATCTCGATATGCACATATGCATTAAATGCAGCAAGCATTACCCATTTGGTCATTTTGTTCTTTTTTCTTATGTGATATTTTCTTTTTATTCTGTTTTTCTGTTACATCTCATTACATAAATGGTTATATGCTGAAGACCTTAGTCTCATACTGAATGCTCAAATCATGTTAAAAGCAGTGGTTTTGATTGTTGCGGTCACAGGTTTTTCGGGACAAGTGGCATGATAATCTCTGACTTATGATAAATGCTTTAAAAAAAGCTGGTACTTATTTGTTTCTACACTTTCTCGTTTCCAGGTTTGTTGATTCTGCCCGTCTGCTTGCGAAAGCATTGGAAGTTCCATTAGTAAATGATTTGGGATATACAAAGAGATACGTGCGGTGCCTGCAGGTAATATGATTTTCTCTTTCATTGGTGTTCTTGAAGCACCCATCTTGATCATCGATAGTAGAACAATGATACGTTATAAGGTAGATATTATTGGCACTTGGCAACATATAATCCTCGTTAACTCGAAGAATACATGTTTCATCAAACAATGGATCACTAAATCAACAATCAAAAATTCATATTTAAGCAGACATGCAGAAGTCGCTGGGGTTTAAAAATATACATGCATCTTCAATTAAGTATTGATATACAGACGACATCCAAATTTGGCATTGGCTATTGCATAAGTTTCCGACAATGCATGCTGATACGGTTTTATTACTTTTCTCAACTATGTGGATGACACACAGCTTGATATTTTTCTGATGAATGTATCCTTCACTGTTTGTCTTTTCAATGATTGTCTACCTTATGCTTCTGTTACTGATCACATTGCAGATTTCAGAAGTGGTGAATAGTATGAAAGATCTTATTGATTTTAGCCGTGTAACTTCAACGGGTCCTATAGGTAATCTCAATTTATCTATTTATTGCTTCTAATCTGTTTTGTTTGGTCTACGCGTCAAGCTAAGTGAAGCCATAGCCATACTCAAAAGTAGTTCGGAAAATTTCTTCCGAGCTATTTCAGACCCATTTCCATTTATGTAGGAAGGGCGTACATGTCTAGTAAATATCATGATGCCTTCAATCTCTTCACGACTCTTAGCGTGCCCTGTCATATATCGGTTCTAGACTTTCTTGCAGGAAGTCTGTCTCTGGAGTTGTTATCTGATTTGTTTCATCTACAAATACTTATTTTGTGATTATTGTGCTCAAATTTTTGGCTTCCAGAGAGCTTGATTAAATTTCCTCATAAAAGAAAACCTGGGTATGAAGGTCAACCTCAACAAAATGAAAGTCAGCTACAGCCGCAGCTGCAAACGATGGTCCAAAACACGAGGAATTCAGCGCAGGCTGCTGGTAATCGGATGCCAAGTGTGAGTAATTCTATGAACTCAGTGCCCACAACTCCATCTCCTAGTAACATCGCCGTGCTGCTTCACCAGAATTCCATTGACTCCCGGCATCAAAACCCTATTTCTAATGCAAACAGTCCTTATGGCGGTAATAGCGTCCAGATGCCATCTCCAGGTTCTTCTGGCGCTATTCCGCAAACCCAACCTGCGCCTTCCCCTTTCCATTCCCCTACCCCCACATCATCCAATAACCCACAACCAGCGCCACACGGTGGCTTATCCGGAGCTCCTACAAACTCAGCGAACTCACCAAATGTTTCGATGCAATCTGGAGATCCAGACGCCATCGACTCACAAAGCTCAGTACAGAAAATCATACACGACATGATGATGTCTTCACAGCTTGGCGCGCCCGGCATGGGAGCAATCGGCAGCGACATGAAAAACATAAATGGAAACAATAGTTTGGCCGGTCAAGGAGTAGTAGCCAATGGCAACAGTGGCATGATCCCTGGTTCAGGCTTTGGGAACATGAGCAACGGACATGTCCAGTCCGCCCCAGTAAATGGTGTCCGAGCAGCAGGCGGCAACAACAGCATGTCGATGAACGGGAGAGTGATGGCACGGGAGCAGAGCATGAGCCAACAACAGGATCTAGGCAACCAGCTACTTAACGGCCTCGGTGCAGTTAATAATGGCTTCAACGACTTCCAATTCGACTGGAAGTCATCTCCCTGACTGGTCGAGTAACAGCTGTTTGTGCAGCTTAAGACACCCGGAATTTCCCATAAGGCGGAGCATGGAAAGATGGTGCAAAGGAGAAAGCAAGAAGAGTTGGAGCAAGCTAGCAACCAGAACTGACCTCATAACAGCTCTCCTCTCAGTCTCAGCTCCTTGTGTGGTAACTGACTATGTGAGTGTATATAGTTTGGTTTGCCATTAAAGCCAAAGGTTAATGTAGAATTTTGAATAGAGATTTTGCCCAATTTTTCTTCTATACTATTATAAAAACTAGTTGCAGAAAGGACTTGTAAGCTGTTAGGGGATCAGTAGAAGGCAGCCACCTCCCAACCCCTCTCTCCTCAAAGTGAAAGAAAGAAAGAAAGAAAGAATAATCACTTATATTATATGGGGATACATACAGTTTTGGTGGCTGCTTTATGTTATTCTTTCACCTTCTTGGATTGATTAACCTTTTGTCTTTCTTTCTTTTCTTCTAAAGGAGTTGCTCATTTACTATTTATGCTTTTACTGTTTTTGTCTCTCTTTATATATTTTTTCTTTTTTGGGTATAGATTAGTGTACTCATTTTGCATGTGGCTTAATTAGATATTTCATGCTATTACTTGACTATGTCTATAAGGTTGAAATAAAATAAATCTTGGGGGGTTTGCATTTTTTTTTTTTTGCATATTCTGAAATTTTATTTTTAGTAATCGAATTTTTATTATATTATGCATGATCAATTTTTAAGATTTCCCCCCCAAAAAAATTAAAAAGAAAAAGAAAAAGAAAAAAAAAGAGTTCAGAGTTTTACATGCTAGCACAAAATTGTTAGTTAATATGTATGTGTGAGAAAAATATTATGAGACATGCCATATTTCGTGACACTATTTATACTAATATAATTTTTTTATTTCTATATTGTCTTGTACTCTAATTAATATATTGAAATTGTTATTCCAACCCTTATAATTTATAAATTATATAAAAATTAATAAACAAACTAATCATCAGGCTTTGAATTTTGTATAATTTTTTAATTAAGTAATCATAGATTCCTAGATGTTAGATTGAAAAAACTAAAAAAGAATAATATTAATATGAAAGGTACTCATAAAGTATATAACAGAACAATCTTATTTAAAATTAAGTTACTAAATAATAATTAAATGGTTGTATTAAGCAAAGTCGATAATTATAAAATTCGTTAGGTATTAATTATAAAAACAACAGGTTATAAAAAAATTATTTTTATGAAATTCTTCTACATTTGATCAAAACTTGTACTATGAAATACTGTAAATACAAAAACCATCTCTATATATTTCCTAATTCAAAGAGAGCAGAAGTAAGATATGAAGTCATATCAGAATACACAAACAAAAACATATCCACTTAAAGAGAGTAAACTTGTACATTCTCATGTACAAAAATCATCATCTTTTTTCAAGTGTGGTAGCAATTGAAACAAAATCTTCTTCTACTATCACATATACACTCCAAAAACAAATGCAGGTATTAATTAGTTCACCTAAGCACAGAACAAGTCAGAAGGAGTAGTCCTTCAGATCAGCTTTCGAGTCGACAAGGTCCACGTCGCCCATGCATTCTTCGGCACTGAGGGGAGGAAGCTGCCTCGTCTTTCGTCTCATGTTGTGCTTGTGCCATTCGCTCTTGAAGTGCTCTCTGTATTCCTTTGTGTCGCCCACAAGAGCATTGCAGGTGTTGCATTTCTGCTGTTTCACCTCTCCCTGAGAAGAACTACCCTCGTTCGAGGAGGAAATTGCCTGCTTCTGCAATTTTGCACTTAGTTGAGTAGTAGTAGGGACTGCAGAGTCCTTCTGCACGCTTGATGGTTCCTCCTCCAGATCATCATAATGATCTACTTGCGTGTCACTATCCAAATGCACGTTCACTGCAAGAATGTCGAGTCTTCCTTGCAGATTCCTCACTAATGCGTCGCAATCACGGAAAACGCTTGGTTCCAATTCACAAATCTGCCTCCGAGAAAATGCCATGTGTTATATATACAAACCTCAAAGTCAACAAAGGACATGTTATTATTTTTCAAAATTTATGGCAATTTTATGTGGTTTAATATATTACTTACAACAGACAGTTGACTTCCTGATTCATCTTTTGAAACAATGGTAGAATTCCAATCATTGATCTTTTCCAAAAGCGATGGCATGTTCTGTTCTGGTACAGTTAATCTCAGTCTCATTGGCGATCGTTTGATTGGATACTGCTTTTGAAGCTCTCGTATGACTTCCAATGCCTACAAGACATTCGGAATTGTGTTACCAAAATGACAAACCTGTTAGGAAAAGTGAAAGAAAAAAAGAAGAAAGAAACCATCAAGCAACAACAAGAAAATAAGAATAAGTGAATAACAGGGGAGATAAATTGACTGAGCATCGATGTGACCTACAAGCTCAATGCCCAAAGCAAAGTGAAACAAGAAAAGGATTGAAACGAGGCCCAGTAGCGTAGTTAAATTTAGACAAATACAAGTCTGTTACAAATGAAAATAAGTGTACCTGCTTCTTTGAGCTGCTATTTGGTTCAACAGCAAAATGTATGTCATGCATGAGTCTCTCAATCATACTTATGGTATAAGGACGTTGAGTTTCAGGGTTATAAGTCTTCTGCATAACTATAGTTGCAATGTCCCTAAATTGACTAGATAATTGTGACTCCCTCTCCTTCCCTGCAACTTGTAGCTCTCCTTTCTCTAAAATCTGCAGTAAGAAAACATATAATTCATTCAACATGAATCAAGTTATCAACACTTGTCTTCCCATCTTTCAAGTGTAGCCAATTATAAGCAGAATTTGAGCAATGATGTAGCAATATAAACTAAAGTCCCTTTACAACTGATACCGTGCATAGAAGCCAATGACATGTTTGCTCAAATTTACAAACTTCATGAGAATTCCATCATGAACTAAAGGAGTGCATGTATCCATTATGTTCAATATGACCCCATTTATTCATGATTCACACTCAGTTTACGTCCCTTTCTACAATCTTCTGTCTTACTTTCTGGAACTTTAAAAGGCAGAGACAACTGCTTATTAGTTTATGGAATCGTCAGTTTGATCAACTAAAAGAAGCTCACCTATAAATCATTAAGTAGAAGCATGGCTACTTTTTAGTCAAATGCCACTTTGTTATTTCTATAATCTATAAGATACTACTCTATTAATCTTATGAACCTCTTCATAAAACGATTAATGCCTTCTAATTCATGCATTGCAGCTGTGCTATAGAACCACTGCACTTACCAATACCATCCATCATGAATTTAAATATGGTCAATCATTGCTAGCGTCGAGAGTATGAAATATGCACAAAAAAGAACATAACTAACCTCCAAACAAACTTTTGTTTGATCATCTGTCCCGAATGCCTGGTTTAAATCTTTGGACTTAGCTAGAACACCTTTTGAAACATTCGAATAAACGGTATGTGACTGCAACACTTCATCCAAATCTTTCTCTCTGAATTTAATTTTAAGCATCTCACCAACATTAGTAATTAGTAATCAAGCTAGAAACTTTAAGAAACTAAAAAGCAATTCAAAACCCCCCATTGCGATAAAAAAAAACTTCAACCGCATCAAATAGCTACTCGTCATTTTCATTTCCATTTCCATTTCAATCAAGCAGAGTGAAGACATTCAGAATCACCATGGAGTAGCTACGAGAAGCAGCTTACAATCATACACCATTTTCGTAACTTCATAAAATACTAAAACACCCTATATTAGCAGTCCAATTAACAAATTACGCTTCCAGCTACAGAAATTCCACGGACTAAATTCACAAAATCAACACCGATCAACATATACGATAAAAAACATAGATGAAAATCCGAGAACTTATACGTACACACGAGAGCGCCATGAGAGGACTTTGTTCTTGTAGCAGGCGATTTCGAAGCGGTTTCCGTGCTTCTTGAGGCGCACTACCGCCACGTTTGTGAGCCGCTTCTGCCCCACTGGCTGCACCAAGGTCTTCGACATCCCTCTCTCAGTCTCTTGTCTCTTCCTCTCTGCCTCCGGTGGTTTCCGGTGGCTGCCTTCAACGTTCTAGAATCCTCCTAGAAGGTTTGTTTGTAACCGAAATATAACGAAATGAAATGCAAATTAGGTAACTTTGCTCAATAATTTTCATTTCTATTGGGATTGTTATTGGATCATTACAAATGGGCTTTATTGTGGCCCAATTAAAATAATCATGGCCCAAAATATTGGTAAATAGCTAAATAGTTCATAAATAAGTTAATTAAATAGAACCCCCTCCCTCCCAAATTCCTTTATTTATACGTCCTACTAATCTTAATACATTCCTATAGTAAAAGTTATCATTTTAACCGTGCTCAAAAGTTTTGTGCCATGTTTATTGAGACGGAGGGAGTATGTTATAAGTTGAATAAAAAATTATAATTAAATATATATATATATATATATTGTGGTTGATATAAAAAAATTAGTGTTAAATCTAATAATTTATAATACACCAATCACTAAAATGATATAATGATTTATTTATCAATTAAATAATTTTAATTAATACATTTCAATTTAATTTTGTCCAATTATGAAAGTGAATAAAATATTAATTAAGTACTATTAATAGTGACTAAAATCTGTGATTTATTTTGACAAATCATTAAAAGAAGTACTAGTACTCTTACTATTTTTATTCTAAAAAACACCCTTTCTTTTATCTTTTTTCCTTTTGTTGGAACAAATACAAATTTCACTTTATCATTAGAAGGTTTTACAATGTCGCAAAACCCTAAAAATCTCAACTTTAGGTTAGGACGTCCGATTCCAATTTCAGGATTAAGGATTCGCCAAAATTGATCAAAGTGTATAAATTTTATTTAAATTTTCTGCAATTCGCTTCATTCATTCCCGTAGAGTTAGGATTTCGCGGGCGAAGAAGTAGAACGCAAGCAAAGCAGGAGCTTCAAACGTTAGGTTTCGAATTGTTAATCCTACTGTGACAGCATGAGTTCCACAGATGATGATGAACACCAAATGCACAATGACGGAAATACCGAAGCCAGCACCTCTGCAAAAGCCTTCTTTGATGTCTATGGGCCAGAGGTTTTACTTTGCTTAATTTTCCTTTCTTTTTAGCTTCACGGGATTCCTTGTTCTGCCTTTGAACTTTTGTCGTCTTGTTTCAAGATTCCATTTTTTAAGTTGGGTTTGTATTTTGGGGGTAAAATGTGCTAAAATTTGATGTAAAGAAAAGGCAGGGCTTTCTGGAAAAAATCAGTGACATGGTTGAGCAAATGATAATTCGTTGAAAGCTGGCTCTTTTGAAAATTTTTGTTTCAATTTGTTCAGTGTGCTTGCGTGCATTTGGTCTTTTGAACGTTATGTTGTTCGGAGCTGCTTTGATGTTTGTTTAAGCTCATACTTGCCTTTTTAGCTGTGCAGGCGAGAGCAGACGTTGTTTTGAAAGAAACAGAATCTAATTCAACCTTGAATCTTTGGGTATTCATGGAAAGCTAACTAGTCTATCCCCAACATAATCATGTTTAAAGTGTCATTGCTTATTGGTTTTATTTTTGTTGTTGCAGGATGTCCAAGGACTTGCCACATGGGTGCTTGCTGAGGGCTTCATGCCATCGTGGGTTTTTATTAAAGTAAAGATCACAATTGCTTTTATGTTCTGCATAATATGTACCTGTACTAAATACTTCAGTTTTTGTAGCTATCATAGTGAACGGATCCTTTTATTGTTAGTTCATCATATCTTGTGTTATTATTTGCAGAACAAGCCGTTAATTCCCAAAGTAGTCATGCTTTATGTCCCTGGTCTTGATGCAGCACTGTATTTATCGCAGTCGAAACTACTAAAAAGTTTCAAAGAATGTGGTGGAATTCCTAGAGCAGTTTTAGCTCTCAGGTAATGAGTACACATATTCTGAATCAAGATTCTCGATTTCATCATTTTCTTTTCTATTTATACCTAATATATCTCTTTTGCTATGTGCTAGCTGTGCATCAGACGGAATGCGAACTATAGATTCTCTACTTACATGTAAAGTCAAAAGAAAAAGGGATGAGACCGAACAAATTCAAAACAAAGCTGCCCGGTTGTCTAGCCAAGGTTTGTTTTCTTTATATATACTTAACGCTTGTTCCAGCTGCCTGGTTCGATTGATATATTATTGGCTAATAGTTAATTGCAGCCTTACCTAAATCATGCTTTTAGCAGGAAATTGCGACTCTTCAAGTGATGCATCTACTATTGACTTAAAAGGAAACTTGCCTTTCCCAGTTACTTACTATACACTTACTGCCAAACAATTGGAAGATAATGGATATTGTTTAAAAAATCCAGGTGATGCTATATTCTATTAAAGAAATTTCTTGGTTCTTCTCATCTTGGTGGATATCTTACTTGGGAAATGGTGTTGATCTTTTCAAATCTTTGACTCTTGTAGAATTTATTTCAACACTCCCTGCTCCATCAGGAACTGCATTGCATGAAATTTTGGCCCTTGACTGTGAGATGGTACGTTTGCGATGCTACTTTGTAATAAGATTAGATCAGAGAGCTTAAATTGAATGAAATCCACCATAGTAGAATCATAGTTTCAAACTTGCGAAAACCTTTTCAAGGCTGGCCTCGGTGGGCCTTGTGAAGAAATTGCATCAAGGCCTGGGCATTCATTGAAGTCATTTATTGTTTGATTAAAATTGTAACTTTGTTTTGCCAGTGCATTACAAGTAAAGGTTTTGAGCTCACTAGAGTTACGCTGGTCGATATCACTGGACAGGTACGGCAGATCATTTTTAGTACATTAAAAACATGTGGATTTTTTCTTTCATTGGTTGATTGTAAAATATAGTGTGCGATTCTATGTTGGTTCAAGGCTGGCTAAATTTAATTATACATGCAGGTATTGTTGGATAAACTTGTTAAACCAGCGAATTCCATCACTGATTACAATACAAGGTACTTATTTTTTCTTGAACTCTTCTGTCAAATTGCATCTACCTGTGCTGAATTATGGGATCCGATCTATGGTTGTGGGAATGTTTAATTTCATATAATGAGTAATATACAAATAAATGGTGGAATCAGAATAATTTTTTATTTTATTTTTTCATAAAATTTCAATTCAAACGTTGTGAATCACACTGTTCCGATACTTCTGATTAAGAATGTTTAGACTGAAAGATCAATCAACTTATTTTTGTATGTTTATCAATGATATTACTGTTATTGCTTTCCTGTAATAATGGACTGTTCATAGAATATGATGGGTTATCTGTTTTATCTTGATGCAATAATTCGTATTGCCGTAAAGCGTGTCAGTAGTGGATCTGGGAATCCTTGTAGACTTTACAATATTTCTTAATCTTGCTGTGGAGTACGAGGATTGACGAATACTCTACAGAACAATAGCTTCTAGCAAAGTTAAATCATGAATATTAAGATTTTTAGGTATTATGCAGATACAGTGGAATTACTCACGAGATGCTGGAAAACGTGACTACAACCCTCAAAGATGTTCAGGTCTACTTTGAACTTTTTTTTTCCTTCTTATTTTGTATGTTGAATGGCTGCCTCGTCCAAATACTTGAGATACTGAAGACTATTTTTTGAATACGCAAATTGAGTTCAAAACGCCTTCTTGGAAACAAACTAAATGGTTTATAGTTTGTGTTTAGACCTTGGATCATGGATGTGTTGCTTTCTTTTGATAATGTGATGAC
This sequence comes from Leonotis leonurus, assembly GCA_026898415.1. Classification (NCBI taxonomy): domain Eukaryota; kingdom Viridiplantae; phylum Streptophyta; class Magnoliopsida; order Lamiales; family Lamiaceae; genus Leonotis; species Leonotis leonurus. The sequence continues at coordinate 996,126 of JAPKLX010000003.1, read as the reverse complement.
AGTAGTTTGAACCCAGCAACTTTCTTATTCTGCTTTCCAATCCGGTACTTTGTTGAAGACGACCTCATCAGGTTGCTAAAGAGGGAGACTGTAATGTTCATTTAACATCAGGATTCTGCTCAGATGACAACTATGGATTTTTTGTTTTGAGTATTATTTAATTTGTTTTAACAGTTGCTTGCTGCAATCTTCAGGAAGATTTTCTTCAACTTGTGAACAAGGAGACTATCCTCGTTGGGCATTCACTAGAAAATGATTTGTTAGCTATGAAGATCAGCCATGATTTGGTGATTGATACGGCGGTTTTATATAGACACCCAAAGGGCAGGTCGTATAAAACAGCTCTGCGTGTGTTAACCAGGAAGTTTCTCTCCAGAGAGATACAAGATTCAGGAAATGGACATGATAGTGCCGAAGATGCCAGAGCTACTATGGATCTTGCATTGCTAAAGATCAAACATGGTCAGTAACGTATCTCCATCACATATATGTGTGTGTGTCAAATGATGCTAGAGTATATTCAGTATATTATAGTAGTTTGATACTATTTCTTTGTCTGTTTGGCATTAGGTCCCGGTTTTGGTTTGCCCGCAGCACTTTTGCGGAAGAAACTCCTGACAGTATTAAGCGAGTCAGGCAAAACATCTTCTTTGATTGATGATGTCTCCATAGTGAAACGATACGCCTCAGAATCATCTAATGCGATTCCCGTCTCCACTGATGATGCAGCGCTTTCGAAAGCCAAAAAAGAGGTATTCCGTATTCTTACTCTTATCTTCTTAGTTCCTTCCTATGAACTATCATCCATTAACCTTTACTCCTTGTCTCACGTTTTTTGGCAATGGCTCAGGTGAAAAATGAGAGGGTGCATTTCGTCTGGACGCAGTTTTCAGAACTGTATTCTTATTTCAAGAAACAAGCAGACGACGACGAGATAATGAATGCAAAGATAGCAGAGATGATCTCCTTGCTTACATGCAGCAAGCCTTCCAGTAGAAAAAGAATTGCGTACAAGATCACTGCAGAGCTGAAGGACATTCTTAGTCGAATCGACGGCAGAGTAAAGAGCCTGTACTCCTCTCTACCGAACAACGCCATGCTCGTTATCTGTACTGGCCATGGAGACACCGCAACTGTACAAAAGTAATTTAACAAGCCTCTCCTACCATTTTCCTTTATTTTTAAACTTGTTTCTCCCATTCGATCCGTTGGTTTATCGAGTTATCTGACTAGTGTATTCTCATGTGAAGATTACGCAAAATCCTTTCGGAGCAGAACGAAACCGTGCATAGCCGAGAGAAGATGGTGAAAGTGCTGGAAGAGTTGCAGGCTCAAGCTGAAGTAGGCTTGTGTTTTCTTGGCATTAAACACTGATTACACTGTTTCTTTGTTGAAGAAAGGTAGGTTTAATCTTTGATTTTGTTGGTAGTGTTATGTAATACAGACAACAAGAATTATAATATATCTGCAAATTTTGATTACAACTCTGGCTTCTTGTTGTGGGCCGTGCTAAATATTAGTATTACAATTTTCCTAAAAGTGATCACATTTTTTTTATTAGATTGTGATCACTTTTCTGAAAATGAAAATGTTTTATCTTTAAAATACTTATGTTTTACTTTTTTTATAACACAACATTTTAGTTTATCGGTCATTATTTGGTTTTGTTTATTTTTATTGTCATTATTTATTCAAAAAATAAATTCCAAATGCATATATAATTATAAAAGAACATATACACTTCAAAACCAAATTTCCACAATATATATGAATTATACAAATTTACTTTCATTTAAATAATAAATTCCACATTTCTATAATAATTAAAAATATTTTTGTTAAATTCATTTAATCTTAGCTATTAATTTTAGAATAATAGTTAAGATTAATTAAATTCAATTTAAATATCTTCCATCATTTTGGAAACATTAAAGTTATTTATCATTGATTTATTAAAATAAATGATTAAGCTATTATCTTTTTTCTAATAAAGATTATTTTTTATATGATCGGTAAATTTTCTATATTAAGATAAATAGGTTAACCCAATTTCTATAAATGGGCTGTGGGCCTACCTATTGGTCAAAATAAAAATTATTATTAAACATAAAGTCAAAGCCCAATAAGAGTAAATTTGTAGCCCAAATATCAAATAGGCCCAATAAAAAAAGCCCATTATCTCTGAAACTTGCCAACAATTAACATAAACCATGCAAACCTTCATAATCTCTTCTTCTTCTTCTTCTTCTTCTTCTTCCATGCTTGATTTATCCTTTCACGAAACGCAACAATGAGGTCGATGCGGAATCATAACGGGTCAGTGAAGCTCAACATATAATAGCGAGTCCATCTCTTAAAGAAAAAGGAACATCAAGTTCATTGATAATCACCTTTTTTTAACTAATGTAGAATCTTAGTACGGATGATGATTCAATCGATGAATCTGAAGAATGCTCTTTTGCTCAAATGAATCCTTGTACATAAAAGTTTAGTCTTGAATCTCCTATGTTATGTCATCTCGATATTTTTTGTGCTTGTGGTTGCAATAGGGCCTTAATAAAAGAAAGAAAATAAGAATATAAACCCTAATGGAGAATCCAGATGTATTCCATACATGGATCTGTATTCATTCAGGTTCCTGGTTTGTTTACTTAGATAGATCCGATTTTTTAATTTTTACGTGACAGGATGCTTTTAAATTAAATGATGATGATGAAAATTCGGTGTCTTCTCATGATGATAAAGATTCTGATGAAGATAACAACCATGGTTATGGTGTTGAACGCAGTGATGAGTCGGATGAAATGGCTGAGGAGAGTGACTCATCTGAAGATGAGGTATTTTTCTGTCACAGTAACTCGTTCCTTTTTTTATTGTAATATGATTGAAATTTTAAATCATTTGAATTCCATTTAGATGATTGATGAAGAAATTACCCGAGAGTCATGCAAATTGTTTAAAATCCCCTGCTTATGTTTTTTACTTGCTCAAATTAGGTTGCACCTCGCAACACTATTGGAGATGTTCCTTTGGTATGGTACAAGGATGAGGAACACATTGGATATGATATTGATGGTAAGAAGATCAAGAAAAAAGAGAAGAAGAGCAAACTCGATTCTTTTCTTGCAAGGGCAGATGACAAAAAGAGTTGGTGAGTTCATAACTAATTACGTGGCTAAGCCTAAGCAATCTTAGCAAAATGCTTTCTGGTGTTTAGTTCGTGTTTTGCAATGTGTTCAGGCGTAAGATAATAGACGATACCAATGATGAAGTAGTGGAGTTGACAAAAGAAGAGATCAAGATCATCCGTAGAATAATGAATTCGCAGGCACCTCATGCTGATTTCGATCCGCATCCCGTACGTAGTATCCTCATTCAATTATTATATATATTGGTTTTGTACTTGTGCATTTTCTGATCTCACTTTTCTAGATTCTGCATTGCATTCCGTTGATTGAGAAACCCATTGCTGTTTGCCTTTCCCTGCAGGATTATGTTGATTGGTTCACTTGGGATGGTGCCAAGCACCCACTCTCTAGTGCACCAGAACCAAAGAGGCGTTTCATTCAATCTAAGTGGGAGGCTAAAGAGGTATGTTTTTGTTGCTCTCCACATTACTGAAATCCTTCATAACTGGTTTGGGTACAGGATGAAGTTAATGTATTAAGGTTGTAACGAACTGCACTTTCAAAATTTTGTTGGCTCTATATGTAACCTTTTCAATATTATAGGTTGTAAGGTTAATCCGGGGCATGAGGAGGAATCAGATTAAGATTGGTGACAAACCCAAGGAAAAGCCTAAATATTATGACTTGTGGGATGAAGCCAGTTCTTCTGATAGACAGGGACTGGCGTATATCCCTGCTCCAAAAACTAAGCTGCCAGGTGTTTAGCCAACTGAATTTTGAAATGACCGGATATTCTTAATCTTTTACCATGTTCAGTTCAGTTATCTTGAACTTCTCATGATTTCCAGGATTGGTTATGTGTTTTTCTGATGTATATTTTCAGGTCATGAGGAGTCTTACAACCCCTCCTTAGAATACATCCCAACACAAGAAGAAATAAATTCTTACCAGCTCATGTTTGAGGAGGACAGACCTAAATTCATACCAAAACAGTAATTTCCCTCTGTTATATGCCTTAATAGATGATCTTTACTTTTTTCAGGTGCTCTGTTACAGGAGCTTAAGTATTTCTTTTCTATGTGAAATCTAGATACACTTCCTTGAGAAGCATTCCTGCATATGAAAAAGCTGTCCAGGAAACTTTCGATCGTTGTTTGGATCTATATCTATGTCCAAGAGTTCATAAAAAGCGTGTACGTACGTTGGATTTATTGTTGCATGCTTTGAAGCTAAATGTGAGATTCATTGCAAATTCTTTCCTGCTCAATTTTCCAGATTAATATTGATCCTGAGTCCTTGAAACCTAAACTGCCAAACCCTAAAGATCTCAAGCCCTATCCAACAAATTGTTATCTTGAGTATAGAGGCCATAAGGGTCCAGTGGTGACTATCTCTGCAGAGTCCACAGGACAATGGATTGCTTCTGGTTCGATCTTTAAACTTTCTTAAAGCTTATTATTTAACAACCTGGTTATAACTATAATCGAGTTCTGTCATTCATGAATGTTCAAAGGATGGAACTGTCCGCGTTTGGGAAGTGGAAACTGGTAGATGCCTCCATATATGGGATATAGGCGAACCTATTCAGAATGTTGCATGGAACCCTAAGCCTGATCTTCCTATACTAGCCGTAGCAGCGTATGAATCATCTCATGATCTTGATTCTTGCCTTAGAATAAAAGTTCATCTATATTGACAATATTATCAAATTTTCAGAGGCCAAGATGTGTTTCTTCTGAACACCAAGTGTGGAAGTGATGAAGATGAAAGAGCGATCGAAGAGCTTCTTCATGTTAAACTGAAAACATGTATCGATGAATCCGGTAAGTATAACTGGGAAGCTGATTGTTCATTATGCACATTACCTTTTGCCAACCACTAATAACTTTACATTCAGACACAAAAGCATTGCCTGTGAACTGGGTTCAGGATGACACACATGAAGGAATCAGACTGAAGCATTTTAAGGTGATTTTATCTTTCTTCACCTCTCAATGTAGATTTGCCCCTTGTTAACATATTACATTAAGGGATAATGACTTTAATGTTGATGAATTGCAGACTGAGCAAAGTGGAATGGCATCGTAGGGGAGACTATTTTTCTACACTCATGCCATCTGATATCCTTTTCATGTTCATATATGCAACAATCATTGTTCATATCATTCAAAGTAGATGTGTGCAGATATATACTCGATCAAATCGCCATTCCTTAACTTGATATGTACGCCAATCGAAATCTGTGTTAATTCACCAACTATCCAGTAGAACCTCAAAACAGATTCCATGCAAGACAAAAGGAATCCATGTGGAGCCTGCTTTTCATCCTACTCGTTCGTTGCTCTTTACTGCAACAAAGAAGGATGTCCGTGTCTATGATCTGCTGAAGGAAAAGCTTGTCAAGAAACTCGAGCCCCGTGTCCGGGAAATTTCTTCCCTGTCTATCCACCCTGGTGGTATGTCTCCATTCTTTCTCACCCACCTTGAAACACACACGCATACTCTTGGTGCCTAGACCATATAGATATGTCTGATCCCTTGTTAATGCAGGTGATAACATCATCGTTGGAAGCAGAGAGGGGAAACTGTGCTGGTTTGACATGGACCTTTCATCTAAACCTTATGGAAATTTCTGGTATGAATGACTCTGCAATTACAATTATCACCAAGAAACTGCCCTTATCATATCTATCTATCTATCTATATATATATATATATATATACATGCATTGATATTTCTATATAAACTGCATGAAACCTGGTCATAGAGTGATCTGTTTCTTGAAGATTGAACATATCCTTTTAGAAGCTTAAAATGTTATAGTCGATCATGTTGTTGAATCAACGCTCGATATAGACACCAATGCTAGTTTTCAAGAAAAGGAAGCATGCAAAAGTGTAATCATGCATGTCCAAATATGCAGGCCCCATCGTCCAAAGGATATCACTAACGTCGCCTACCACCGATCCTACCCCTTGTTTGCCTCGTGCTCGGATGATTGCACAGCATTCGTTTTCCATGGGATGGTATATTCAGACCTGCTATTTCATCCCTCTCTGTGATTTATTTATGTGATATCTCGTAACAAATAAGTAAAGAATGTCAACACATTATAAGTACAAGCTTAATGGACTCTCTGACAACTTGGTTAACCATTTTTTAAAGCAACGACGAAAATAGTTACTAGTAGATCTAGTATGCCGTTGCAGTGTAACGGACTTCCACCCCGTGGGTCAGGACGTTACAATATACTCTTGATGAAGCTCTTTACATATACTTTGTTTGTATTGCAGGAGTTATGGATTGTGCATTCCATCCAAGGCAACCTTGGCTGTTCACTGCAGGAGTAGATTCCATAATCAAGCTCTATTGCCATTAGCTTCTTCATATTAGGACATATATATATATATATATATATATATATATAATTCTATAGTCTTTGTCCAAATTAAGATCCACAAATGTTAGTCTTTGTAAATTAAGTATACTATATTCATTTTATTGATTTTTATAAGTCATTAGTAATGACATACGCATTTAGGGATATTTCATTCTGACTATTGATTTGTTAATATTACTCCATAAGTCTGAAAAATTAATTACATTGCTAGTTCTAAAATTCGCACTAATTACTAATTTTAACATTATGAAATCCCAACCCCATACCCGAAAAGTCTAGAATATGAAATTCGATATTTGAGTTTTCGGATCAGATTCGGATTTCATATTTTATAGTTTTCTTGTTATAGTACCTGATATCCAATCGGGTATTTACTCAAAACATGATTTTTTTTATTTATATTAATTATATAATATAATATAATATTTTATTTTATAATTTAAACATTCCTAGGTCCCATAATTGCTTGAGAAGATTCATTTCACTGCTTAATTTTGTCTTTTCATTAATAAACAATATTGTAATTATAGTGGCCGCCCACGCTTTAGGATAAATACGAGTAAGTATTGTCTTGACCGTTTGTTTAGGGTGTATATAATACTCCCTTCGTTTCGTTAAAAATAAAATAAATATTTAATTTTCATTTTTTTAAAATATAAAATATTGTTATCTTAATTACTTTCTAACTCAATTTTGATCGTTTTTAACGAAACGAAGAGACTATACGATAAAACCCACCTCGATTTCTACACTATACACATCTAATCAATTTGTGGTTCTTTCTAAAGAACAACATATAGTCCATATCAAGAACTAGAAAACAAACACATGCATAAACTATGAATATCCTCTAATATTTTGCAGGCCAACTCAATTCATTGGTTTGCTCTCACACTCCAAAACTCCTACAAGTATTGCCTTCTCTTTCCCCCCTTTTAACAACCTCACAGTAAAGAGAAAAGATTAGGAAAAACCCTAAAAATCATTATCATGGAGAGAGATGAAGAAATGGTATATGCCCTAGGGCTCATTGGAATCTTTGCACAATCCTTCAAACTCATCTTCAAATGGAGGTCAATCTTTACCAAAATCACCCTCACTTTAATCCTACCTCTTTCCCTAATCACCTTAGCACGCAAAGGGATTCCGGTGTTCGTCATCAAGAACACTGAACCCCCTGATCTTTCAACCCTTTCATCACCCAAAGGGGCTTTGAACATACTCCTAAGCGCCGCTTACTTCACTCTCCTTGCAGTTTTCTCCCTCCTCCCCGCCTCCGCTGTCATCTACACCGTTGCACGCACTCACACAACTCAAGATGGTCAAATAAGGTTCAAGTCAGTCATGAGTGTAGCTCCACACTTCTGTAAGAGACTCATCCTCACATTCTTGTGCACTTTCTTAGGGTTTATGTCATACACCCTAATCTTTGCCCTAATCATACTATTGTGGCTCAAATTCATCGGTAGCACGAAAGCGGGCCCCCTTGCTTTGGTGATCATACTATTGTCATTCCCACTAGGGTTCATTTACATGACCATAATATGGCAGTTAGGCTGTGTGGTCACAGTTTTGGAGGATTTGCAAGGTCTTAAGGCCTTGAACAAGAGCAAGAACTTGATCAAGGGGAAATTGATGACATCTATAGTTATCTTTTTCATGATGAGTTCTTGCTTAGCATTCCTAGACAACTATTTTAGGGCAAATGTTGTGTATTCTTGGGAAAAACTTAGGGCTTTGCAAATTATTGGGAAGGGGGGTTTGTGCTTGTTTGCTTTGGTGAATCTTAAACTCTTTGCATTGGTTGTTCAAACGGTTTTCTACTTCGTCTGCAAAGAGTATCACGGAGAAAACATCGATAAATCAGCCCTTTCGGCTCACTTGGAGGTTTACAAGGGAAGTTATGTTCCATTGAAGATTAAAGATATGCAGCTTCTACACTATGATGAATCGATGATGTTTGAGTTTTCTTCAACTTTGTGTGTTAATGAGGAAACTAATTAAACATCATGTCAAGCTTTGTTTCTCATCCAACCTTGTTTAGGTTTAGCTAGTCTCATTGTATAGTTCTTTGTGACATATATACTTTGAGTTCTAGTTTGCTATCTATGATTAGATGAAACTTGATGATGATATGCTTTTCGTAACAAAAAATTATTATTTCCTTAAATAGTATCATATGTAAGGAAAAAAATTTCGTTACAGACTCGTCATATAGCATAGTGCAGGGAAAATATGATTACCTCACATTATATATGAATTTTATTGTTAATTATAAAATTATAATGTGAGAATATATAATTTCTTCGCTTATGATATGCAAATCCTTATATAAATTTATTACATGTACTCAATATTTTTGTAGTATTTATATGTTTCTGCTTTCTATAAAAATGTGAGTATTTATAGCTAATTAATTTAGATATCTATAAAAAAAATGAAGAATATCTTGATTGCGCACAAAATTGAGAGGTTGTGAATTTTGTTAAAGAAAACTTGATATTTGTAATCCAATGGACTTATTTACCTATCCAAACTTTCCACTTGTTCTGGTGGGCCCACCCAGTTTATTTTGCTAGCTTTAATTTTTATATTAGTTGTAAAATAAATACATATTTATTTATGAAAATGAAATTATTACTATAATTTGTTTTTTATTAGTAATTTACTAACTTGTTAATTAAAATGATTTCTTTTTGAAAGCATGTAATATTAAGGTGTCAATTAAGGTGTTTTGTTGTTCCTCTTCCATTAATTTTCTTGTTGCATGTAAAAAATTGTAATATAAATTTGGACAATGATAAAACCATGCATGTAGAACTAGAATTTATTCAATAAGTTGTTGAGAATTATTGAAAGTTGAAACATTACAAAGATAACAACACTACTACTCAACAAATTCTTCCTTCCTCACCAGCCACCACCACATTCTCTACTCTATTTCACAAGTCATTTCCTTTGGGACAAAATCACACTTATATCATTGGATATAGCCTTAGCATCTTGTGAAATCCCGAACAGTCCAGACTGCGCGAATCCCGCACAATAAATCCCGTTTTCGCCTTTCCAATGACTCGGCGGCTTCATCATCGGCATTCCATTCAAACCAAACAATCCCCCGTCATCCTGCACAAATTACGAGAACCTTTAGAAACCCTAATATTTAAAAAAATGGTACTCCCTCCGCCTCATTATTGTTGTCCTCTTTTATATTGAGATGAGTGTATTATTTTAATAAAAGAGGACAACAATAATGGGACAGTGGGAGTATTAATATTAAATTATAAGACCGCGCCACGGAGAACTCGAATCTGAGCGCAAAAAAAAGAAAAATGATTAACCCACAAATGTAAAAAGGGGGATTTGAAGAGAACTTTGCCAAGTGAGCTAACATTAATTTAAATTTTCAAAATTAATATTTTTGGTAAAATATATGTGTTTCTCTATTGACTTCATTATCTTATAAACATTATGATAATTCTATTCTAGTATAAATGGACCCTACTTAACATTTTATATAAGATTGTGAAACAATATTCACTTCTAATTATTAATTTTAAATTATGTTTAAATGGAAAATAATTGTTATATTACTCTAATGGGAGAATAAATCGTGATTAACATATATCATTAAAATACAGTACGTACAAAATTAAAGAATCAAAGTGTAACAGATAAAATTGGCATAGATGATCTATAAATAGTCTCGATCGATCCAAACATTAGCAAAATTGGCGAATTGGGTAATCGAATACGGGTGTGGATCCAAATACATGTTTCGGGTGATGGATCCGAGAAATGAATTTTAATTTTAAATATTTATACCTTGAGCCAATTCATGACGGTGCTCTTGTAACCGGTGGCGAAAACAATGGCGTCGAAACTCTCAACGCGGCCGTTGTTGAACTCGATTTCATTTCCATTCACCTTGTTAATGGATGGGAAGACCTGCAAAATTTTATAATTAATTACATTTTGCCATATATTAAGTGTATTATATTTTGATTTTTTTACTAGGGTATTTTTTTGATCTTGATAGTTGAATGAATGATAAATTAATTAAATGAATTTAATTAATAAAAAAATTAATGTCACCACAAAACCTTCGAGAGGGGGAAGAATTAGTAATACTTATCCATTTTATCTTGTAATTTAGTTTGGTTTAATGAGAAAAAGAAATGACTAGATTACTTCTTAATTAACTACTAACATAATAAGTAATCACTAGAAATTAAAGTCAAAACTTAATGTAATTCAATTTGTTGAAGATGATAAAAAGTTGACAGATTTGTGCCATCAACACTAGATTTATTTAATTAATCTTAGATGAATGGAGTGGATTTCTTAGTAAATTCATGAAATTAATTCACCATTTTCAATATTATATTATTAAATATTCTTTTCATTGGAAAAATATAATAAAATATTGAGGATTAACTGCCTGCACCTAATTCTTCTCTGGTTTTTGTTCTTTTCTCATGTCACACACACACCAACACACACATTTTGTCTGCATGCAACACTTAGTGTGTGTGAAATGTGCGTGTATGCATGCATATATCTATATATTTATATTTATACGTATATGTGTATGTATATATGAATGTAAGTATGTGGGTGTAATGATACTCTGATTTCTCCTGCTCGAATTTTGGCGATGGTTCCGACATCGATGACTGCAGATCTTCCAGTTTCCTTCTTAAGAAAGAAGGGTCCCTCTTTTGGTTTCTCAATCCCATATTTCGAGAGATTTCCATTCCTCAAATCGGATATGAACATCACCAGATTATCCACCAAATTTAGTGGAAGATAACCCAGCAATGTCATCCCTAACCTCACCAGATTCTCCGTCAAGACATGCACCTGCAACACACACACCATCAAACCCTGATTCAAGAAAACAGACAAAACCCTAATTATGTTTGTAATTAAGGGCTCAACGCCCCACCCGTTTCATTTTTTTTTTATTAAAAGATGTCACACGATTAGAAAATAGAGAATTAATTCAGAATATTAAATTACCGGGCTGCGGATCACGATGGAGGTCCTGGCGCCCCAGTTGGAGAGATCGAGGGCGATCTCCATACCAGAGTTGCCACTCCCGACAACAAGCACTTGTTGATCCTCGAACCGGCCCCCGTTCTCGTACTTGCTCGAGTGCAGCACCTCCCCCTGGAAGGTGTCGAGCCCGCGGAGCGGGGGAACATAGCCCTCGCTGTTCTCCCCGGACGCCACGACAAGAAACTCCGCCACGTACCTCTCCGACTCCCCCGAGCGGCGGTTGTGGGCCTCCACGGCCCACATCCCCGTCAGGGAGTCGAACGAGGCCGAGACGACACTTCGGTGGAAGTTAGGGCTGACGTGGAAGCGGTCCGAGTAGTTGTCGAGGTAGGCGATGAAGGCGTTCTTGGGGACGAAGGTGGGGGAGTTTGGGGGGAAGGGCATATTGGGTAATTGGCAAAACTCTTTGGCTAGGTGAAGCTTGAGCCTGTCATAGGCTCTCTTCCTCCACAGTGAAGCAGAACACTCTTCTCTTTCAAGAACAATGTTAGGTATGTTTTTAAGGTTCAGACAAGCAGACGTTGCTAAGCCAGCTGGGCCTGCACCAATGATTATTACAGTGGTTTTCTGCTCCATTTTCTTGGGTTTTTCTTCGTGATTAATGTGTGTGTGTCTTCAACCAGAAAGGGTTTGGGTATTTATAGGAGTGAAAAGCAAGAAATGAAGGAGATGACAAATGCAGTTGGGAGAGAAATTACAAAAATAAAGTTACAAGGGATTGGTGTTACATTGAATGTTAATTATAATCAAGAAATTAAGTTTCAAATTTAGGGATGAGATTTTGGATCATCATAGGCGACCATCTATCTAGGGCTACAAATAGCATTTAGATTATTTGTCTCACACTATCTCAGGAAGCTCGATCATATAAATGGAAAATAGCGATTAATGAAAATTTACAGTCTTGCGGAAAGAAATCCTATATATATCGTACGGCATTCAGTACTGGGATGTCTGTCGACTCTGGGGTTTCGTTCCGAGAATCGTGGACGCCACGTGTGAAAAGTTGTACGGATGTCTTATTTCGGAGCATGTTTAATTATCTCGACACATTTAGACAATGTTTGATATTCATGACATCAAACTCATCTCAAGAGAATTGCTCTATATCTGGATGTCAACCGGGATAGTATATTATAAATGTTCTTGCCGAGTAATTTTTCGTTATTTCAGAGCGTGTTTTATCTTGATGTTATTTACGGTACGAACTAGGGCAAACATATATCGATCAATTGTGTCATCAAATAATATTTCTTTAAATAGATTTAATAGTTTTTAGAGAAATTTCACTATTTATTACTCTATCTGTCGTGATAATATTGATCTTATCTAATTAAAATTATGGATATTTCTTTTATCAAATAGACTTTAATATGACACATAAGTTACTATTAATTGCTTTGATGTGTTGTATATTTTAGTACTCAAAATATGTTTCTTTTTTTTTAATGTTAATTTTTGTATGATTAACAAAATTTATTAAATTTAATGGCATACAAATTTACTTTTAATTGGTTTTCACATATGGGACTTTTATATCATATTGTTACCAAATTATATTTCTCTTTATTTCATAATGATTATATAATAATTTTTACTTATTCTCCTAATAACTTTGTTGTAAAATCAAATCAAATCCATATATATGACATTAAACAAAATTTTAATAAATAAGTAAAATTGATCATATATAATAACATAAACGAATTGTAACATATAAATATACTAATTAGTGAAAATGTTCATCAATCCGCGAATGATTTGATATGTCTCGTAAATAAATATTAATTTTTTAATAAATATTTATTAATTATTCTTTTGAGACTAAAATTTATTGATTAGTATATAATTTAATTATCACACCCATTGACTTTGAAAGGTTAATGATTACTAACTTTTTTTTTTGAAAGGTTAATGATTACTAACTTTAATCAAAGAAATTTCATTAATCTACATTAACTCATCACTAGCAATTTTATTACTACATTAGATGAACACGTGTATATATATATATGTATAATTGATGAAAGTATATATTCTTTGTCAACCACAAAAGGATGTTTGTCAAAATCTACCAATTATAACACTCAAGTGATATTACATAAAATTACAACACAATAAAAATTACATCGAAGTACGTAAAATATGTAACTACTTTAATAAATACAAGTATAATAGGATATGGAATCTACAACAAATTACATATAACAAAGATATGTAATTCATACAAAATCTATAATTTCCTTTTAATTTGTAGATGGGTCATGAGAACTCATTTAGGGTTTTTTTGTCTCAAAATCTTACATGTGTTTGGATTTTAATTTATATGCTATTATACTTCATCTAATTAACTAGTCCAAATATGAACATTATCCAATGTAGAATCATCCTTCTTTGGACAGAGATTTCTAAAATCTTATCCCAACCTTGTTGTATTGAGTTCAAAGCTATGTAATGGTGAACAAAAGATCAGTTATCAACGGACACAATTTAACATGTTCATGAGTGATGCACTCAAATGCTTAAGGTATAATTTTATATTTATTCCACTCTATGACTAAAGTTTATTTATTAAGATATAATTTCATATTTCTTTTATATAAAATAATACCTGCGGTTGGACAAGATTGAGTTGGTTTGCCCTTTTTTATGCGCCGCTTTACTCTGAAAGGAAAATGAGCTTTGCTCTTCTGGGTGCTAGGCTCTCCCGCAGTTCCTAGCTGATTGGTTCTGGTCCACCAAGCCCTCTCTAAATAAAAAATATAATAATGAGGCGAATGCTTATATAAGCATTTTCAGTTGCCAGGCATGTTAAAATGCCCGTTGCGTGTGGGAGAGCGATTATATATTGATGAATTGTTTAATGTTAATTATACAAAATAGTCAAAAAAGATTGTAAAAGACAAATAATAATCATCAACATAACAATATTTAAATTTTAACCATTTGAAAATTTTAACCATTTGAAGTGTGAAGTATCACAAATTCCTCTCTACTTAAATTTAATTATGCAAATAATATGAATGATTTGAAATGTATGAATAGTACTCATTCATATCATTAATACATACAGTTTAATAAAATCGAATATTACGTATAAATGATGTGATTCATACTATTAATACATATAAATATATAAAAAAATATATAAGAGTTCTAGTACGATTAGAATTTAAATATTATTATATTTATGTCGTTTAATAAAATAAAATATATATTAGACGTCATACAAAAATAGAAAATTACAAACATAAGACAACCGACCACCGCAATCCCCTTCAGTTACAACTATATATTTTAATGCAAAGGAAATTATTATTTTATGTGACAGATTCATTTTCTCCATAAAATATTCTAACAACTATTATAAAAGACAAATTCCCTATTCTATAAAGTATTACAAAACCTTTTGACTTTTTGCACGTTGAAATCGTTCCATCCTCCAACTCCCCGCTTAAATTATTACTACCTCCGTCCATTAAAATGGTTTACGGTTTGACCCAACACGAATTTTAATATTATATTTTAATTTTAATGGGAATATGTGGTTAGTGGAGTTAGGGTCTCACTTCATATATTGTTTTAAATTGGTTGTGTGTAGTTAGTGGAGTTTGAGTCCCGCTTAAAGTATTGTTTTAAATTGAGTTGTGTGTGGTGAAAGTTTTAAATGTAAACCATTTTCGTGGACATCCCAAAATGGTAAAACGTAAACCATTTTGGTGGACGGATAAAGTACTTTAATGTTGTGCATACATTCATTTTGTATTTGAAATCCTTCCTTGTATTTGAAATCCTTCCGATTCGAGTCGTGACGGGATTGAAAATTTTGATTCTTGAAATTTTCAGAACTCGATCAATTTAAATTTCAAATTTTTTAATTAAAATGTATAATCAAGAATTAAATTATTTTTAATTTCAATTATTAGTTTTTTAAATTCAGAATTTTTTGGTATCAATATTTGAAAATTTTAGAACATTCATGAAATTTAAACCGGAAATCGAGATTGAAATTAAAAAAAAAATTCAATTTCAAAATTTGAGATTATAAGTCTGTAATAGACCGAGACCATACCACAAATTGACAAATTTCAGGATCGAGACTTTAGAATAGATGCCTGATTTTCACCACTTAAAGAGAAATATGAGATACTCTATGAAGTGCATGTTCCCGACTTATTTTTAAACTGTAGTACGTGGCGTTGTTGAGTCCAGACCCACTGTCCGATAAAGGGATTCAGTATTGGGCACGAGGAATTTTTCCAGCCAATATACTCACAGTTTATTAAATAAACTAGTTCGCAAGAGTACGAATTCGTTGTATAAAGGTAAGTTGATCCTAAGTCGTATTCTCAAGGAAGGCTAAGCAGGGCTTTATCTATGTTGCAGAACAGAAAGCAATTAAAAAGAAGGGTTTTGGAATCTATCTAGGCGAATTAAAATAAAGAATTTAAAATACGAATTACCTAGGCAAGAATTAAGAAAGTAATTAAATCATAAATCTAAGAACGAAGAATTAAAGAAACTGAATTTAAACATGCTTTGAATCGATTAATTAACATAATTGAAAAGGTTTGGATAAAGAATTGGAAATTAATCAAAAGCAGAACAAAAAGAAAATAATTCATAAAGCATTAAAGAAAGCAATAAAAGAACTCACGAATTGAAAGGAAAGATAATGCATTAAAGTACTCCGGGTTTGAATCACGAACGAATCCACAACTTGAATTGAAAGGAACGAATAATGAAATAAAAACTAGACTAACAGTGTTTTCTCTCGTGGTCTAAACCCTAGACTAGAAAATAAAAACGTGAATGAAGAAGAAGTCCCCGAAGTAAGATTACGCGTGGTGTTTAAATAGGAGAAAAAATTCCGTTGGGCTAGCGAGCGCTAGCCTAGCGCTCGCTAGCTTGACTCTCTGATAAGTCATCCAGCGTCGAGGGGTAGCGCTCGCTAGGGGGTAGTGAGCGCTGCCCCATTGTTATGTCCCTCAACTTTTCCAGGGGCCAGCGGTCGCTAGGGGGCTAGCGGTCTGTCTTGGAGAATTGCGCAGGGCCAGCGACCGCTAGGGGCCAGCGGTCGCTGGGCTCCTGTTCTGCCCGACTTCAGCGCTTTTTCTTCACCTTTCTTCGTCTTTTCGTCTCGTTTCTCCTCTCGAGCCTTGTTAGCTCTTAATGTCGATCTTTCACCTACAAAGTAGCAAATAACAGACTCAAGCATCAACTTGATCGACAATATCAACCAATACTAATCCAAATTACGAGAGAAACGAGACCAAAAACGTATAAAACAGTGCAAGAGGAATTTTGATTTCTTTTTTAATTAATAAATATATTAGATTTTTAAGAATAGTGTATTATGAAAAATTCAAAGAAACTCGTAATTTTATTGTTATTTTAATCCATCATAATAAATATTTGTTGCATAAAGTTGTAACTGGAAAAGATCATATACCATGCTTTAAAACTTATCAGCCCCATTAATTATTTAATAGAAGTGACATTAAATATAATAAAAACTAAAAATAGTTATAACACAATCGAATGAGATAAAGACTAATTATTATACTAACCTAAGGCATATCCAAAATTAAATACACAAATCGAAACGAATATTTCGATATTTAATTCAGTTTGTAAAATTATTTAACTTAATTGTATTCTTTTATTAAATAATCATGTGTATTAAATTTGATCTGAATATTCGAATCATTCCATTTGCATTGTGAGTATACTAAATGACAATATTTAAAAATTCAAAATTCAATCTAATTCAAATTACCAAATTTTGAATCAAACGAAAATTATTTAATTTGTATACAAACTCTAATTAGAATATTAGCAAAATATCAAAAAATTTGGAATATAGCAAAATGTTCACTCCCTTTAAAAAAGTATATTGGTTTCCCCTTTAATCCATAAAGAAACATCACAACAAAGCAGCATCTCATGTCTTGAAATCACAAAATAGTGTCCAAAAAAAACACAAATTAAACCAATACAAGAACTCAGTGTGCAAGATGTACCGAAGGCTTCGTGGCACGGTGCGCTTGGAAAGCACACGTGCAGTGGACCGATGTTAAGCTGAGGCAGCTGCTGATTATGAGGGAGTGTCGATCCGGGCACGTGTGGAGTGCCAGGAACAAGTCGCATAGTGCCTGCACGGCCGGTGGCGTGAGGGCCGTGCACTGGCTTATGTTGAGGTTTAGGGTTTAGCCCTTCCTCCTCGTACCTGCTCTTTACCGGTGCCCAACCTCCGCGCTTGCTGCTTTTCGCTCGATTCTGTGCCAGAGAAATTTCTGTGGCACAGAATCGAGCGAAAAGCAGCAATCGCGGAGGTTGGGCACGGGTAAAGAGCAGGTTCGAGGAGGAAATATTAGTCGATTAGGGCAAAGAAGATCTAGAGGAAAACCGGTATAGCAAAGCAAATCTATCTATGTCGAAGCATCAATATAATATTACTAGATAAAGTTCATGCTAGTAATCGACTCTTGAAAAAGAAAGGCGGTACCGGTGCAGCCGCACAAGTCGAGAGCTCTAAGATCACGGCAACCGTAGGCTAAACTCTTCACGCCTTCATCGCTAACGCGGTCGCACCATCCAAGATTCAACGACTGCATTTGATGACAGATGAACCCAATCGCCTGCAACGCTCGATCCGTGGCAATCCTAACGCAACCACAGAGATTTAAGAATTTCAGTTTCCTGCAAAACCCAGTGAGATATCCAAGTGCAGTGTCACTGAAGGCCGTGCAGCCACTTATATTCAGCTTCACGAGCTCTGTGCAGCCACGCGCCAATGCGTACAACGAGCAGTCAGTCAGTCTGAAGCTTCACGAATCACACTTACTTTGGTTCGTATTTTTCCTAAATACTTAGATAATAATCCAACTACAAGTAAATATGTTCTGCAAGAAGGCCAATTCCGCTGTTTTGTGTTCAATTTCTCGTGGAGTCAAATTCTCATGAGTCAATGGAACAGCCCCGGCCTCGGATATCTAACTACTGATCTCAAACTTAAGCAAAACCAACAAGGAAACTTTTCTTAGGATTATATCTAGAATATGTAGTGTATAGGTGGAATAAACTACAATTTTTTGCAGATACACTACCGATTTAATCGTAGTCTATGTGCATTTTTCTAATAGCGAATCAAACCAAACACATGATTATATAATCCAAATAATTTGATCGGATATTCTATCAATTATATCAATCAACTAAAAACTATCAAGAAACAAAACATAGAGGAAGCTTAGGGCTCATCAAACCACCCCTACCCTCACCACCCCACCACTCATACTCCCAGAAACACCCATAACATTCAATTCCTCCAAGCTCAGGTCAAAACCCTCTATTTCTGTCATCTCTCTTTTCTTTCCTATCTCTCTCAAAGTCAAAGAAGTAATCTTTATCTCCTTTTAGTACTATCCCAAGAAATTATTGAAATGGGTCGGTTTCTTTTTTCTTATTTTCCTATTTTTCAAGAAGAACGCTAGCTGATCATGAAATGGACGATCACAGATTATTGCGGGTATCAGAAAATGAAAGGGACTTGATATAAAGTGAGCGTGTGCGTGTGCGTGTGGAGAAGTAGAGGAAGATTACTTCACCTCGAGGAATCGAATGAATTTGTAGGAAATGAGGAAATAGCGTCGTCAAAGGTTTGAAGCAGAGCAGAACAGAAGCAAGAAAATTTGGTTGGCAAGTGCAGTGCCACGTGTCATGTGAACAGTGAGGTGTTTGATTACATGGCACTGTAATTTTCCTATTTATAATTATTACTACATATTTTTCACAGTCACAACTAGAATAAATCTAATTCTCAATTTATAATTTTTTTATTTTGAACGATACATTCTACTCTTATTACACAATAATTAAACATTAAATTATACTCTCTTTGTCCCGTTAAATTAGACGCATTCGTTTTTGGAACGAAAATCAATATTTATTTTATATTTATTTTTTATAATTATGACTCACATCATTTTTAAGTTGTAAAAATTATCAAAAATAAAAATACGTCTAATCTAGCGGAACGTCCCAAAAAAGAAAATACGTCTAATGTAGGAGTAATTATGTAGAAATCAATGGGGTCCACGACCCCAACACATCAATTTCTTTTAACTAATTCGATTATATCTACAACTTTGATGTGATGGGGAATTTGAATTAGGACCAAGTCCAAGAAATACATACATATTAAGAAAAATCAATAATTACATATAAATAGAAAATCGAATAATTGATTGTCCCTTTGAAAATAACAAATGATTTAGGACGCAACTTTATTAAAATTACTCATCCATTCTGCTAAAAATATTTTTTTCTGTAATATTCCACTAATATTAATTTATCTTTAATAACAATAAAATATAACTCTTTAAGATAAATGAACACTATTACATTTTTATCTTTTACCCTACTTGTTTCACGAATAAAAATAAAATAAAATGCTTTTTAACTGATCGAATGGATTAATAAATTAATAATAAGTCAAGATCACATTTTCATCCTCTAGCTTTTTGTTCTGATCTTAACTAAACTCTCATCTATCAAAAAAAAATATTTTTCTCGTAACCAAAAATATTTTTAATTATAAATTGGTGGATTTTTGGAGATCAATTAAATAATATTTCAATTGATAAAACTGCAAGTTTCATTATGTTTTGTTAATAAAGAAGAAAGTCAAAACAACTTTATGTAAGAAGGTGACATTCAACTACACATAGTATGCGTGCACTTATAAAACTTTGTAGAGTTGAAATAATTAATTTTGCATAATTAATTAATTTAAAGACTTCCTTCTTTCCCATTTTGAATCAACCTACTAATACAATCAATTTTTGGTCATGAATTTGAATACGTAATCCGGCCCGACCCGATCCGGCCCATCCGTTTGGGCCCAATTTCGTATAGGATTGGGCCTTTCCAGAATGGACTAAAGCTTAATGGGCTTGACCCTACCCGACCTTTTGGATATAGTTAGGTTTTATATATTAAAGTCCGACACAAACTCGAGTTGGGCTTCGAAGATAAATAATATAATTTTTATTAAAAAATTTATTAACTTTCACCGATTATAATTTGTTTATTATGATATAATTTAATATTATTTAATGCAAAATATTAATAAGTAAAAATAATAATTTGTATGCAGATGTGATATTGTGACATCAGTTATGAACACGTTAAGTTATGAATAGAGCTGTCAAAATCGGCTCAAAATGGCCCGGCCTATCCGCTTTTAGGGCTGCGTTGAGCTCAAAATTTGATGGCCCAAAAAATCCCGGACCTAAATTATCCGGCCCGGTGGCCCGACGGGCCAAACGGGTCATGGGTCTGAAAAAACCTATAGATTTTGCTGGCCCATTAAATTTCCGAGCTGGCCCGGCTCGACAAATTTGACAGCTCTAGTTATGGGGTGATGGAACGATTCTCCGTCTATAATATATGACACGTGGTCAATGGCGTAACTAGTATGGGAAAGGGGTACAATTGTACCCTCATTTTTATTTTTACTTTTAGTATTTATTTGTAGTATTATTTAAAAAAATTATAACTTTGAAACCTCCAAATTAAATTTTGTTCCAATTCAATTTATCAAGTCTAGTCCACTACCGTCATTTGCCTTTTGCATATTATAATCAATCTCTTATTCCTCAATTTAAATACAAACACACCACATACCGTTTTAGTGTAGTATGCCTTTCATTTTTTCTTTCACAAATCGCGAACAAACAATATTAAACAAAAAACATGACAAATTACAATCATTCAAGATTTGATTTTAAGGTAATATTAATATTTTTTTCTGGATGTTAGTTTTAAATAAGTAATATGCGGTATGTAAATTTATGAATTTGTGGATAGATTGGTTTTAGTTGAAACTCGTATTTGTATATTAAATATGGGAGATAAGAGTAATACACCTAAATCGATAAAGACAAAAGTAATGACAAACCAACCAAATCTTCCACAATTTATGTTCAAGAAAATGAAATCTCAACTCCTCTTTACCTATAGATCAAATGATTAAGCTCGAGAAAATGCTATGAATATTAATCTTTTTAAACTTATATTTGTATTGTTATATATTTTTCGCGGGACCATAAATTTTAATGGATTATTTTTATTATTTTTTAAAACAAACTAACATTAATGAGACGATTCGAAAAGAAAAATAAGTCAATATTAACTATACAGGGATGTATTATAAATTAAGTGAAATTTTATTGAGGTAAAATAATTATATGATCATTGTTTATTGTAAACATATTGTACTATTTATCATATGATTGCATTGAAAATGCTCACTCGTCTACAGCGGTAGGTGTTAATGCATTCGTGAATAATATGACATGTCTTGTAGATAAATAATAAATTTTTAATATTTTTTTATTAATTCTCATTTTCTGATTAGAATTTATTGATTGTAGTATAATTTAAAATGATTCAATACAAAATAAGTAATAAAAATAAATTTAATAAAAAATGAAAATTCTAATAACTTGTATACTGGTGTGACATAATCAAATCAGTGTGAGCACGTTAAATTATGTCGATAACAGGTGAAGCGATCCTAATGATTGCATATATAATGGTTGGAGTTTTTTTATGCTGTATTCTTCTATAGTGCTTGTACTGGATTTCCTTATATAAATAAATTAATTAAACACTTCATTATTGTTCTCAAATACATTCCCTCTCCTTTCATATCTTATTATATTTGTTTCATGAAAATTAAATAATCCTCAAGAATAACTGCTTTTGATGACATTATGGTTACATAGCCACTCAATAATTGAAGCATGTTGGTTAAAAATATTTTAATTAGTGTGTGAAATATTAAATCTTCACTTTTCTTCTTTATTTTGTGACATATTTTAATGATAATCATGATTCAATCATACAATGATTATGACTTTATGGTGGTAAATAAATAATATGATTATTTTTGCAACAAATCTAGAGATTCCTATAAAATCTAATTTTTAACTATTTATAGACTTAAATAATTCATTACCTAAGTAAATTACTTTCATACATATTATCATGATAATATGAAGTCCTTATAATAGTGCATTATTAAACATGATTACTTAAGTCTTAAAACCATTTTAATTAAATGATAATGAGAATTATTTTATCTGTTCCGATAAAAACGATTATAATGAATTGCATGAAAATTAAGAACTTAACTTTTTGCACTTTAAAAAGTGGTCAACTTTATTTTATATATAAATTATTTATAATTTTGGTAAATAATCATTTTAATTAAACATTTTAAAAGAAAAATGTGACCATTTTAGTTCGACAAAAGAAATATAATATTTTACAATGTAGAATCCACTTTCAAAAATATGCAACTCTAATACTCTATTGAAGCACAATTTTTTTTTTTTTTATAATTTAGAAAATCCACAAGTTATACTAACTTAGTAGTATACTAGATTGGTTTAGGGGTGGAAGTTTGATCCCGTTTGGCTAATCGAATCATAATTTACGATTATCTGCATTTATTTTAGTTGAAGTATATTTTCCGCAACCGATCCGTTTATGAATTTCGGTTATCCAATAATCGTTTGGTTACTCATATTGATTAATTATCCAAATATCTTAATATCCTAATTAATCAAATTTGTATTAAAAAATAAATCAAGTGTATTTTTTTATATTTCTTCAATTTCGCAAGAAATATGTAATAACTACTAAAAATAAAAAAATATTTTAAATCCAATAACAAGAAATAACAAAAAAAAAATTATCTGATAATCGGTTCACTATCCGAAAATCGATTATCGGACAAAATAGTTATTATCCGAATTTCCAACCCTAGATTGGTTGATAGCTAATTAGACATTTATTATATTTCTTGGCTGATTGTCTGCATTAACAACTAATTAATTCAAGCCAATATTTTCAAAACCCTATTTATTACCAGTTGGCCTAATTTTAGCTCACTATTAAAAACGATATAGTAACTAAGGCATGAAACAAACTCTTAGCAATAAAAATATGAAAAATGAGGCTCAATTGTACCAACCATAAGCTTAATAATTAAATCCTTAATTAAATAGTGTATTAGGAAATTAATTCAGTAGATCAATTGCCAAAATGTTTGAGAATCTAGAGTAGTCAAATCAAGATCAATAGCCAAAATGTTTCAAGTCTTATCAATTTTCTCATATCTTCATAGTTATAATAAAATTTGTCAATCTGGTTGTGAACAAATCGAGTTAAAATATAATTATCTCGTTTATAATATAAGGGTTTTAAAATTTAATTAGTGAGATGTTTGATAAGATTATTTTTGAGTTTGATCTCAACTTCAAATTCGACTCGTTTGATATTTATATTAATGATTTTCGAGTTTGGACTTAAATTCGAGCCCATATTAACATTTAATTTTAAAAAATTAGTTATTCAAACTAAAGGCTTGATTAAATATTAGATGAAAGTTTTGTGAACAGACTTGGTAACATGTTTGTGAGTACCTCGATAAAATTGTTGGGCTCGAGTTCAACTCATTTACTATCGAGTTGAACTCCGAAATCTGAGCAAGCTTTTTTTTCTAAACAAGGTTTGAATAACTCGTGAGTAGCTCTGTTGGTTTCCTAACCTAAACTTATATTTAACAATTTTGATTATTAACCTTTGACTTATACATCATCTTAAGTTATTGTAACAATGAGTAAAAAAGAAATAAAATTGTTGTATTTAGCACTCAACAAATAAGTACTTAAAAGTTTGGTCTATAATTAAAGGAGTAGGGTGGTGGGGGTAGGGTAGGTTGGGTTATGATTATTTAATTACAAAGTAAAGTATTAGATTATCTTATGATTACCCATATTATTGATTTTGGTTATTTAATTAATTAAAGATTGCTATCTCCAACATGGAATTATTACACACTACGAAATTGAATTAAGATTAATTAGTTTATAAGGTAGAATTAGATTGAAAAAATTCACCAAAATATTGATATAAACATTATTAATTCCATTCTCCCACAAATTAGATTGAAAAAATCACCAAATCATCATTACGTGTTCGCGGTTAATGTGGCAATGTCACATTAACATGACTATAAATTTTATTTTTTTAATTTTTATATTAGATAATATTAAACTATATCATATTCAATAAATTATATATAATTGAAAAGTTAGAATTAGTAAACTTTTTATTAAAATTTTAATATATATATATATATATATATATCATGTCACATGATTCGCGAATATATTAATTCTACTTCAAATCAAACGCCTAAATGTTTGATTGCCAATATTAAATATGAATAATCTCATTATGATATGTGTTGTATGCAATGAAACATATGATAAGTCTTGAGTCTCTTGACTTATGACTGTTGGCTTCCTCCTACTACAAGTATTAAAGTATTAAGTCAATCTAAGTTTCAATTTTTTTTTTAATTCTTTGAGACTATATATAAGATGGTATTAAAAAATTATTCATGAATTATTTTATTCGTCCAGACAAGTGTGATATAAGAAAGTTGTCAATAATTTTTTTAAAAATTATAAAATGTATTTTTAATAAAAAAAAAAGAGAAAAAGATACACAAAGTATAATATATATGAAATTTAAAATATTAAGTGTTTTGTGTGAAAATATCTAGAAAAAAAATAAAAGAATACATTTTTAATATACGATCTAAATAGTTATTAAAAGTAAACTTTTCGTGGACGGGGTAATAAAATGAAATAACAAAAAAAGAAAGAAATATGCTATGTTCTCTCATTATTTGGTGTTCTTTAGTAAATTCTGAACTATTTAAAAAATTTACACTCGAGACCTAAAATAAAAAGGTTCTCATTTTCGAATTTGAGGGCCCTATAAACACTGAATAATGGAGATTAAGTTTATAAAAATTTTAATTTTGGAGATCGAATCTTCTAGACGACTCGAGTCTCACTTCTATAAACACTTCAACATACGATGAAACCATCCAAGTTAAAAAAACATCGATATATATATTTATTATTTTTCATAGTGAAAAGAAAATGTCCAAAAATAATGAAATCATTACTATATACAAAAAGCCCTAAGGCAGCCCCCAGCCATCTAGAAACCCTTGACTAATTTTTCTAATAATAATATTATTATAAATTATTACTTCTGTCTTGCTAAATACAGTCACAAAGAATCTGATAAAAATTGAAAAAAAAATAAAATGTTGTATTTTAAGAAAGTATGAGTGAAAGTATTTTAAAAGTTTTTTTTTTCTTTTTGAGAAAACAAACACTTTTAAAGAGAAGTTTAATAAAAAAAAACGTGACCACTTTTAGCTGTGCGGAATGTAATTAATTATATTACTAAAATTAATAAGTAATTTACCCAAACCAATTGAAACTCTCTTCTATCTTCTCTACCTTTTTTTAGGGGTGTGCAAGAGCCGAACCTAACTAAGAAAACCGACCGAACCAATAAGTTTTGGTCGGTTTCGGTTTGATTTTTATTTAATTCGGTTTGCGGTTTTCATTTTTTGGTTCGGTCGGTAATCGAACCGACTGAAATATAGTAATATAAATATTAAATATATATAAATAATATAAATATTAAATAATTATATTTATATTTGATAAAAATATATATAATTATGTGATATATTTTAGATTTATTAAATAAAAACTTAGAAATATAATTTTATAAAGATGAATCCTATAAATTATTTATAACTTAAAAAAAAATAATAGTAATAATAATTGTTTTGGTTTAAATGGATCGGTTTTTATCGGTTGATTTTCAATTCGGTCTATATTATTTATGCGGTCAGTTCGATTTGTAATTTTTATGTTCGGTTTAATTTTCGGTTAAACCGATGGACGGATGCACGCCCCTAATTTTCTTTCTTCTTCTAATTAAACACAGTCATCTCTCACCTTTACTCATTCATGAAAGCATCACCCTTCCCCTCCTCCATTTTCCCCTCAAACCTTCACCCTAACCAGCCATGTACTCTCCAACAACATCCTCCCCCAATCACTACGCTCGCCGAAACCCTACCTCCTCCAATTTTGTCGACAAAACCGGCAAATTCTCTCAGGACCACCAAATCTCTCACCGGAATAGCTACAGCGAGGTCCGATTCACGCCTATTCATCACCGATCGCCCATGGAAGCCGACGATTCCGGCGTGATCTCGCCGCCTCTGTGGAAGAGCAGCCCAAGTCCGCCGCGGAGCCCGTCGCGCCCGCTTCTCGGAGGTGATTACCAGCCGTACTCGCCGGATTCTCGAGCGCAAGCCATCGCGAGGGGGAGGTCGGAGCTCATGGAGATGGTGAGTCGCATGCCGGAGTCTTCGTACGAGCTCTCGTTGAGGGATATTGTTGAGTATGAACACAGAGGGGATAATCAATCCCCTGGAATTGAGGATGATGCGATGGGAGAGAAAAGGGGGGCGGCGGTGGGGTTGAGGAAGGCGGAGAGCAGGAGATTTGATCGGCGCTCGAGCTTTGAGGATAAGGGGATGTTTTTGAATATGGTGTTTCCGTTTCCGTTTCCTTTCTCGTTTAGATCTAAGAAGAAGAAGAAGGTTGTCGGTGGTAATAGCGGGAGAGTTTCTCCGAAGCCGGAGGGTCTGAAGGTTGGTGGTGAGAGGGATTGGTGGAAGAAGAAGAAATTCACGGGATCGAGCGATAGTGATAGTAGTAAAATTAGTGATAATAGCGGCGGCGGCAGCAGCAGCGCCACCACCACTGTCAACAGTAGTAGCAGCGGCAGCGGCGGCCGTAGCCGCAGCGATTCCCGCGGAAGGTATGTTGAATATTCACTGAGCTTAAAGTTTATATATATATATATTTTTTAAATTGATGATTAAAAAATGATTTTTTGAATTCCCTTTCAACTGGTTTTCTTTTTTATTGGAGAATTCTGATCCAAAACATAAAAAAATCGAAAAAAAAAACTTTTGTTTCAAGAATTTGGGTTGTGTTCTTTATCTGCTTGGTTAATTGTTTTCTTGATTTCAAGAATAAAAGATGCATTTAATTTTTTTATTTGGAGCGAAAAATATGGATTTGAGTCTCATTAGGTAAAGAATAGATTATAAGGGTCTTCGAGCTTGGCTCGGTTTGAGCTCAGTTCGTGTAAGTTCGATAATATTATTTTTGAATTCGAGCTCGAATTCGGCTAATTTAATATTTATATCAATGATTTTTATGGTTGAACTCGAGTTCATATAAATTTTTTATTTTAAAAAATTCTTTATTTTAACTTGAAACTCGATTAAATAAATGTTCTTGAAGTGACTTGTTAACTCAACAAGTTGAGCATTGTGAGACTTGGTATAGTATCGAGCTCGAAATCGAGCTCAAACTAAACTCGACTATCGCTCCGAATGAACTTTTTTGAGTCGAGTCTCAATTTTGTTGCGAATATGAAACCAAACTAGTAGTTAAATATGATTTGAGCAAAGGAAAAACATTAATGTTGGTTGAAATTTGCAGGGGAAAAAATGGATTCACTTGCTGGCAAATTTTCCATTTGAGAAGAAGCAAATCTGCGTAGTAAATAAGAATGTTACTCTTCACTCATTTATTATTTACTTTTGAAACTGATCATAGCTAAACACTTAATAATATACATAAATTTGGGGAGATATAAGCGTAAATTCTTTCATTTTTGCTGTTATAATCTACATCTAGTACTATAATTATTCAAGTTTTAATTGATTTACCTTTATATGTTTCTCAATATTTGGACATTTATAATCCTTTCCCTCTTGTACCAAGCAATATTGTAGCCATTTATTTCAATTAATGGTTTTTCCTTGTAATCTGTAAATTGTAATGATGTTAGGAATCAGATCTTAGATCGAGTGGATTATTATGTAATAAAATCCCTTCTCAAGCGTGTTCGAGATTGATGTGATGTGCACTGTAAGTAAATAATAAAATTTTGATAAAAATTTATTAATTTTTTATTTTCTAACTAGAGTTTATTAATTGAAATATAATTTAATAGTTATTTAAAATATTAAACATAAAAATAAAATTAAAATTATAGTTAATCATATGTTTATTTGACATGCGTATCGTTATCACATCAGTCACAGACATGTTAGGTTGGAGAGTGAATCTATATTATGTGGACAATAATACAGACACTACCAAATCTCCAATTAAGAAAGTTGAATAAATTTGTTTCTCAAAATACAAATATTGATATTTCACAATTAAAGTTTACCTAATGTTTTTTGTTGCAACATGGTAGTTGAGGATGTACATGAATGCTATATTTGCTGACAATTTATTTATATTTATGAGGATTTTTGTGTGTCTGTGCTTTGTGTCAGTTTTAATGGAGGAATTTGAATTAAATAAATTATCATTCATTATATCAATCTGTTTTTGCTCCTTAATGTATATATAGAAGTTTATGAAATAAAAATTATAAGAATGTGCCAAATTTTAGAAGTATACCTAACTTATCTAAATGTTGGCCCTTTACTAACTAACTTCACACTTTCACTAATCTACTCTCCCATTCACTAAACATGTCAAACTTAGCCTCAATAAATTTGGTATAATTTAATAATAATAAAAATTATTATTTAAAAAAATATAAATTCTACAACATTTATAACTTTTACATTACATTATACACTCTATTTATTAACTGTGTCGGAAAAAATATGTCGTGCTTATTGGGACAGATTAGTGTTGCTACATAGACTAGAATTACAATTGTGAACATATATATAACATATTCCTTCTATCTCATTAAAACTGACTTATTTTGATTAAATATATAAAAATAGTGAGATGAAAATAGTATAAATTATATAAATAAAATTTGAAATATATCTAAACAAGTATGTAGAATAATTCAAAATCATTAATTGGGTAATTTCGAGTTTCTAAAAGGTACTCAAAATATCCGAGAAATCATCATACATGAATCTAAAAATTCAATCATTATTCGGATAATTTTGAGTACTCAAAAATCCAATCCAAAATACCCTACATATGTATTAGGTACTCAAAATTTCGTATGAATTCAGAACCATATATCCTAAATGATCGACATTTCGAGTTCGAATACCTGAAATATTTGGAAGCAAATCCCCGACCGAACCCGTTTGGACGTCAATGTGAAAGCAGAAAGTCGCGCTTCCGCGTACATAAAATGCAGCCGATTTCTAGAAGGCGTAAAGTGAGGTGGTCAAAAACACGCTTTCCACGTATATTAGTAGTTGGCACTCAAGGAATTAAAAGGCAAAGTCAAAAACAAAGAATAATCTATAACCGTCAAAAGCCGGTCAACCATTGCCCGTGTACTGCCACCTGTCCATTTACCAAAACGGCGCTAGACAACATACGGTTAAGGTCGGTTTGGCTTAATTAATTAAAAGTTAAAATACAATTTATTAAAAAGATAAATCTTTAAAGTTACGTAAAACATTAAATTAAAACATTAAAAAATAGAAATTGAAATATATAATCAACGACAGAATTTAGTAATTGAAACATTTGTTTGGCTGAAATTAGTGACCTTATTGTTATTGTTAAAGGGTTTAATGGAAATGAGGAAGCCTATTAATTAAGTGATTAATTTACTAATTAATTTTGCCAAACGCGCCCTTAAACACGATATGCTATGCTGTGCTGAGTTTTGATTTCTTCGCCTGTGTTTGTCATATAAAGCTTCAAAGGTTGAAACTTTAGCACACGCATAGCTTGCAGAGGAACAAGATCCCACAAAACACGCACTGATATACACAATTCTTCACCCACACCCACATCCATCTACTCTGTTTCTTCCCTCCCAAGAGTAAAGAATTTGCGGGCGAGAACCCATTTCGGTTTTGGCCCTCTTTTGACTAGACAAGACCTGAGGCTTCTTGCAGTTGCAGGTAACACTCGAAAGATCCTTGCTTTTCTATTTTTTGATTCATGTGGAGCTCTCACCGGCTTGATTTGATTATCTTTATGCTTGATCTTCGTTGTTGTGTACTCGAATGCGGTATTTTTCTCTTTTGGTAAGAACTAAGGAAGGTGTGATCGATGAGGTCTTCGTGCTATATCTTTTTGAATTATGTGACGGTGATTGATTATGGAATTTTGGGGGTCCATTTCTTGTTGTGTGTGGTTATGCTTTCTTGAATTTAGCTTCTGGTGTGCTTGTTTATTTGAATTTTGGTTGTGCATTTTGACTCCATTCATGCCTTTTTTATGATTTCCTTAGCTGCTTTTAGGTTATGTGAGATGAGAATTGAAAGGAATTAGATTGTTGTTTCTCTTTATTGGTTTGCTGAATTAGTCTGTTTCCGGTAATCGAATACGTCTAAGAGCATCCCAATGCAAGAGCCAGGCCGAGGCTCGCTACCTAAGAGCCTGAGCACGGCGGGAGGCTTGCATTGGGGAGTTACAAAACTCAAAGGTGAGGCTCTCGGGTGCTCGCACTAGGGAGGGAGCTCCGCCGGAAGCCCACGCTGAGGAGTGCAAGTCTCTTGGACACGGGGATCCCGAGCCCTATTTCTATTTTTTTATGAGTACAATTTGTTTTTTTATCCTATTTTTTAATTAAATACGAGGGTCACGATTTTGGGAGTTACTCAATACGGGTGTTTTTACGAAACTCTCAAAATATGATAAATCTTACCAAAAAGTTGCTAAAAATTACAAAAAAAACAATGGGAGCCTCGGTTTTGGGGGCCCCAATTGGTGATGCTCTAATGGTTCTAGGCTTCTAGCGACTCATGATTTAGATATAATAAGTAAATATATCTGAGTTAGGTGTGTTGTTCAGCTTTTGCTGTCCCCACTTATTGATTTCTCCATGTATCATATACGAAGTTTGCTCATGTGCTGATGTATCGTTGTTTTCTTGATTGCGTCACTTGTGTGTTTCGGGTTAATAAGCTGATTTGTCTCCATGTGTTCATTTTCCTGTTGGCATGTGAGAAACTAAATTGATGACGGCGGTTTGATTTGTTATTTTTAGGTGTTGAAACTACATTCCGGTACAAAATATGGCAAATGCGGCAGCTGTTGCTGAGAGGGCTACGAGTGATATGCTGATTGGTCCAGATTGGGCTGTGAATATAGAGCTATGTGATTTACTAAACATGGATCCTGGGTATTTTTCATTATAACTCGACACGTGCCTCTAAATTTTATTCAGTAATAAATGACTGTGGACGAGGTGATCTTTCATCCATTCTCATTTGGAAATTCTCATTGCAGGCAAGCAAAAGATGCACTAAAGATACTCAAGAAAAAATTGGGGAATAAAAGTCCTAAAATACAGCTCCTTGCACTGTTTGTAAGTCTCTTATCCTCTCTTTGTTCCGTGCATCTGCCCTTGTGCCTGCATAATCAATAAGAAAAATGCTGAAAATCTTTACTTGAAGCTGAACTCTGGCATTTAATTATCTGAAATGTAGTGTTTGCGCCTACCTTTCTCGAAAATTTATACTAAAATTATCTTTCATCGGTGTTTTCATGGCAATGCCAACCAAACAAGATTTCCGATACCACATCGTTGCACATGACTTTGTTGTCATTTTATTGATTTTTCTACAATATTAAGTGTTGTTACTTGTTAGATCCGTTCCCATTACCGGCATGGTTCATGCAACAAATTTGATTGACTTGAGTTCTTCTTTTCATTATTAGCCATAATGGCCGAAGTTTCCATACGTACGCACAGTCCTATGCTTATGTGATATATATTTCTACTCGGTTATGGTTCAGGTACTGGAGACTCTAAGCAAAAACTGTGGTGAACATGTGTTTCAACAGATCGCT
Source organism: Leonotis leonurus (assembly GCA_026898415.1). Taxonomy (NCBI): domain Eukaryota; kingdom Viridiplantae; phylum Streptophyta; class Magnoliopsida; order Lamiales; family Lamiaceae; genus Leonotis; species Leonotis leonurus. Next base: position 963,756 of record JAPKLX010000003.1, on the reverse strand, counting down.
GAGCGGGATATCTTGCATGATATGGTCAAAATTGTTAGAAAGAAGGTAGTGCACTATTTTCCCCTGGCAACCCTGGCTTCCCCTCCCTTCCTTACAACCTAATGGGCTTTTATGTTCTTGTGATATATTCGCAGCCCGACTTGAATGTGAGAGAGAAGATTCTGACTTTGATTGATACGTGGCAAGAAGCTCTAGGGGGACCGAGGGGCAGGTTTCCCCAGTATTTTGCTGCTTACAATGAGCTGAAGGTGATTAGAGTATTTTTCTTCTCATTTCTATGTCGAATTTACCGTGTGCGGTGGATGAAATTATGATTATCGATGAAATTCACCCTGCAGAAATTCTCATTCGACATAAGTGTGTAGTTGGTGGGGTAGTGAGTTGTGTTTAAGCTATGTGCTTGAAGGTTTAGATGCTTTTCTATTGGAACTCTTCAAATTATGTAACTACATCTCCTTTTCGTATTTCAAACAAATTCATCTAGAGTTTTCCAGCCATTTCCCAATTTGATTATATTTTCTAGCTTCTGTCAAGGGCATGAAGCTGCGTTTAGCATTCTTCGACTATGTTAAATCCTGTTTGTTTTCTATAATTTCTTCTGGTCACAGACCACCACCTATTTATGCCATTTGTGTTTCGAATTTGATAGTCGGCTGGGGTAGATTTTCCACCACGAGAGGAAAATAGTGTTCCGCTATTCACTCCACCACAAACGCATCCGATTATTCAACCTACTTCTCCATATGAGGAAGTTGCTGTCCAAGCCTCTCTTGAGGCCGATGCCTCGGGACTCAGGTATGTGCTCATTACTCATTATTTGTTACTCCCTTCGTCCCGCTAAAATCGGTTTGTTTCTTTTTTGTACATAAAATAAGGAGTAGTGTAAAATATGAAAAAGGTGACGGAGTCCACACATTTTAAAGAGTTACTTTTTGTAAATATCTTGAATTCGGCCATCTTATTCTTTCGTTTAATATAGCTTACCGGAGATGCTAAATGCCGAGGGGATTGCAGATGTTCTTATGGAAATGTTAACTGCCTTGGATCCTAATAATCCTCAGGTTGATACTGTATATTTTGATACTTCAATATATAAACCGGCAAGAAATATCATTAGTCGGTTACGAACACCGATATCTTCAAGGACTAAAACGATCAGTTTTCTGGTTTGTGATGTACAGGGATTGAAGGATGAGATCATTGTTGACTTGGTCGATCAGTGCCGTTCGTACCATCACCGAGTAATGATTCTTGTGAATAATACTGTGTAAGAGAACATCTGACTCTTGATCTTTATTAGTGTTGTAAACGAACAGAGCTACTCGCGAGCTATTCGGGACTTGGGTCGAAAAAGCTCGTTCGGACTCGTTTACACCCCTAATCTTTATCGGTCATCTTAAAGTAAATCAGATTGCTGACATCTAGTATTCGCTTTTCAGAGATGAAGACCTTCTATGCAAGGGACTGGCGTTGAACGATAACTTGCAACGAGTTATCAGTAGACATGACGACATTGCCAACGGGACTCCAGCAGCTTCTGGCGCGAATACAGTAACTCCGATCGCACCTCTCATGAATATGAATCACGAAGATGAAGAGCCGGAGGAAGATTCCGCACGATTAGCACGAAGGTACTTTTAACTATAGGTTAACGTGCTTGTTTTTGCTATGACGCCGTTGCTTCTATGCTTCCTAGCGTCTATATTGCTTTGCATGATCTAGTTTTCGAGTGGTTCGACACAAAATGCAGCAAATACTTTACTTGTCTTTACTTTACTTCGTCGTAACTCGTACGTGCCGTAACGTGTTATTCGGAACGACATTTCTAGATCGTCGAGGGAGCCTTTGCATGCCAGTCCTTATCTTCCTCCTCCACCGTCATCGAAGAAGCCAGTCAGTTCCGATTCCGGCTTGGTCGATTATCTGAGTGGCGAAACCTATGAGGCCAAACGGTCCTCCATAGCATCAGGATCTGCAACCACTCCCGTCTCGCCTCCTTCAACCAACCACAGCTCGATTCCTCCACCAAATCCATCGACCCCCGATGATGATTTCATCAATCCAACAGCTGCAATGTTTGCTCCAAAGCCAACATACGACGAACCCGCCCCTTCCAGCAAGTCGGCCGACAGTATCCCTTCAGCTCCTTGGGACGCTCCGGCTGGCAACATCCCGCCTCCACCTTCCAGGTACAACCAGAGACAACAGTTCTTCGAGCAAGGTGGCGAGCCATCTCGTTCAAGCAGTGGATCCGGCTCCTCTTACGATAGTCTAATCGGGCAAACGCAGAATCTCTCAATCAACACAACTCCTCCATCTAAGCCCGGAAAACCCGACGACGTCCTCTTCAAAGACCTCGTCGACTTTGCCAAGGCCAAGTCATCGTCACCCAAACCGAACCGGTCCTATTAAGCTGCCGTCTCTGCACATCGTTGAGATTCTTATGTCGGAACGAACCTCACCTTGCGAGATACGAGATTGTGTTTTTCTCTTCCCTTTGTTAATATATATATTCTGCTTCTATTGTTTAATACTCAACACTTAGTTTCAGAGTTGCAGTTTGTTGATATAAACTGATTTCTTCCTATAGAGATTTGCAGTTTTAGTACTTTAATTCGTTCCACAGCTTAACATAATTATAAATAATGGATTCAAATTAAACCTAATTATACATTAATAATTAAACCTAGTTACAAATTAAGTTTTTTTTTTTAAGTTTTAACTATGGGATTCTAAATTTTCTTTTTTTGAAATGTTATGATACATCTCGTAGCTTGTATTTTTCTTTATTTTGATCTTCCATTAATTAAATTTTCTCTAATCAAAAAAATAAAATAAAAATTATGATCCTTCTCATCACGCACCCACCTCTCTTTGCATGGCTCTTGAATCTTGAATTTGATCATGTAATGTACTTTCTTTGCATGGCTCTTGAATCTTGAATTTGATCATGTAATGTACTTTCTTGAATTTTTATATAGTACTCGTCCGTCCCAATAAGGATAATACAAAACTTTTGGACACGATTATTAAGGAGAATGCATAAAGTAGTGTAAGAGTAATAAACGTGGTATGATCTATATCTTTTTAAAGCTATTTTAGGAATGTGTCAAAATTAGGAGAGTGTGAAAGCTACATTAGTTAATGGTTTGCCCATTTAAAGTTTTATGTAATATTATAAAGAATAAAAGAGAAAATTATTCAATTTTATAAAATAAAGATTAAAAATATTCAATGTAATGAAAATTTTCTTCATATGCATATATAATTTTAATTATTTTATGAAATTAAATATACAAATACTTGATTAATTTTTTCTTATGGTCATGTAAATAAATAATTTTTTATTTTTATATAGATATTTTTATATTTGATTTATTAGAATGATTATGTGTTAATTACACAAACTAGTCAAAAAAATTTGTAAAAGACATATAATAACCACAAATATAAAAATATTTAAATTCTAGTCATTTTGAATGTGAATTACCATAAATATACTTATACTTAAATTTAATTATAATAATGGTACGAATGGTATGAAAGCTATGAATAATATTCATTCATACGCACGAACAATTTAATAAAATTAACTATCACGCATGAATAGTACGATTCGATACAATTCATATTCCCTCTGTCCCACTAAGCTTGACACATTCTAAAAATAATAAAAGTAGTCTTTTCAAAAAGGTGTGGATCATACTACCTTAATCACTTTTACACTACTTTATACACTCTTCTTAATAACCGTGCCGGAAAAAAATGTGTCAAGTTTAATGGGATGGAGGGAGTACTATTCATACCGAAAAATGTAAAATATAATTATAAGAATGTTTTAGTATAAGAAATTTATAAATGATTAGAATTTAAATATTATTATATCGATAATTATTATTTATCTTTTTATAATTTTTTTGATTATTTTATATAATCACTCAATGATTATTTTAAGTTTTGCCGTAATTATTACTCCCTCCGTCCCACTAAATTAGACCCATTTAAAAAGTAGATGAGTGTATTATTTTAATACAAATGGATCTAATTTAGTGGGACAAAGGGAGTAATAAGGTAAGTTTCGGACAAATTTATTACATGCATATTGCTTTTAGGAAAAAAGGAGTGTGAACACGATAAATAAATTACACAAAATTATCAATATGACGTCATAATGTTACGTCATCAGCAGTCGTCACCTCACACTTAGATGACGCCACGTATGCCAAAATCCCAAAACGACGTCGTGGGAAAGCGTAGCCAATCAACTTGAAGCCGCCACAGCAACTATCGTTTCTTCCAAAAATCTATTTATTCGAATCCACATAATTCTCTGCCCTTTATTTATTTTTATTTTTATAATAAAATATTTTAGTATATTTCAAATTACAAAAGATGTTTAATTTAATGTTAAAAAAAATGTTAATGTAATTTAATTAAAGATGTTTAATTTTTAAAATTAGTTCCTATTTTGAGTAAATACAATCTATTTTGAAGATTCAATTTAACCAAATAAATGGAACGTACCATAAAAATATCAGAATGAAAATGACCTCAACCTTTTCATATACTTATTCTATTTTAGTGAAAATTTAACTTTTTTTCTCTCCATATTTAATTTATAATGTACTTCCATTCGTCTCATTAAAGTAGTCCACATTTTTTTTCGGCACGATACCAATATTCTTGTTTGTTAGTGTATTAGTTTATTTAAGTGTTGTAGTTTATTAGTGTGGCACGGATATCAATATACCTTTTTTTTTACTAAAAGTAAAAAGTGACCTAATTTAGTGGGACGTACGTGTCCCAAATAGAAAACGTGGTCTACTTTAGTGGGACGGATGAAGTATTTTGTATGAATTCAATGCTACATTAAGCTCCTTTAATCATTTTTCTCTTGTCATGTTTGATCTACTTATATAAATAGTAGCTAATAATCTATACAATAACAAAACAAAATTTCACAAATAATATTAAGCCACAAATAATATACTTAAAAACCAACAAAACAGTGTAATATATAATAACTCTACAAGTTTTATTTATAATAAGGAGAACTTGCATATAGTAATACACAACCACACCTACACCAACAAGGGTTGTTCATTAGGGATGCAAATGAGTCGAACTGGAGCTGAGTTTTATTTTTTCTCGAACTTTACTTTATTAAGCTCGAGTGTTGTCATAACTCGAACTTTATCTCGTTTAAGCTCATTTATACTTCTTTTAGGCTCGTTTAGTAACTAGATTCGATTTCACGAGCCTGTCCATCAAGCTTAAAATTTGACTCCATATATAATCGAGTAGCTCGAGCCAATTTTGAATTTTTCTTGAGTCGATCTCGAGTAGCTTACGGTACACCCCTAATCTTCATCTCACCTTCCCCATCGGCACACTGAACAATATTAACAGAAAAAGAAAGAAAAATAAAGCGATAAATTACAACTTATACACTAACTATTACATATATATATATTTTTTCATGTGACAAAATATAATCTTTGGCACAAAATGAAGTGGACTAACGATTGATGAATTCATCAACGATGGTTCTAAGCACACTGCCTCTCTGTTTAGGCAGATGATGCCAATTGCTGGCCGACGGCGGCGGCGGCGGAGGGCTTCCCTCCTGGGCGCCGCCGTTACCGGCGGGAGGAGGGTTTTGCTGGGCGGCGGCTCCTCCCCTAGTATTGTTGCCACGGCCACTCATATTTCTTCCACACTCAAACTGAGCTACGAGTTGATGAATGATGAATATGGTGAGAATTGAGGAATATATATTTATATACAGAAAATATTTGATGGTGGGGTATTTTTGTCTTTGCAGCATTCAATTTAAGCACGCCTATGCAATCAGAATCCGCCACGTGTGTTGGTATTGTTATCCCTGGGACATGTGCACGTGAATGAATACAACTTTTGTGTAGTATTAATTCATTAATTAATTTGATAATTAACTATGAATTGGAATGCTACACGTCTCTTTAAAATTATAGAATAAAATAAAATAAAATTAAGCTGGTTGTGTTGTGTGCTTATTGTCACCATTCACCAAGGTAATTAATTAATTGGAATATATAGATTGACTTTAATAAGAATGTGTAGTTAGTGGAGTTTGTGTCTCACTTGATGTATTGTTTTAAATTTGATTATATGTAGTTAGTGGTAGAGTCCATTTACTATAAATGTAAGGTTTCAAATGTAAACCATTTTCGTGGATGTGCTTAAATGGCAAAATGTAAATTATTTTAGTGGACGGAGAGAGTAATAAAAAATAAGTTTTAAGTGTCAAGCCACAAACCACTGCACTACTGCACACAAGAATTATTGTTCAATTTGAACTTTAGGCTAGACCAGCCCCCTTTTGCACTATAATTGCTCTATCACGAGCTGACCACAAGATATTCGATATGACAAGATTTCGATTCAGTCCCACTAACTACATAAAATAAAAACTTGGAGTTTTCGTATGCGTGAATATGAAGAAGATGAAGAATAACGAATAATGTAAACAAATGCCCCAACTCATGATACATTGAGATTTTTATGTATAATGTATGGTTAAGGTTATATATATTATAATTTCATAAATACCGAGCATTAAATTAAATTACGAGTGTTTGGATTTGTCATATTGGACAATTTTCAAACCTCTTTCTTTCCTCAGTCAAAGACTCAAAATGGAAGTTTCTTTCTTTATGAAAAGTAGTGAGCAAGTAATGCTACCATATAAATAGCTGGCTTTCCACTGTCCACCAATATCATTAAGATGATCATTAATTTTCAATCTATATATTCCAATTAATTAATTACCTCTTAATGTAAATATGATTCTTGACTTAAATATTACTCCCTATGTCCCACTAAAAGTGGTCACATTTGACCAAAAAGCTCTCACAGATTTGGTCAAACGTCACTGTTAGTGGGACGGATAGGGGTGGAAGTTCGGTGCGGTTCGGTTAATCGAATCGAAAATTGCGGTTAACCGAAACCGAATTCTCCAAAAATCACTAATTGAAACCGAACCGAATTACGAATTTCGGTTAACCGCTAACCGTTCGGTTAGTTGAATCGGTTATCCGAAATAACCGATATTTTTATTAAAAAATTAAAATTAAAATTAAAATTTAATATCAACTAATTTTTTTAAAAAATTTTTGTAATAAATATGGAATAATTATTAGAAATAAAAAATATGTCTATAAAAATAATTATTAAAAATATAAAATATATTTATAAAAATAAAATATATAAATTTTAAATTAAAATTTCGGTTTTTCGGTTATATCCAATCGGTTATCGAATATAACCGATAACCAAAAATTACGAAAAACACTATCCGATAATCGATCCGATAACCGAAAATTGCGATTATCGGAATTTCGGTTCGATTAGTAATTATCCGAAATAACCGATTCGAACTTCCAACCCTAGGGACGGAGGGAGTATTAAAAAGGAATGTTTAGATGTTTGGATATATATAGGATATGCATAGTGATAGCTTTATATCAGAAATAAATTATGTGTGTGAAATAAGAAAGAATTTAAATCCTCCATTCATCTAAAATTAACAATTAAGATTGATATAATTTAATATAAATATTTATTTATTACTATATAATAATATTTTTATGTATAAAATAATTTGTAGAAAATATTAAAATCATTAATTTATTAAAATGAATTATTCGATTTTTTATCATTTATTACATAAATATATATTTTTTATATAAGCCAATATATATGTGTGTGTGTGTACATGTGTGATTTTTTTTTTGATATGTTTTCTTGTGATTAGGACATAAAGATAAGTTTTCTAGATGTTCTTTCTGATATTAAATATTTAATTCATTCAGCCATAAATTTTCAAAGTCAGTGAAGAATAGTTTGACTTTTCAATGGATTGGATGTTAACTATAGCAACAAGCAATTTAAGAAACAAAATACTAATTGTGTGGTTGAGCTAAAATGGTTTGGATATAATTCGATTTCAATTCACACTATATAATTTCTATAACTATGATTAAACATAAATAAATTAAGAAATAGTTTTTTTCGCTCACAAAAAAATGTTCATTTAAAAGAAAAACTTTCAGTATATGAAAAGTATGTTGTAATTTGTAAAAGAGTTGATGACTTATGAGTTTTAATAAAAAAATTGAAAAGTGCAAAATATAAAATATTGAATGTTTTGTGAGATTATATTAATATATATATATATATATATACTTTTTGTGATGAATAATAAAAAAATATATTTCGTAATTAAAAGAAGTATTCATGGCATAGTATGAGATTCATGCTCTACTAAATTCTCATTATTACAAATTTTGTTAAACAAGAATCCTCCAAATGTTTAAGATTAGATTTATGGTAGATTTTTTTTTTTATATGTATTAAAGTATTATTTTTCCCCCCCCCAAAGTTATAGGGAATTAAATTATAAGTAATGAACTATCTTTCTGTGAGCTGTTAATATAAATATTATTACTTAATGGGTTTTATTATTTATATCTCGGTTTGATGAAAATTATGAATATATTTTTGGTCAAATAAAAATCATAAATAATGAAGTATATGGAATATTAGATAATATTGGATAATTGTTTCTTAGATAATTCCCAACAAGACTCTTAAACTGGGGATCGAATTGTTTTTTAGCAAATTTTTATATGATTCACTATATTTTGATAGTTTAGAAAGAAAAAAAAAAACACATGCAAAAGACTATTTCTAAAACTAGGGCTATTGTATTTAACTAAAAATTAAAATAAGAAATAAAAAATAAATCCTACACATAAAAAATCAAAGATAAAAGGTGGGGAGCCTGTACTCCAGAAGAAAAAGGAGATGCATTTTTGAATATTAATAGTAGTATTATTTTATATTAAAAGGAAGAAAGTGAGGATTTTCATTACTAAATAGCTTGTGAAGAGTTAAAAGTAGATGGGTTGTTTTAGAATTCAATTAATTAACCTGAAAGTTTGGATTATTAGTCAAAAAGAATATGACTAGTCAAGACTCAATAGCCGCCAAAATACATACTTAATGGATAAATATAATTACTCATTATCTTTAATCATTGCTTATGTACTATAAATAGTAAATAAATACAATTAAATATAGATTTGGGAAGATTAATTAGAATTTTGAAATGTGACTACTTTCATTTATATTCTTCTAAACATTACACCATAATTCTTTAAAATGTGTTAAACATGCCACCTTTTCATATTTTATACTTTTTTATTTTATGTGTAAAAACTAAATAAATTATTTTCAACATAATGAATGTTGTATTAGACTTTCTTTATAGTGTTTCGATAGAAATATTAAAGATAATTTTTTTTTGTGTTCACTTGCATTCAACTACTCATTCCAGCAACATAGAATGTGTTTTGCGAAAGTCGAACGAATTTTGAAAAAATTTAAAATATTTATTTTAAATGAAAATAACTCACAAAATAAAATTTATGTGAAATTTATATTATTTAGTATTTTATGAGAAAAATAAAACAATATGAACAATTTAAATGAAGAAAATAAGAATATCCTCTTTGTCAAAGTAGACATGGTATAATAATTAATTAAAATACATGATCAAATTGTGTAATTGGGACATTAGAATTACTATTTAGCCTCATCTCCAATTGTAAAGAAATAAATTGATCAATCACTGCAAACATAGCAAAAATAAATAATAGTAAATCACTAAATTGCAATATCAATTTGTTCACAAACAAACAACCAAAAAAAAAGAAAAAAAATTGGAAAAGGAAAAATGCAATAATTTAGACAATTAAAATTCAAATGTGAGTTTTCTCCGGCTTCACACACAATGGGGGCTCTTCGACTGAGGTATTTGGCCGAGACTGACTTTCGTGACTAGGCAGAGAGGGACTTTCGGGCAGCTTTCACGCTAGTGCCGGAACCACAGCAGTCTTAAATTTCCCCCTCTCATTGGATTTTGTTATCGCAGTAAAATGGGAAATGACGGTTTTAACCATTAAACTAAGCATCCTCCTCTTCACCGACCGTCTCCTCGCCGGAAAAACGCTCCATTTCTTCACCTTGAACGGTGTCGCCGCCGCCGTAAAGTCAGATCCTCCTCCGCCGCCGCCGCCCTCAGCTTCCATCGCCGCTCCTTGGTTTATGTGTGTTCTTCCAAGTAATGTCACTTCAGAGAGAGAGAGTGAGTGAGTGATGTATTTATATGGTAAGAAACTTAGAGGGAAAGCTTTCTAGAAGTATTCATTCTCGACTGACACGTGTCCGTCCATGACGTCAGCCGTCCGTACTAAGATGTCTTTGTCTTAATCTCTATTTAATTACAGCTGGATTAATTACTCTATTTAATTCACAAATTTCACCTAACTACTTTTATAATCATATGATCAACTACATAAATACAATATTTTCTTGTTCATTCATTATATTCCTTTGCTTATAAAAGGAATTCGAACATCAAAATGAACTCAAAATCTACTCCTAATATATTATATTACATCCGTCCCGTTAATAATGACTTATTTACTTTTTACACAACTATCAATAATTGTTTAATATTTTTTAATCATACAAAAAAAGTAAACAACATCATGTGCAAATTTTTACCTAATAAAAAAATAAGTTATTATTAATGCAAAAGGAGTAGTTGAATAGTTAGTAAAATTTATATATAAATCATTTCAAGCCTTTTCAACTAGTAGTCCGATAAGCTCATTAGAGCTAAAACTATTTAGCTAACCAAATTTAATATCAACTTTAATGTGATTTAATATCGATTGTAGTGCAAGAACTCGAATTACAATTATAAGTCGATTTTCAGTAATTGAACCGAACTCAGACCTAGATTGTAAGCCGGAATAGAAGAGTTCAGACATAGTTCAGTTAAACAGTTATGAATGGAATTCAATGCTCCAATATTTTAATATATTTTTTTTGTTTTAATGTTATGCTTAATTTTAAGGTTTTATTATATCATAATTCACTTTTAAATGAGTACCAGAGTTGATAAATAAATAATATTTTAAATTTTTAATAAAATATTAAATGAAATAATGAATTTAATTGTGTAAATATAAAATGTAAAAAAGCTAATTACAAACAAGATCCGGATTTTCGATTCAGCCCAAATTACGGCCCATTTTGTAAGGCTCAAGCCCAATATCAAAATTCTTCCCGCCCCACCTTTCTTCTTCACCTTCCCCTCAAAATCAGATAAACCCTTAGGCCTCCGAGTTTCTCTTTCTGCCGCCGTCATATCCGCCGCCGTCCTGCTCCTGACTTCGTCGCCATTCATTTAAAAATCTTCCAAATTCTGGAGTTGAGTCTGCTACACTGCTCGTTGAAGCTCACGGAGAAGGCAGTATAAGTATGTCTTCTATCCACTTGTATCTGGTTTACAAATTGCTACGCTTGTAATTTTTTCAAAGCTAGATGCTATAGTTATGGAGATTTCGTGCACATTATGCATACCAGCATAAGTTAAAGTTTTTAAGGAGTCCTTGTACAGTTTTCATTTCTGAATTTTGTTGTTAAGAGATTATGAATGATTTGTTCTTGTAGAATGTTACGTATCAGGAATACTTTTTGTTCGAAAGGGTTCCTTTTGATATTTTGAGCTTTATGTTTGATGTCCTTGAACTCAGAATTCGTAATTGACAGAGATTGCATTTCTTACATTTTATGGTTCCTTCTTACAGAATTATGCATATGTTATTACACTCACACCCTAGTTACAATGATAATATCCTATGTTTCCTTTTATCATAAATGAGGAAAAGAAATATCGGTTAACTGAAAATTTTATGGTTGACTGCCTATCTTTGTTCTTGAGGATTCTTTTGCTGCCATCCTACAAATTTAATATGTTGATTGATTGCAGAAATCATGGGAAAGAAGGAAAAGTCTTCGAAAAGGAAAAACCGAGAGAAGGAAGTTGGCAGTGAGGTGTTGTTGCATAAAAGTAAGTTTAAATGTCACAATTTCTTCTAATTGTCTGTGATGCCAATTTCCACTCCGTAGCTTAATATGACAGTTTAGAATTTAGATACCATAATATCTCTCTGATTACTTGTAATGATGCCAAATTCAAGACTTTAAACTGATACTGCATTATCTGTTGGAAGCAAGTTATTAATGCACTAATTTTGTTAATTGTGCTAATATGGATCCTCTTTGAAAATTTGCTCTTTGTTACTTGAATTTGCACGGATGAAGTATGGTTGTCCTTTCAAAGTTCTGATTATCCTCCAAAATTTTTGTTTGATGTTTTCAAAATCTTCAGAAATAGCAAGTTTAAATAAAACTTCCTTCACGCTCATCCAGGCCTTCTATCACAATCTTTTTATATAGGGGGTATAATCTTTGTAACTTTGGAGCATAATCTAATTTCCTTCTGTATTTAAGGTATTGAAGATACAGATGCATATGATGTTGTGGATGACTTGAGTGAACCGACCATGGGCGACAAACTTGCAAGCCTCAACTTGGAAGGAAATGACAAAGCTCCCACCCATGAAAATGCTGACGCTTCTGTTGCGGCAAAACCACCTAGTGCGGACTCTGTTAATATATTAGTTAAGCAAGCACTGCATGCTGATGATCGTGCCCTTCTCATAGATTGCTTATATAGACAAGATGAAAAGGTTAGTATTTTCCCCCCTTCTCTTAACTGGTTACACTGTTCTCAGTTCTGCATGAAAAAAGTAGGTTGTTTAGGTTAAGTTTTGACTGATATGGAATAACTTGATCCATGCAGGTAATTGCAAACTCACTTGTAGTGCTGAATCCATCTGACATTCTAAAGTTCTTAAAGTCTCTTGTGCCAATAATCCAGTTAAGGTAAGAGAAGTGCAGAATTTTGTATCTAGCTGTGATAAAAAATCTGAGAATGAATGAATATTCTTAGTATCAAAATTTCAGAATTAAACTATTGATAAATCTGCTACCAGCTTCTAATAGAATTCTTGTCTCCTATATTATTGTTTGATGCCAAATGGACTGACAAGTTATATATATATATTTTGATTAAATTATTTGAACTTGACTTACTGTTATACTGCATGTTCAACTTGTCCAAATATTTTGTTTCTCAATGGACTTCATTGATTGTATAATATGAAACCTTGAGGAGGTTTTTGTATAATATGTTTCTTACAGCACTTCATTGATTGTATAATATTCTTACTGTTACTGTCATTCGTCCCTTGCTTTTGCATATGATTTACAGGGGTGCTGTTCTGGCATGTGCTCTTCCATGGCTTAGAAGTTTACTTCTTCAGCATGCTAGCAGTATAATGTCCCAAGAATCTTCCTTGGCTGCTCTCAACACTTTATTTCAGGTAAAGATGATTTCTCATTTAGAGATAGCTAGAGCCTCCAAAAAGGGAATTACTAGCATTTGCTAGCCAGTTATCTACTTTAATCTTCCTTGGCTTGTTACAACGTTCGAGTCAGTTATGTTTGTTTATTATAGGTTGCCATGTTAGGGATTATTTTTTCCACTAAAAACACTGTACATCTATATTGATTAGGGAATAATTTCTCCACTAAGCAATTTAAGTGCAATCTTCATCATCTATTTTCAGATCATAGAATCAAGAGTCTCAACCTTCAACCCCACCCTTCAACTATCAACTTGCTTGGACTTGCTTTATGCAGAGGTGAGTGCACGCTGCTCAATGTTTTATACTTTCTTTCAAGTTTCAACACATGGGAACTACAAACTGATTTCTTAATTCTTGGTGCAGTCTGTTGATGACGGGTTGGAGGAGAAGACTGTAGTACCTGTTATATATGAAGATGATGATGAAAGTGACGACAATGCATCTGAAGATTCAATGGAAGTTGACACCGTAGAAGATGGTGAAGAACCTTTACTCTACAGTGATATCAGCGATGATGAAGAGAATGGCGAAATTAGTGACTAAATCGATGGTCCAGATTTATGCTGCCTGACATGTATGTATAAGCAAACTTTATCACTCTTATTGACAAAGTCTAGCAACATGAGTTTTTTTTCTTTCCTTCTACCCCCATCCCCATGTTCCATTTTTGTCATGAGATTTTATACTGTCAGAGTTCTGTTATAGTTTAAAACAACCTTGGATCTCGTTTGCATTTGCATGTTCCTAGCTTATCATGTATGTGCTTTTTCATTCAGACAATATATCATCTGCCTAGAAAATATAGTAAAATGGCTTAGATGCTAGAATTAATGTTTAAAGCAATACATGCAGGAGCTTCTCATATTACAAAGAATGGTAGAACAAGTCATGGAATACTATACAGTATACATTTCTAACATAGAACACAATCACACACAAGAGCCACCCATGAACTGCTAGATTCTGTTTAAAAGTACTCCAATGATGAAAAGACACAAGGAAACTAGTGAAGCTTACACTCTTTCAACAGGTAAAGATAAAATCATTTATGATACAACTAAGACATATTATAGACTAACTACCAGTACCCACTTTTGCTTTATTCTTGTGATCCCCTGCAACTTTAGCAAGCGACTGCCCGATTTTCCCCAAAGATCGAGCTATTGTCTTCCCCATCATTGTTGAAACATGCTCCCTTTGTTTAGGAACAACACTTACCTTTGTTCCTCGCTTTGTTGCATTGCTGCTGCTGCTCTTGTAGTTGCTTGCACTCATATTGGCTAAGCTCTTACTAATTAGACGATACTCTAAACGTTTCGTGTGTCTTTGTGTTATGCATCTATATGTGAAGTGTGCATGTGCTTTTATAGATAAAGCTTTTGCTTTATATTTCTCCATTAGGAATGTGGAGAACTACAGCCCTTGTATTGTATTTATGTGTCTTCTTGTTTGAGTTACTATGAAGGGGCTTAGTGAGAGTTAGTGTTGTGTGGGTATGCATGTGATGAATAGGCACATATTTGAGCTAATTCTTGGGAGTGTAAAATGATGTTATAATTAAATTGTAAGCACCAACACTTGACGTGTGTATCTATGTGGCATTTGACGTAGGCACGAATTATTTTACGCGTTATTTCCCTAACACATATCCCCACCATTAAGGATTTAATTAAAAATCCATAGGACTGCTTTACCGCTCCTGTGGAAACAACTTAACGTGCAACGGCTGATGTGACAATGCACGTTAACATATGAATCACTATATTCAATATTTTTATTTTTTGTATTATTTCGTATTGAATAATATTAAATTATCCGTTCCTGTGGAAACAACTTAACGTGCAACGGCTGATGTGACAATGCATGTTAACATATCAATCATTATATTCAATTTTTTTATTTTTTATATTATTTCGTATTGAATAGTATTAAATTATATTTTAAATTCTAGTAGAGAAGTGAAAATTAACAAAATGACAATTATATTCATAAAAATCTAAGACATAAATGACAATTTATTACACATGGGCCTTTTGGGCCGTTATCTATTGGGTTGTTTGGGTTTACACTCACCGACACATTTCGAAAGTTCGAATCTCAATTTACACATTCTTTGTGGGCTAATTCTATTCTGATTTTGGATTCGATTCTAGTCCACTTCTCTCGTCAAGAATAATAAATATTCCAATTAATAAATATTTAACTGTCTACAAAATTATTGCTCATTTTATTATTTGTACTTATAATTTTATTAAATATAATGAATTAATGAATCAAGTATGATTTAAATTTTATTTAATAAATAATATTCATATTTTAAGTTAAATTATTTTTTAAGACGGATCAAATTGAATAATAATTTACTCGAGTGATGAAGGAATTAAAAAGGTAAGGAAAAAGGGTTGTTCCAGGGAATATGCCAACCAAACCTAATTGTTGGCTTTTTGTCAGGTTTGTTACATTAAAGAAGTAGTACAAATTTCTTTTGAATGAAAAAGTACTATGCTTGACAAATTATAAAATAAATTTGATGGAAATCATAGTGTTAATATGCCCGAGTGGTTTGGTTTGTATAATATGATTGATAGGATTTTAAGCTTTAAATCTCTACCTTTTTATCCATAATGCTCCATCTCCTTATCAATTCAATCCATTTTTATGCCCTTTTATCACTCAAACGCTTGATTATATAATCACACCAAATTTGACTTGATTATTTAATCAAGCATTTGAGTGATTAAGGAGCATAAAAAATGACTAAATTCATAAGGAGATGGAGGATTATGGATAAGAAGGTAGACATTTAAAGGTTATAATCTTATTAATCCTATCAATCCTATCACACAAACCAAACCACCCCTTATTGTTTTGTCATTTCGCATTTACCGCTACCAATCAATGTATTAATGATATTATGATCTTGGTTACAAAACGCATTGCTCTAGTCATAACGCGATTCAATCTATGTGGTTCAAGTGTTTGCATGATAGTTTTCCCACTAAAAATGTTCTAGATCAATATATTCCAACTAAATACGATTTATTTGATATAGTTAACAGCAAGATGCTGATTGCAACAATTTGTCAATAATATTTGAACAAAACTTTGCTATAAGAATTATTCGTCATAAGATTGTCAACCTTAAAAGCTAATTTACTATTTTCTTCATTTAATTTGATTATTATATACATTAATTAACGCTGTTTTTTCTTAAATTTTTATATCACAACATTTTCATTAAAATTTAAGTTGATTTAGAATTTAATAATTTATTTTATATATATATATATATATATATAAATGAGACATTAAATCACACGTCAATTTATAATTAATCGAAGAATGTCGTAATAAAAAAATAAGAAAAAAATTATACTCTAAACTAAAAAATATGAGAAAAATAAAAAACTCATAATTTTATATATTTATTAGATAAATTTTTAAAAAATTGAAAATGTACGACTTCCGAGTCATTAATCCAAAAATAAATTAATTTGTCACACAAATAATATAGTGTATTGTTGGTATAAATAAATACTCTTTACAAATCTACACACACACACGCACTACTTAAAGCATAAAACACACTCGTCTCTGCTTCAGCAATAAGCATAGTACTCGTCTTCGCATCAACTAACTATCTCCTTCTTCCTCTCGAGATCCCACCGGAATCTGACGTCATGGCCACCGCCGCCGCGGATGCGCTTTCCAAACTCACCGTTGACGATTTGGCCTCCGCGGCTCCCAATCTCCACAAAAATCTCTCCCTCCTCTCGCCTGAACAGGTGCTCATTTTGTCGGGATCGCTGAATTGTTTGCGTACATGGCGAACTCTCGGTGGACGTGGTTCACAGATATTGTTTTGTGTAGGTGGAGTTGGCGAAGGTGCTTCTGGATTTGAATCAGGTTCACTTGTTCGAGAATTGGCCGGAGCCTGGGGTTGATGACGATGAGAAGCGTGCGTTTTTCGAGCAGGTTTTTAGCTTGAGTGTTTTGGTTGCTTTATCTGCGATTATACTCGTTTTGTTGAATCCGGCGTGAGGATTGAGCTGAGTGTTGTGATTCTGATCTTGATTTAATGGCTTCTGGAAGTTAGGATGAAGTTACCTTGGGTGGGTTTTTGTTCAGCTTCTTTGTGTGGAAATCATATTTCACAACTCTAAGTTAGTTCTCTGATAAAATTTGAAGACACCAGCTTTATTCAACAAGTCTTGGTGGCCAATTTTGTTATTTTTTCTTTTCAGATTGCAGCAGGATCTTTTTTATTTTGTGACTTAGTCAAAGCAATTTTGGTTTTGATGTATCTTTTAGTTCTTCCCGAATGATTATTAGGCAAAAAGTTCGTTCTTTTTGTAATGTATTACAATGTTGGTGTTTTTTGTCTAACCTTTGATTAGATCGAGAAATTCGCAAACGAGCTTTGGGAAATTAATACTAAAATGATCTCTAAATGAGGTCTATAGTTTCATAATTTCTTCTCCTGATGTTTGTTCCTCTTGCAAAAAGATTTGACAAAGGAAAAATAACTTCATGAGAGGTGATCTTTAATTTTCCTTGGTTTTGATAAATTTTATGATGCTCAAGTCTTTTGTCTTTAAATGATCTTCTAGGTTTGTCGTCTTAATGCAAGTTACCCTGGCGGCCTGGCCTCTTACATCAGAACTGCTCGTGAACTTTTGGCAGATTCGAAGGCCGGGAAAAACCCCTATGACGGATTTTCTCCTTCAGTAAGTCGGATTTCCTTTAGTAATATGCTAAAGAGCTGACATATGCAGATTATTTTTTTATCGTCTCTGGAATATAGGAAAAGCTATTTAGTTTTCTCTAATCTTCGACCTTGACTGGATTTGAATACTTAGCTAGCTCAAACAAAATGTCATATTCCCTTGACTGTAGTTTCATTTTGCCTATTCATTTGGCAATGTATCCTGCTTTCTCACTTAATCTTGAGAGTGGATGTAGCTCACTTCATATTAGTTTCTCTTCATTCTTCAATGTCTTCACCTGTCATATTGTTTTGAAAATTCAGTAAGCTAATAGAGAATATATTAAATAGGTACCATCAGGGGAAATTATGAATTTTGGTGACGAAAATTTCATCAAATATGAGAATACGGGTGTTCGTGAGGCAAGGAAGGCTGCTTTTGTTCTTGTTGCTGGGGGGCTTGGTGAGCGTCTTGGCTACAATGGTATAAAGGTAAGACAGTGGTGTGAGTAGTACAATTGTTTCCATTAGTTTTCCCAATGGTTTCTGGAGTTAATCATTCCATTTGATGTTCTTGTTCTGAACTTCTTATTGAATGTAGTGCTATGTGTACCGTCATTGAAAAACCTTTCATGTGTTTATAATAGGAAATAATCAACTTCAGTTCTATTGAGCAATAGCTTTTATTCCCTTGCAGGTGGCTCTGCCATTAGAATCTACTACAGGGACATGTTTCTTACAGCACTATATTGAATCTATTCTTGCCTTGCAAGAGGCGAGCTGTAGGATAGCTGA
The DNA here is from genome assembly GCA_026898415.1 of Leonotis leonurus. NCBI lineage: Eukaryota > Viridiplantae > Streptophyta > Magnoliopsida > Lamiales > Lamiaceae > Leonotis > Leonotis leonurus. The sequence continues at coordinate 944,868 of JAPKLX010000003.1, read as the reverse complement.
AGGTTTGTAAATGAAAGAATCAACTAAAACTTAAAATGCTGCATACTTGCTATAAGATCTTTTACATATTCAGCTTTGTCATGGAATCATCTTTAAAGTGCTACCTTCTTATTAATGTAGGTGAAGGACCAACTGAGATTCCTTTGGCTATTATGACATCTGATGACACTTATTCTCGTACCATAAATCTCTTAGAGACGAATAATTATTTCGGGATGAAGCCGTCACAAGTAAAATTGCTGAAGCAGGTGATTTCCTGGGAACATCTACAGTTCAGGAATCTTCTATCTGCTTCTAATTGACTTGTACTCTTCCTTTGGATTTTCCAGGAGAAAGTTGCTTGTTTAGATGATAATGATGCCAGGCTGGCTGTGGATCCAAATAACAAGTTCAGAATCCAGGTTTCTTTTGCGTATTGATCTTATGAACCAAATTAATGGATCGACATGTTTGAGAAATGTAATTTCTGACATTGCTGTTGTTATTTTCATCCAACGTTTCTGTAGACAAAGCCACATGGTCATGGTGATGTTCATTCACTTCTCTTCTCATCTGGTCTCCTTAAAGAATGGTATGCACATGGGTTTCTTGTTTCGATGCTAGTGGATTTTCCCTTCATGTTCGAAGCTTTTCTTTCATTCATAAAATAGTAAGTTACATATGAATCACCCTCTGTTCTACATTCCAGGCACGCTGCTGGCCGGAAATGGGTTCTATTTTTCCAAGATACTAATGGTCTTCTTTTCAAGGTTTGACTGAAACATCAATAGGTGCTAATTATTCTTGTCATTACGAAAAAAAATCACTATTGGCGCTAATTTTTCTCATCATTCTGATCCATTATTACAGGCAATTCCATCTGCATTAGGTGTGAGTTCCATCAAAGAGTACCATGTTAATTCTCTTGCAGTGCCCCGGAAAGCTAAGGAAGCTATTGGTGGAATTACTAAACTCACTCATAAAGATGGTATGTTATTTTGATATTTATGCTCATGCAAGGTGACATATAAAGAAGTATCTAACGACCATGTCTTTATACCATGCTATTAATACATTGAAGCCTAAATTTTGGCCAGGGAGATCAATGGTGATCAATGTGGAATACAATCAGCTTGATCCATTGCTCAGAGCTTCAGGGTTTCCTGATGGTGATGTGAACAATGAAATAGGATATTCTCCATTTCCAGGCAACATTAACCAAGTATATCTCGCACAAAACTATTATGCAATTCTCTGTTATACTGTGTTTGATGTTCACCGAAACACTAGTTTGATCAATTAAATGAAACCATACTGTTTTCATCATTGGATCCACTCTACCTTTGTGTCGAGTATCTGAAATTTGATTTACCTTTTCTTATGCAGTTGATTTTTGAGATTGGCCCTTATCTGGAGGAACTTTCTAAAACAGGCGGCGCTATCAAGGAGTTTGTTAATCCAAAGTAAGCCCTTATGTCTCTTAGCTTCTTTGTAATTATTCTCTATTCCATACGTATGAATTCTAATGTCTTCCAAGGCTTATATGCCTTGCTGATGGTGCATTGGCTATAGTTTCTACACAAAATACTATTGAGTCAATATTTAATTTGTGTGTTCCAAGAGTTTGCTTGATTTTTAATTATGTTGGATTCAGTGAATCAGATTCCACAGACAAAACTTAAATCATAAATAACGGACCGTTAAAACTAATTATTGACGTGTTATGAATGATATTCGAACTTCACTTATCTGCCATTGCTATCTTGACTGGTCTAGTGATCCTTCTAAATGCGGGAATTAGTACAATTTATTTCTGTCATAGTTTATGAGGTGTTAATGATTCACTGTCTGCTTCAGATACAAAGATTCTACTAAAACTGCTTTCAAATCATCTACTCGGCTTGAATGTATGATGCAAGATTATCCCAAAACTCTGCCACCTTCAGCTAGAGTTGGATTTACCGTAAGCATGATCTCTATATCTATATCTCAATTTGTCGAAAAACGTTTAATATTCTGATGCTCAATTCTGTAAGTTCTGGTTTTTCATCGTAACAAACAAATAAATACTTTTGCCACTTAGGTAATGGAAGCTTGGCTTGCTTATGCACCTGTGAAGAATAATCCTGAGGATGCGGCTAAGGTATATTACTCATGTGACTCTAATACTAATATTCTAAACGAGCCGACCCGACCCGAGTAGTATTCGGCTCGTTTGCACCCCTAATGATATGTGTTGAAATTGCTTTTGGATCTCACTTGTGATTGCTTTTTGAAGGTACCTAAAGGCAATCCATATCACAGTGCTACTTCTGGAGAGATGGCTATATATAGAGCAAACAGCCTTATTTTGAGAAAGGTAATATACTGAAAACCCCTAACGATGTGAAGCCATCCACAATTTTTAAATCAAATGGTAGTTCATACGCCATTGTCATTTTTAAAACATCGTTTTACTGCTCGCTCGATCTTACCATCTGGATTTGATGGATTTTCTACCCATACATATATCCTATTTGGACCAAAGAGTTAAACCTCTTCTTGCTTCCAATGCTTTGTTTACACATGCAATTGATCACATCGTTACGTCAACAGGCCGGTGTCAAGGTGGACGATCCAGTTCAAGATGTATTCAACGGGCAGGAGGTGGACGTATGGCCTCGCGTTGCATGGAAGCCTAAGTGGGGGCTTATATTTTCAGACATAAAAAACAAAGTCAATGGAACTTGCTCCATTACTGGAAAATCTACCATTGCCATAAAGGGCCAAAGCATCTTTCTTGAGGATCTTTCCCTGGACGGAGCTCTAGTTATAGATGCCGTCGACGGTTCTGAGGTAGGTTACATACATGCACACGCACATTCAGATCTCGAGTAACGAGCATTAATATGTGTTGCATTTTGATCAACAGGTGAAAGTCGGAGGCAATGTGCGCAACGCGGGATGGGCAATCGAGAAAGTCGATTTCAAGGACACCAAAGTGCCTGAAGAAGTAAGGATCAGAGGTTTCAAGATAAACAAAGTGGAGCAATTGGAGAAAACATACAAAGAGCCAGGAAAGTACTCATTAAGCCCCTAAATTTCTATTCATTTCACTTAATATGATTCTTGTAACATTATTCAATAAAACTTTAGGGGCTTCTGCAACTAATTGGGATTTTGATGATTCTTGGTTTTGAACATTGAATTATGGAAGAAACTAGAAAGTAGACCTGACCTATCTAGGCTGTCAACATCTCTATGAACTTTCTTTCTTTCTTGTAGTTTGTCTCTGCTCTACTTGTTAAAAAAAATGATTTTTACATATGTATTAATATCTTAAATCTTGAAGTTGAAATCCAGATTATGATTGATTGGTTTACTTTTTGTGGTACACTCATTTGCTTGCTCTAAATTTAGTGATATTCCCTTCTTGGAAGTTGCATAGATTTTGATTAGAGTGGTTTTGACTTTTTTTTTTTGTTTGCTTTTGTGAAGATTGATTGTATATTCAACGTAATTTTAATTTTTAAATTTCTATTTATTTGAGCTTTTTTTAATTTTGCAAAACGTGTTGTTTAATTTTAACAATTAAGCGTGTTTAAATATTAATTTGGGATTTTCCCTGCATTTATTATATTTCAATATATGTATATATATACATAAAGTCATAGGAAAATAATAAAACAAAAAGTAAAATTTTCATATAATATTTATATTTATATAATTTACTTTCATAACAGAAAAAAAAGGAGACATTTATTATAGATATAACCTTTCATGCAAGAAAGAATAATCTTATCCTAAATGGAAACGATTTAAATATCTGTCACAATTAGGAACAACGTGTGGAACTCCAAACTCAATAATTCAAGATTATATTTATTAGGAAATAGTCTTTTGGGGAAATAATTATTTTGAAAAATCTAGTGGCTTTCCATTGGTTTATTTCTTGCAAGCATCATTAATTGTACTATAATTAATAAAAAAAAATCAACTGAAGTAATTTCAAGGTGTTTTAGAATGGCAGCCTTTTTTGAATAATATCAATCCTATTTATTCTCATTAATTGACTATTGTTTTATATTTCTAAATAATTATTAATAATATTTTTATTTAATACTTTATGAAATTTGATATTAGCGGTATGAATCTATTTATCATAGTATTTGTATAATAAAAAAATAGTAATTCATTAAAGGTTTTTAAATGCTGCAATATGAAATGGTTATGGTGGGCTATATATAATAGTTATCCAACACAAAAATTAAATAAATAATTCATGAAATTGTTATAAATATAATCCTAGAACTTTATCTCTTTGTATCACCATAATTAGATATTCTAATTCTATAGCTCACATTTATAACATAAATCATATCTCCTTCCTTAGTTTTCTTCTATGTTCATAATATATAATCACATTTCCCCTTTGATTTTTATACTATTTTTTCTAGATGTCTTGCTCAATCCCCACATCAAAAAGAATGAATAAATGATAGAGAAAAAGAAATAAATTCCAAAAAACAAAATTTATTTCATCAAGTAAAATCCCAAAACATATATCCTATTTTCTTGAATTAAACAAAAAATAATACATATAATTACCAGAATCTTCCTAACTTTGTTGGGTAATTTTCATCTCTTCTTCCTCGAAACATCCTTAAAATTTTATTTTGTGATTCTCATCAAAAGTGTTCTTCTTCTTACCTTCTTCAACCACATCCGTACCTTAGTACGACATTAATTCAAAGCGTGTGATATTATATCATTTTCAAGAAAATGCAAATTAAACACAACTCTTTTATTTCAACCTCTCTCTATATATATATGCATACATACTAACAAACATCCATTCATCAACAACAATAACATTAATAATGTACCCTCTTAGCACATATCACTTGAACCAAATCTTCAAAGAGTTGGATAGGAACAAAGATGGGCTAGTGAGCATAGATGAGCTCATGGCCCTCCTCGAGAGGCTCGGGTTGCATACTAAACGAGTCGAGCTCGAGCTTCTAGTGGGCGACGAGGCCCTCAACTTCGTCGACTTCCTCTTCTTCTACCAAGCTTTGAGCAATAATATTGTTGTTCAAGAAAATGATCAAATTAAGGAGGAAAATGATCTTGAGGAGGCCTTCAAGGTTTTTGATTTGAATGGTGATGGGTTCATTTCTTGTGAGGAGTTGCAAATTGCATTAGGTAGGTTAGGGTTATTGAATAGGAGTTGTGGCCAAGATTGCATGCAGATGATTAGGGTTTATGATACTAATTTGGATGGGTTGTTAGATTTTGAGGAGTTCAAGAAAATGATGTTCATGGATTCAATGAACTCTTGTTAGATGTGTTCCTTTTGCTAGGTCCTTTTATTCTTTGTTTATTAGTGTATACTCTCCAACTCCCGTTTCGTTATTATTGATCTGTTTTGATCAATCTACGAGTACTTTTTGATCGAATTAGACTAGGGGTGAGCAAACCGACGGATCAGTCCGCGTAATCCGTCATGTCCGCCAGAGACCGGCCCGTTGGGACCGAGTCCATGGACCCCTGCAGTGGACTGGATCATAAAAATGTTAGGATCCGCCTTCGCGGACCTAGACTGGACCTTTGGATCCCAAAGACCGTCAAGGTCCGGCCCGACCCGTCATTTATACAGTGTGTTTGAGATTGGGAATTTGATCGATTCGCCGCCTTATAAAAAAATAATGCTAACTATTGATTAGTATTAACTGAAGCAAATGACCATCAAGAATTAACTACTTCAATTAATCCTCACAGCTGTTACCTTTGTCGGTGGCCTTAATCACTCTCTTTTTTGTCCTATTCAGCTACTCCAACTATCTTAAACATATTCCATTATGTTTCAGCATATCAATAGTACTTTATTTAGCAATTAGCATGTTCCAACAAATTGCAAGTATAGCTATTTTGAAACAATTATTCAGCATTAAAAAAATACATCTTAATAATAACTCTTAAGTTAAGCAAATAAATACATCTCATTTATTTGGTCTAGTTATTGCCTAATTCGATTACAAATTGCATAATATTCTGCACTGTGAAATCGAACTTCTTCGCCCCCTCCGTCGCAAGCGTGTTCATCAAGCCATTGCTAGATCTCAGCATTCCCAAGGAGTTGTACACTGGCACGCCGTGGTACAACAGCAGCGACTTTTTCCCATCGGCGGTGAGATTCTTGTTGAGCTTTAGAGGATTTGTTGAAGACGATCCATGACGCTCACTCCTCCAACGAACCCTCCTTCTGGTCCTCCACTGAAGACTCCTTCTGCCCCTGCCGCCAGTGGTAAGTCCCTGAGAAGTAATTTGTAGAAATTTGTGTTTTTTTGTGTTAGTATGTTTTTTTATTTTATGCAATGAGAAGTAATTTTCTTTTTTGGTTTTTCATGTAAATGTCCTAATGTTGAATTGTTGTATGTGGTTTTCTTATTTTTTATTTCAGATGTGATTGATTTAGATGAGGAGAAAAATGAGGATGGTAGTTCTAGGTTCACTTCATGGGTATGGGACCATTTTGTAAGACCTACCAAGAAACCATATCCGAAAAAAATAAAATGTCCTTATTGTCCATCATTATTTACCTTTGATACTAGTAAGAATGGAACAACTCCGATGAATAGACATTTGAAGAGGACTTGTCGATCATCACCCGCTTATGAGGGTCAACCCGGGGCTCATATTGATAGAAAAAAGCAAAAGACATTAGAATTCAAGAGTGAACCAAAGGAGGGGGGTAGTGAAAAGAATATTGCAAGCTATGTATTTAATCAAGAGAAGACTAGAAGAGCCCTTGCTAGAATGTGCATAAAGGATAATAGACCTTTTAGCATTGTGGATGATGAAGGGCTTAGGGAGTTTATTTGGGAATTGAACCCCAAGTTCAAGATCCCATCTCGTTGGACGGTTGCTAGAGATTGCTTGCAAATTTATAAAGAAGAGTCTAAGAAGTTGAAAGATCTCATGAAAGGGCAAAGAGTGTCTCTTACCACGGACACTTGGACATCGGTTCAAAATGTTAACTATATGTGTCTTACGGCACATTGGATAGATGATGAATGAAGGTTGAAAAAGAAAATTTTGAACTTTTGTCCTATTGCTAATCACAAGGGGGTAACAATTGGGAAGTTAGTTTATGAATGCTTGAAAGAATGGGGTATTGATCGGGTTTTTACAATTACAGTTGACAATGCTTCATCCAATGATGCTTGAAAGATGAACTTAGTGGCCCGAATTCGATATTAGATTGCAAGTACATGCACTTGAGATGTTGTGCACACATTCTCAATCTTGTTGTGAAGGATGGATTAGATGAGAATGTGGATGAAATTGTCAAAATTCGAAATGCCGTGAGATATGTGAGGTCTTCCCCGTCAAGGCTTGCAAAATTTAAGAATTGTGTTGAGAAAGAGAAGTTGGATTGTAGTAAGAAATTGTGTCTTGATGTTGATACAAGGTGGAATTCCACTTTTTTAATGCTAGAAACCGCGATAAAGTATGCGGAGGCATTCAAAAGGTTGAGCAAAGACATCAATTATGAAAACTACTTTCTTGGTGGGGATGAGGAGAGTGTGGAGTTGAATACTAGAAAAAAAAAGAAGAGTAAGACAAGGATTTTTGGGGCTCCAACTTCTAATGATTTTAAGAAAGTTGCCGATCTTGTTGATTTTTTGCAAATCTTTTTCGACTTGACATTGAAGATCTCGGGAACCAAGTATTTGACCTCAAATTTAATTTTTGGTGAACTTGTTTCTTTGCATGTTAGGTTGGTAAAACTGTGTGAGAATAATGTGGATCTTGAAGCAATGAATATGGCTAAAAAAATGAGGGTAAAATATGACAAGTATTGGGAAAATATGGAAAATATCAATTACTTGTTGCACATAGCCGTGGTTCTTGATCCTCGTCATAAAATTGTGTATGTGAACTTTTGCTTTGATCGAATATATGGGAAGGATACTAAAAAATCTAAGGGTATGAAGGAAAGGGTGATGAATGCATTGATTGAGTTGTATGATCGTTATAAAAGCAAAATGGAGAAAAAAAAATTTGGGTGAGGTTATCAGCTCCTGATCGAGTCCATGGCATGATTGACATCTGCCTATTAATACCCTTTGTCCTCCCACAACCCTTTAATCATTGGAGATGATGTGTTGCCTCTTAATACCCATATTGTATTTGTGTTTTAGAGACTTCACATCTCTTGTTTATGACTGTTCTGTTTTTGAGATTTTACAACTCCTAAGCTGTATTGTATTTGTATTTTTGAGACTGCACACTGCACAGCTCTTGTTTATGAGACTGTTGAGTTTTTGAGACTGCACAGCTCCTAAGCTGTATTGTATGTGTTTTTGAGACTGGCAGACAGACTGCAGTACTACACAACTCTTGTTTATGAGATTGTTCTGTTTTTTAGACTGTAGTCACTGTACAGCTCCTAAGCCATATTGTATTTGTGTTTTTGAGACTGCACAGATCTTAGTTAATTTTTAGCAGTAATAAAAAATTGTATGTCTAAAAAACTGTATTTTCTGAAAAAATCAGTGTATTTGGACAACATTTTTTGCCTAAAAAATGATGTTTGTTTGAAGGCCCGTTTAGGGCCCGAGTCCGTCTAAAATCAGTCTAAGACCGTCTAAAGCCCGTCATTTAGAGACCGTGTAAAGTCCGCCATACCGGGCTTTTAAATGTCAAGCCCGTGTCTATATGGACCTATACCGGACTTAACTAAAAGTCCGCGGACCTAGACCCTTGCACACCCCTAAATTAGACTAGTATATACTAATGAGACAGATGAAATATCATTTCTATGCAATGTATAGTTCCATTTCATCACTATGGTTCTTATGGTCTATGAAGTTAACTAATTATTACAATTTGAGTTTTTTTTTTGTTTTCCTTATGATTTTAATTATAATTTTACTTACACGTCCTAAGAATGTGATTTGTATTAAGATAAAGGAGACGTAAGAGAAACTATTAAGATTGAATTACATTACTCCCCCGCCTCTTTTCAATAGAAACATTTTTTTTAATAAATAGTTTTTTATAACAAAAATTACGTCGTCTTTTCTCGATAGAAATATTTAACTTGGTAATAAATAGAAAAATAAATATTATTTCACTATAAATTTACATAATAACTAAGAAATTACTAATAATTTGACACAATTTTATATAAATGATTATATTTTTTTTTAATTTTTAAGTCATAATTGTTTTTATTGGTTAATCGGGCCAACCTATTTAATTTTTGGGCTAGCCCTATCGGACTATTTCGGTTCGATTCATTCGGACTTTTAATTTTGGACTAAAATATTCAGGCTCTAACGGTCTTTTTTGTCGGTCTATTCTGGCTGACCCGTCGCAAAATTGACATCCTACTCTGATCATTTATTCAATTCCTTCACCAATCTCAATCTATTGCTTGTAATATTGATTTAAAGTATATTGGATATTGAATGAATTCTGAATCACATTTCATTTATTGTATTTAATGGAATTATGCATATAAAATAAATGGATCCAACCACCAAAAGATAAAAAGGTAATAATTTCGTAAACGATACAAAATAACAAAATAATAATAAATTCGTAGACAAAGACAATAATAAAAATTTAATCGGACTCTCGATAATAATATTATTCTTTAAAGTTTAACACTTTAAATATCCAATTAATTATTTACTTCATGTGCTTATTCCCCCTTAATCAAACTATCCATTTAATAAACGCGATTTACGATGCAATTATTATCGCAATTAAAATCGTAGCGTAAACGGCCCACCCCCAAAGTTCCCTCCAGTGCCCTCTGTACAGTGCGTCCATTGTCATGCTTAAATCGCTAAACTATAGAAACTGTAGCAAGGTTTCTTATTAGAAACTGCACAGAACCGGAGGCTTATAAAAGGATACAGAATTTATTTATTTCATAGTTCTTGCACGAATCTCAATTTATCGCTTAAAATTCACATAATTTGTTTTAAACTCATCAGTTTAATGAATGAATATATTAATTAATAATTTTTTAATGAACACTTCAACTAAGTCGAAGTTCATTTATGATCTACTATATCATTCATATATTTGTTTTATATTGAATTTGTATAAAAATGACATAGATTATACATCAATTGTTAATATGGAAATGTCACATAAATACTATGTACATAAAAATTTATAATATTATATTTTTTTATTATTTCGTATCTAAATTATCAAACGATAATACTCCTATTAATAAATTAAAATTAAAAAGCAAAAATTAATAAATTTTTATCAAAATTTTATAATTAATTAAATTAGAAAGCGATAATGTTTTTTCATTTAAATATGTTCGATTACTAGATAGACAACATCTTAAATTATTATTGGAAAAAAATTAAATTTTGTATGAAAATTAAAATAGACAAAAGATTGTGTTATATTTGAAAATTCAACCAAAATTTTTGTATTTTAATTCAATTAATTGATCCTATAAAAAAATAAGTAACAAACAGTATAAAATAAACTTCCTGGCGATGCAGAAACAGTTTCAGACAAAGAAAATGCTTCATATTCGAAGTATCGTCGCTCGATTGCTGTAAGAGTTTTCTCAGTGACATATAATTCACCAGAGATTCTCAAAACCAAAACCCTTCTCTTCTCTCCACAAATCTTGCTCTTCCATTTCTCATGTTCTGCAAATTCTCTGCATCAACACACACTCAAGAAAAATGAAAGCCATGCACTCAACAACCTCATCAACTCCCCACTTTAACACCACAACATTGATAAAGATCGTATCTTTCTCCCTCCTCTCCTTCTCCCTCTTCTTCCTATTCAGATATTTCTCCATCTCTCCCACGCCCCAGAACCAGCATTTCTCTTTCTTTAACACCACTCGCGCAGTCACCCCTTTGGCTCCGCCGCCGCCGCCGGTGCTGGAGAGAACGGGGATCATAAATGAGCTTGGATATATGACTGAGGATTTCGTAGTTGGGGAGTTTGATGAAGGGTTGATAGAGAGTATGGTGGTGGGTGGCAAGGGTAGTGATGAAGGGGAGAGAGGGGAGAGTGGTGAGAGAGGAGTGATTAAAGTTGAGAAATTTAGGGTTTGTGAGGTTAGTGTGGGTGATGTTGTGCCTTGTGTGGATAATGTGGATGGTGATTTGCAGTTTAATTCATCTGAGAAGAGGAGTTGCAGTGAGAAGGGGAAAGGGTTGGATTGTGTGGTGCAGAGGCCTAAAGGGTACAAGCTTCACATTCCATGGCCTAAGAGCAGGGATGAGGTGCAACTTTCTTGATTTTTGTTTTTCAATCTGTTGTTTCTGTTCTTTTTAGCAGATTTTGTGGGGTTTGTTTCTTGAATTTGACTCTACATTGTACAAGAACAAATTATGCATGATCTCATTGAGATAGGACCTATGTGCTTTTAGTTTCATGTAGATAGTGATAATGTGTGTATATGTATAAGGAATGGATCAACTCAGAACTAATCCTAGGTAGGAATCAGGGACAGTAACTAATCTGATTCAGATCAATTATACATCAAATTTATAATAGAGTGCATTTGGTTAATGCAAAAAATGCATTATCAATAAAATACTACGAGTAAAGCATCAGTAATATTACATAACATACATAGATTTTGGTTTCCTATTAACACATCACTTGGTTGTTACCGGATCTTACCTTTATATATTTTAGACGAGGTTTATGATGGGATAGAGTTGGGATTATTACAACATTGAACAAATTCTTGGAATAATCATGAAAAATATAGACTTTGTGAGTGTCCTCTTCAAGAAATCAAGAAACCTTGAGTTAATAGTTTGTAGCAATTGCTAGTCATACTCTCATAGCAATGAGGCCAATTTGTGTTGAGTTAAGATATTGTAACTTAACTGCAGGTATGGTTTGATAATGTACCTCATACACGTTTGGGAAACCAAAGTGGAGTAATAAGGAAAGGTGACAAAATTGTATTCTCTGGAGATGTACATCAATCTATACGCGGCACAGATAAATACTTGGATCGGATAGCGAAGGTTCTATTCGTCTTAGTACTCTCTCGATTTAGATTCTATTTTCTTTGATTTGATCTCTGCAGCACGTGATGTAGATGGTTCCCGAGATCGCATTTGGCAAACATACACGGGTTGCTTTAGATATCGGCTCTGGTGGGATTGCGAATTTTGGAGCCTACTTACTTGAACGGAACGTAACAACTTTGTCAATAGCTCCAAAAGATGTTCATCTGAACCAGATCGAGCTTACCCTAGAGAGAGGTGTACCTGCCATGGTGGCTACATTTGGAAGGCGCCGGTTGCCTTATCCGAGCCAAGCGTTCGATCTGATTCATTGTTCTAGGAGTGGTGTTAAATGGACTCTTGATGGTATGCTTCCTCTTTGCTACTTACTTTCATTCTGATAGTTCAACAAAATCTTGGTTGAGGTAGCAAAGGAAGAAAGTGAACTAAGGGAATCTTTGACACTGATGTTGTTGATCATCTTGATCGAATCGAACCTAATCTTGTTTTTGGTTGGATCAAGGTGGGATTTTGCTTCTTGAGGTGAACCGGTTGCTTAGAGGCGGAGGATACTTTGTTTGGGAAGCAGAGCCCGTTTACAAGTACGACGACGAGCTGGGAGAGAAGTGGAGAGGTAGCCATGGTTCTAGCTTTTCTATTCATTTGTCAACTAATCGTCTAATCATACTATTGAACTTCTTACATATATCTTCACAGCAATGAGAAACCCTAACCAATCATATATCTTCACATCACAGCAATGGAGGATCTTACCAGAAACCTTTGTTGGCAGCTAATAAACAAGGAAGAATACATTGCAATTTGGCAGAAGCCTCTAAACAACAGTTGCTATCTCAGCCGTGATCCTAACGTACATCCTTCGGTATGCAACACCGACGATGATCCGGAAGATATATGGTACTCCTTATCAAATAATGTCATTGAGGGATCTACTTTTTCGAGCTAGAGAAGGAAATGTTTCTATGTTTGTTCTTTTGACAGGTACGCGGATGTGAAGGCTTGCATCACCCGTTTACCCGAAAATGGGTATGGAACTAACACTTCCGACTGGCCTGCCCGCCTTCACAGTCCACCGCAGAGGCTGTTCAGCATTCCAATGGATGCAGAGAAATCTAGGAAGGATCTGTACAAAGCTGATTCGAGATATTGGAACGATATCGTAAGAGGATACGTCGGCGCCTTTCATTTGAATCAGATGAATCTGCGAAATGTGATGGATATGAAAGCTGGATATGGAGGGTAATGATCGTCTTTACTGCTCATTCTAGGATTAGGGTTCTGTTTCGACCATGCTGAACTTGGTTTCGATGCTGTTGTGCAAGGTAGATATGCAGCAGCTTTGGTCGATTTTGAGTTTAATAGCTGGGTTATGAATGTCGTTCCGGTTAGCAGTCCAAATACGCTTCCCGTGATCTATGACCGTGGTCTTATCGGAGTAAGACACGATTGGTACGTACAAACATGTGAAAAATTGAGACTTTCTCATACTTTCATGCGATTTTATACTGAAAAAGACTTTGCAGGTGTGAGCCATTCGACACCTTTCCAAGAACGTACGATCTGCTGAACGCAGCAGGTCTCTTTTCTATAGAACAGAGAAGGTATGAAACCCCAACTTATCATGAACTTCGAATTCTTTAAAATTCGTAGTTCTGAATCTCATGTCTTCTTCGTTCAGATGTAACATAACGAAGATAATGTTGGAGATGGATCGGATCCTCAGACCAGGCGGGCGTGTTTACATCCGCGACAGTTTGAGTGTGATCGAAGATCTCGAACAAATTGCTAAGGCAGTAGGGTGGGTGCCCTTCGTGTTCGGCTCCCATGAGGGACCTCACTCAAGCTCGAAACTTTTAGCTTGCGAGAAGCGATTGTAAGATATAAGACGCATTCTTTGGCATTACAAGAAAGAAAAGAAGTGCACAAAAACAACAATTTCTTGAAATATTGCATCGATAGCTTTTACTCCTCTACATTATCATGGGATTCCTAGATTGTTGTACCCACAAGTTGAAAGATTGTCATTGCAATTCATTCAGAAATCAGAAGCAACAGAGCAACTCAAATTCAAGAATCACGATTGCATCAAGAGCTTCTCTAGTCTTATGTAATGCTTTCTTGACAAATCATAACACTAATAAGCCCACAAAATATAAGAAACTTGAATGCCACCCATATTTTACTCCTAGACAGTCTTGGTTGTTGAATCTTTAGTTGCAGCAGTATTTACCTGCTTGGAGAGGTAAGCTTCGTAGATGTCGACCACGATGCGTGGATCCCTTTGAACGAGCTCAGCATACTCTTCCCGCTTGGTGACCTTGTCCATGTGGTCCAAGATGAGCGACAAGGCGGTGTCGAGCAGAGTTTTGGCGCCGTGCTGGTGGGCAAAGGCGTAGTAGGGGAGCGAATTCTCCCAGTTGAGTCTAGACATAAGGTACTTCTCGCAGTAAGTCTTGAGATGCTTCACTTGGTACTTCTCAGCCAACACCAAGAGATCGCAGGCCATCTGCTCGTCGAGCGATGCCTCTGCCGTGTACAGATAGTTCACGAATGCTCGAAGGGCGTCGTACGACACGTCAGTCATCTTGATCGTACCGCTTAGGCTTTCCTCCATCTCATTTTCCAGCATTGCACTGAAAACCGGCGATCTGCTCGTCTGCAGATCGCGCAACGATCATAGGAATAAATAAGCAGATATCAAACACTATGTATAGCTATATTATCGAGATTCAAGCTTTTGCCTGAATAGGACCACTAACATTGATCGGAAAACGTTGCTATTGTGGGTGACATTTGAACGAATTAATGGATATTAAATTGACCTAATTTAGCATCGATTATGCAATATGCACGAGAACATCCTAAATTTCTCAACACGTTAGGTAGTTGCTTGGGCGAAACGCAGGGCCCGGACAGAGAAAGCGAGAAGAGTAGTGTACCAGTACGGCCCGGTGAGCGGGGATGGCGGGGGAGTTGCAGGCCATATCGGAGGAATCCGGCGAGCCGCAGGCGATCAAAACGACGTCGGAGAAACAGGGGGAGTTGACCCTAGTTACAGAATTGGGGCCGGTGCAGAGGAGGCGGAGGAAATTGACCTTGGCCTTGAGCTCTTCGATCTCCTTCTTGAGCTCGTCCTCCGTCTCCCCGGCCTCATCGTAGCACTCGCCGCAAGTGCCGGCGTTGCGTTCGCCGTAGTACTCCCTGCACGACTGGCACTTTATCCTCATCCGCCGCCACGCCACCGCGGCGGAGGAATGGTCCTCGTCGTCGTATACCTCCTCCTCTTCATCCTCGTCGAAATCTACGTCGGAATCGGACAAGAACCCCCGCCTGCGCTGGTGGTTCCGCCGCATTGCGTGTGTGTTTTTCCTTATTTTTTATTAAAAAAATAATAATTATTGCTAATAATTTCCCACTCAGAACTGTGAGTAGTTAGCAACTCTTTTTGGTGCTTTTCAAGACTACTTTATATGCTGATTTGAAGCGAAAAGACGCTTTTGGGTTTAAAAAGGCTAGTGCGACTTTAGTTGGAACTGTAGAGAATTTGTGAAGTTGCAAAACTTCACTTTCTATGTAGTTGTTACATTCACATTCAATCATTATTATTTTTATGGAACCGAACTCAAGCCAGACGATGATCAACTCATTAGGTTTGCATTTTCGAGTTTGTTTCTACACGAACATATTATCTGAACTTGTTCGTGAGCCTACAAATCAATCAAATGAGCCAATACTCGAGCCTCATTTGACATTCACGTTCAATCATACAATCGAATCAAAGTAAATAAGTAGAACTTGATACTTTTATCATATCGAACTTCAAATTGAGTTCGTGGATTTTTCTTGGTCAGTTTGTGGGCCAATAAAAGATTTTCTTTTCGAAACCCGTTGGAAGGGACAGTGCAAGAGAAATCGTAGAGAAATGATTTAATCTTCAGACACCCGAAAATACTATGAGGTGCTCGGAAATGGTCGCAGTAGTTAAATAGGAGGATCACTATTTGACTTTAGCCCTTGGTAAATTTACCAAAGTTGAAAATGATTTATTTGATTAGCTGAACTTTGTTCGCAAACCTACAATCAAACATTCAATTGAGCCAACACTCGAACCTCAAACTAAAATAATTAAATTATTAAAATAAAAAATTTATACGAGCTGATCAACAAATTGTGTAGCAGATTCATCAAAAGAATCAAGAAGCAACACAAATAAACAACTAGACAATGTTGGATATACAAAACTAGACAAATTGCAAGAAGCTACATAGTTACAAACTATAAACACACATATATATATGAACATCAACCTTCAAAACTAAACCTAGAGCAACAAGAAGCCTACTAGCAATAAACAATTGTGCTCCTAAAAGCATGAGCTGAGAACCACAATGGAAGTGTTGCAGCGTTCTTCGTCGAATACATCTCCATCCAAACACGTGTTCTTCGCTGGTAAACCAGAACCTGCTTATGAGTCGCGAGGAAAACACACTGCTCGGATTGGCTTATAGGGAAGACGCTGGGAACCATCCCCTTTATGCACCGGAGGCTAACCCTATCCACCAAGGACCACTCCTCCCTCTCGTAATCCTCCATAACGAAGATACTCATCCACACATCAGAAATCTGCACAACCGACAATCTCCCATCTGACTCCAACAGATAAACCCGATTCCCACTCCCACACACCACTTGACTAGGCATCTGAATCTTCCTCCAAGACTCGGAATCCAAGTCCAACACAAGCAAGCACGAGCAGCTCGATGTGAGCCAATGCAAAGCACCATTAGCAAACACAACTTGATTCCTATTCATGTGGGTGAAGTGATCATCCTGCAAAGAGACAAACTTCCTCCACTTATTCGACTCTGAATCAAACACCATACACACGAAAGTCCTCTCCGGCCTATGTCCAAACGTGCGGTGATAACCAGCCAACACCACATTATACTTATGTGTCACAACGTTGCAAGCCAGCCCCACAAGCGTAGCCTCGTCGTCGGGGTAAAATCGAGTGAGGGGCCTCTCTCGAGTTCTTGGGAGCAACCTATACTCCTTTGTCATAGGATTACACACATAGTAAACACCCTTATCACGAACGCTAGAGCAGCACAACAACCCATTACAAGAAGCTCTAACCTTAACCCTATCCTTGATAAAATCCAATGAAAACTCACAAACACCCTTCAGATTATCGACAAGAATCAAACTTGGCCTAGATTCTGAAGTGGGATCGGTGATCTCTACCAGCACCATAGGATTCCTTACAGAAACCTCGTTATAAATCTTTGTGAAGTATCTATCAGAAATAAGATTATACCAAGTCTTGCACACGCATTTGGTTTTGAAAAGGGATCTAATCGGCAATCTTGCAAGAATCTGAATTACAACCTCGTCTGGGAAGAACCCACGTTTCGAATTCAACGAATTCATCAAATAATTCGGAGAGATGTGATACAAATTCGAGAGAATCAAATCAAGAAATGGGCGCAGAAATAACTTACTCAGCACAAATTGAATCCATCAAACCTCCAAACAACCTTTTTTTATTGGGTGGAAATCATGAAAAAGAAGGGCTCTTTCTTGAGGATTAATGGAGGAAATAGGAATTAATTGGGGAATTACGTTAATTTGTGTGAGAGATTATGCTTCCGGTTTTGAAAACATATGGTCAACGATGAACCTAGAAACTTGGGCCTGAAGTTGGGCCACCTATAATGGGCCTTAAACTTCAAGAAACAATCAAATTATATTTCGTTAATGCATTATTTATTTATTTTAATCCTTTAAAAATTATAAAATGTAATAATAATATTATTATATTGACATCCCTATTAAAATATTTGTGTACATATTTCTTTGTAAAATAAAAGTTTATATACATGTATGACTTTTCTCCTCGTATTATCTGCGCATTTCAATTGGTAGAAGAGAGAAATTACAAAACGTTATCATCACAATTTAGATTTTTCCATAATCTCTTATTTCTTATTCATTCATAAAATTTCAACAATGAGATGAGGTACCAAGTGAAGGTAATGATTACAGAGCAATTCACATCTTCTTTTGCATATATTTTCTTTATATATACATGTCAATCTGGTGTTAATGCGACAGAAGATGTCATACGATTGCTGAAGAGGCGAACCGAAGCCAAAAGGGAAAGACTGCATTCATCTACATCGACATCGATTGCTATGAGTGTCGGGATTTCTGCGATGCCCCGGGGAATCTCATCCAGACCAGAGCAACATCGGAGAACAAGGCGCCCGAGTCTCGGGAAGTTGGTCTCATCGGCTTTCCAGCGCACCACTCGTAATCTTTCGAGTTGCAAGAACTGCAGCCGCTCGAACACTTGCTGCCTTGCATCCCATTCCCCAGTTTCAAACTTGCAGTTTTGGAGTTTAAGGACTTCAAGATTTGGTAACATGCAGAGATAGGACATGAACTCAGAGGTTAAGTTGCAGCCTTTAAGAGACAACTTGTTTAAACAAGGAGGCAATGTGAGTGTTAATGAGGAAAGTGGAGATGGAGAAGATGAGGAGAATTTAAGCCTTTCTAGTCTCTGCAGATTGTGAAGAGAAAAGCAAGACTGGAAAGTGCTGATTCCCAAGCATCTTATGTTGGGGATTCCTTTGAGGAAAGCATCACTAGGGTTGGAGATAACAGAGATGGTCTCTAGCTTTTCTTGAAGGAAGCCTCTTCTAACACCATCATCATTGTGTAGGATCAAGAACTCCCCTGTCTGAATCTTGATGTGTCTCAGCTCTGTAATGTCCCATATCTCGAATGGCAGGATGACAGTCGAAGCCGAACGAATAACCAACGTCTGCAGACCCCACAGCCTTGAGATGAAGGGAGGTAATGACAGAGGGGTGTTGGAGAAGCAAGTGTAGGAGAAGGCTAAGTAGCGTAGGTTGGCATTGTGCAGTACCTCAGTTGGAAACTGTCTCAGCTTCATCTCCAACACGTCTAAAACCCGAAGCAATCTTAGACCGGAAACAACGGATAGAGCATCACACGAAGCAACAGCACCCGCGCATAGAAAAGAACGGACAGAAGCCGTTGAGGCTGTCGAAGCATGCCTGTCTTTGACATGATAGGATGGATGCACACTCACCCGGCGTAGGCAGTACGTCGGCTCTTGCTTCGACCCGTTCTTAACGTGTACTAATCCCTGCTCTTCCGCCTTCTGCAAGCATAGATCCCTCACCAGATCATGGATTCCGAATCTTTTTGTTCTCCCATTAGACTTGAGTGCTGTTACAGAAACAAGATTTCTTCCAACAAGTGACTCTAACCAATCCTCACCCTCCTCTTCCAAGCTTCGGTCCCCGTTTGATCTCAGAAACCCCTCCGCTATCCACAACCGTACGAGCCGGGAGGCCTTGATCTCGTAGTCTTCAGGAAAAGCTCCCATGTAGAGGAAACATGGTTTCAAGTGACTGGGCAAGTGGCTGTAACTCAAAGATAGTATGTTAGAGAATTGCTTGTCTGAATCCACACTCACCCTTCTTACATCATCAGCAACATCTTCCCAGAATTGCTGAGAATGAGTTCTATCAGTGGCCTTTGACAATAATAGCCCTCCAATGAGATGGACTGCAAGAGGAAGCCCACCACAACTCCTTGCAATGCTTCTTCCAACACTCTCTAATGCAAAATGACACTTCTCTCCCCCAAACACCTCTTGCTGAAGCAGATCCCAGCTTTCAGACTCTTTCAGCAGCTGCATATGATGCTTCTCACTGTCTTTCGCTACATCCGATTCCCTCGTGGTCAGCACGATCCGGCTCCCGTTGCTGTCGTCCGGGAAGCAGCTCCGTACATCCTCCCAGAATTCGACGCTCCATAAGTCATCTACTACAATCAAGAACCTTCTACCAGACAATCTTTCATGCATAGCTAGTTTCAGTTCATCCTTTTCCATATCAAGATGCTGCTGATCAACTACTTTCCTAGTTACGCGACGAAGCAGGCCTAATAGAACCGTCCGCGTATCGTAATCTTGTGAAATTGTAGCCCAAGCACGAATGTCAAAATGTTCAACAACGATTGGATCTTGATAAAGCTTTCGTGCAAGAGTGGTCTTACCGATCCCGCCCATCCCGACGATGGGGACGATCTCCAGCTTGCTCCGCCTCGTCAGCCGATCCTTCAACTGCAACAAATCTCCATCAAGTCCCACCACGATGCTTCTGCATCTCGTGCCATGCATTGAAGGAGCAACACTCGACAAACTCGCTTTCCCGGCCTCCATCTTCACGAGCTCCACCACTTGTTCGGTTACAGAATCGATTTCTTGGATCACTTGCTGCAAATCCGGTGTGAGGAAAGTGAAGCTCACGCCTCGAGCCCTCAAGAACATCTGATCGACCATGCATGACTCGATCATGTCTTCTGCTCTGTGCGATGCATCTCGGATTTGGGACTCCAAGCATCCCATGTTGGGCAGTGACAGATTTTCAAGAATCTGCTTGAGAGAAGAAGCTTTCACGAGGAGGGATTGCAGCTGTGGTTTGTTGTCATCAAGAAGCCATCTTTTCTGTTGAGGGTTCAAGATCTGTTCAAGGATGGTGATGAGGGAGTCTAGATTGTAGGCCATTTCTTCAAGATCTCTCTCTTTTTCACTCTCAAAGCCAGGATGAGTTGTTGAAGCAATAACAAGAATGGTAGAAATTGCTCAATTCAGACAAGCTAAGCTGTTCATTTCTGACTTTGAATGATACAAAAGTACATTTGTAGAATAAAAAAGGTGGAATTCATGTTTCCTTCTTTGACTGGTTGTTTTGTGTGAACAGGCAATAGAAAAATTGTAGCATCTAATATTAATTTAATGGTGGTTTCAGTAGTGGCTAATCTTGAAATATTGAGTTGAGTGAATCCATTTATTATAAATTTTAAAATACAAATATTTTTTGTGAATGGACTAAAATGTACAGAACTTTTATGGATTAACAGCGTATTAATCATAAACAATAAGCAAAAGTTGATCTAATATATTATATATATTACAATTGTGGATTCTTATCATATTGATGTTGCCAAAGATCTGCGTTATAATATAATATTATTTCGTCTACAAAGAGTGTATTGTAAAAAAATCAACACGAACTTTAAGAAATTATAAAGCATGTTTTTAGTAGACAAATGAATCTACAAAATAAAATGTATATAACATTTAAAATATTAAACATTTTGTTAGACCATATTTAGAAGAAAAAAAATATGTGTGGAAACATCTAAACGGATAATAAAAATACACTCTTAGTGAGGGGTAATTTTTATTTCAAGGTTAATTAATTGTAAATATATAAAATTTCAACAATTTTGATTTTTCCTATGATATATCAAAGTTATACACTAACTTTGAAACAATTCATAATTTTTTCATAAAATCAAATTTGCAAAATCAAAAGCCTTGATATGGCTTATGTTGTTTTTATTATTAGATCTTGAAACATTAAACAAACAATTTGTAATTGACTATTGATAATGAAAAAAGTACAATCAAGAAGTGAAATTAAAATTCGAATATTTTGCCTAAATTCATTTGTGTATACACACTGAATTAACCATTTATTTTAAGAGTAATATAGAAAATTACCATATGATGTCTCCAAAGCTATACCTTTTCTAGGTTACGATTCACAAGCAATTTAACATATAAACATGCATATTTGCTTGTAAAACGCGATAAAAGGACTATGGCCACGGATTATACGATGATCCTAGCAAACGTTATAATGTACACGCAGCGAAGTAGAGCTAAATCCGAACATGTTAACATGTACACTGAAGAAGGGGAGGGGGCAAAGAGTTTCAGCCTTGATCTCCAACGAGAAAACGGTTTTCAGTTGAGCTCAAACCTGTTGATTGAAGCTGTTTTCTCCTCTTCACGTGATGCGATGCAGCTTGTCTATCCTCTTTCGCCTCCACGGAATCGGGCTGCATTTCAGAGGAAAAACTTCACTAGGCAAAGAAGTAGTAGAATTGAGGTAATGTTTTGTTCTAATAGTAAATTGGTGATTGATTCTTCAGCACAAGTCACAGTTCTTTAAAACGTTACACTGAAATTATCAAGTAACGATGAAGAGGCTAACGTGGCAATGAAATTTAATGACGACCCCACTAAAGGTTTCCGAGTTTTACCTTAATAGCCAAAGCTTTGTCAAAAGATTCAATGGCGAAATCAGGCTCTCCAAAATTTAACTGGGTTCTTCCGAGTGTGATCCAAGCCTATCAAGAAAACAAAATTGTTCAGCTGATCTAATCATCGTAGCATAGAAATTGAGTCGAGCCATGATCAGATCATGAGATCATGATAACTTTTCCAAACTTCGCTTCAAATCGTGTCCTTCTAAAACGTGGTGCTGCATACATCATTTAAATGCGATTGATGGCTATAAAGAATTCTAAGTGCATGATCCAAAAAGCTAGTTGAAATGGACACTTCTACTCTTTTAGTGGCAACACAAAGCAAGTACTCTTCATCCACATCTCGAAGGACTTCGACTTCACTAATAGTCTAATATAGAGTCGCTTTATGCTAAATTCATCATTGAAAACTGCGGTATTCGTAGATGTCTGACAAGTTGTTACGTTCTACCTCACCTTATTCTCTTGGTGAGATCAATCATAGAAAAATACATGAATAGGCAGATCCATAGAGCAGAAAGTTTACCTCAGCCCATGTGGGGTCCAATTCCGTAGCACCTTGAACCATGGGAAAAGCACAAGTTAAAATGTTGAGCCAAGAAATGGATTTATATTAGTATGAGATGATTTTAAGTAAAAGATAACTACTTTTCAAGGTTGCACCCTGCTACGGTGATTTGACCAGAAACGAGGAATTTAACGATTTTTCTGATGAAAAAAGAAGAGGGAAGATGTAGATGTGCAAGGGTGGAAAAGTGGACGCACGAGTTGCAGCCTTCAAAGCATTCCATGCTTCTCCAAGTTCAAGTAGAACTTGAGCTTTCTGTTCATGCAAAATAGCTTTCTCAGGCATCAGTGTTATTGCAGCTTCCCACTTCCCGAGTGCTTCACGATATTTTCCCTCCTACAGAAAAGGAAAGTGAGTAAATAGAATCCAATCTGCAAAGATTTCTTCCTCTAGGCATACAATTAATGGAGCGACGGGCAACATGTTGAGTCTTCCGCAAAAAAATGGTTGAGAAGTTTAATGATACTTGTTTGGAAATTTTTGCGGAAGACTCAACATGTTACTCAATTGGGATGGTTTTTTCAACCATTTCAACCATTTCAATAAGCATCAAACGAAGAATTCTTGAAATAATTGAAAAAACCATCCCAATCAAGTAACATGTTGAGTCTTCCACATAATTTCTCATTCCAAACAAGTATCATTAAACTTCTCCAATAACATTCCCCAGCCCCCAAATAGAGAATAAGAAAGTAAATAGACGCATCGAACTAGAATAATCAGTTAAATTATATAACTAGCTTTCTATCAGTCATAGCTTAATGATGTATGAGTCGAGGCTCATTCCTCATCACCACAAATGGCTCTTGTCCAACTTCTTGATGATCTTCTTAGTGCCACTGGCCATTTCAATGATATTTGGATTGCATAGAAGCTTATTAGAAATGGCTCGCTTCCTAATTCAATCAAGGCAACGCCACCTATTAAAGCTAACCTGGCACTCCCCTCGGAAGAGAAAATGTAGTACTCAAGGGTACAAATGAAAATACACAGCATCTCAAAACCGACACGTGTCTTGACATCACAATGGAAGCCAATGCACAATAAAGTACGGCGGTATGTCATTATATATGCGAATACCCAATAAGTAGGGTTTCAGAGGGAAATTTTCTACCTTGTTCCACCGTCAACAAGGTTTCAAATCACCCCGAAGAAAAATCTAGATTTTCACTCCATTCCCCGTCTGCGAGGTCCAGACTCCAGAGGAAGACCTCAAAACTCTCTCCCGAAGCACAATCGGAGTCCGGTCATCCTCTCACTTGAATTTGTTAGGGTAATTTTTTAAGATTATTATTCACTCATTCCATTTCATACATCAGTCGACTAAATTCCCATATATCAGCATCAGTTAATTGTACATCTAAATATGGATTATATCTCAAATTCAACTTCAATTCCCAATTTTTTCCACCATCCACACATTACTGAATTTAGCAATTCCATCACCACTTTACGCATTTTTATATAACAGCTATCTAAAAATCGACACGTGTATTAACGTACCGATCGAAGGCAATGTGTCATTAAGATAGTTGCTATGTCAATTTATATGTACAAATACACTATATGTAGGTAGGGTTTCAGAGGGGAGTTTTTTCCTTGTTCCGCCGTCAACAAGGATTGAAATCTCCCGGAAGAAAAATGTAGGTCTGCAGGCTCCATACTCCAGAGAAAGACCTCAAATCTCTCTACCGAAGCACAATCGAAGTCCGGTCATCCTCATAACTCTAATTTCTTAGGGTAAGTTCTCAGATAATTACTCATTCCATTTTCATACATCAACCAATTAAATTCCCCTATATCATCATCAACTAATTCTACATCTAAATCAAGATGACCTCAATCCAACTTTCAATGTCCAATTTTTTCCACCATCCACACATAAACAGACTATATTTAAGCTATTTAGCAATTCCAACATCACTTCATGCATCATATAACATAACATAAACAAACCCTTTTGCACAGATAACACAACTACTCATCCCCCAAAATAACATCGAATCTGAAATTACCTCAGCAAGATTATTTCCTTGAGCTTCGAATTCTCCAGCAAGATTCCTCCTTTTCTCTATTTCCTCGTCGCTAACCGTGGTTTTGTTGCCAGATACGCCGCCTTCTCCCAGAAACTCCCCTTCGTTCAAGGGCTCTGCTGCAGAATTCGAGTCGGAAATGGAATGAACATCCTCAAACGGAAGGTTAGGATTTATTGAAATTGGTCGTTTTCTGATCTTGTTCTTGCTGTCTTGAACGTTTTTCTTCCATGTCATCTTCATCTTTCACTGTCTTGAATCGAAATTCCTTCTGGGGTTTGAAGATTATTCGATTCTATGGAAGATTGTTAGTCAGAGAGTGAAAGTGAAACACTCTTCGGTGACTGAATTCGGCGCCGCCGATTTATTTTTCCTTTGTTATTTCTCTTTTTTCCCTTTCAATTTTCCATTTATTTTAATATTATACTACATATTTTTATTTTTATGTTTCACACTTATTTTTATTTTTTCTTCAATTTTATATTTTTTTACTTAATATTAATAATATATATTTTTAATAAAATTTTAGAATTAATAAATTTAAAAATTAAAATATAGATTTTTTTTTTTGAATAAGTATTAATTATGAATCATTATTCAATATAAAAAAATTAATAATCTTGATTAGTAGTATACAAATGTGAGATATTTAATCTTATGAATTAGGGGTTGTTTGGTAACTAACTTCATAAAACCCATGTGTAATATAAATAGTGATGACAAATACTAATTGGGTACGAATGTCTACTATTAGGAGTGTCTATTCGCAATGAGTATTCAAACATGAAAATTTTAAGATTTTGAAAATTCTGAATTTTAATTATCGAATCTAAACTTAAATTTTGGGTACTTGAACCTGACTCAGATATTGATATTTTGAGTAGGGTATTCATGTACTCGAAATTACTCAAATTAACTAAATTATTCATATTTATGGGTGTTTATATTCAGTATTTTTGAGAACTTCAAGTATTCCGGGTATTGAAATATTTTAAATTATCAAATTAAAATATGATTTCATATAATTATTAAATAAAAATAAAAATTTCGGTTTCAAACAATATCTGATTAGGTATCGAATACTATCTGAATCCAAAAATTCTAGAATGCATATTGAACCCTATAAAAAAAATTCAAAAATTAGGTATTCGAGTACCTACACCCGATACGGTATTTGATATTATCCAAAATATCTAATACCCGATTCATGAATAGACCACTACCTAATATTCCCAGATTAATTTTATTTAACTACTTTAATGGCCTACCAAAAAGACCCTTATTATATCCAATTATAGAGAGAAAAAATAAAGTTCTTGGACACCTCACATACAAAAGTCATTGAATAAGCTTTTACTATGATTTCAAACTAGTGATGCTCCCGTGCTATGCACGGGTAGCATTTGTTCAATTCTTCTAATATATATTGTTTTATGTTATTGAATTTTTTTTATATTAAATTAATATTCAATCAATTTAAATAATAAATTAATATATTGTAATATAAAAAATATTCTTGATGTATATGAAATTATCACATTAACAATTCTTATTAAATTATATTTCGGATATCATTCTCTATTATCTTTCTTCCAAACTAATTTGGTTCGTACTCATCATAAGTTAACTATCTTGCTTTTGGATATTTCTTTTTTGTTTTCATCTAATCCAAAAACCTGTCATAACATTTTTAAATGATCGTAACATTTTCATATTAATTTTTTTTTATTTCATGTCATATAAAAAATTAAAATTATTGTCAATATCTTTAACTTAATATGCATATTACTTATAGTTACACGAACGAAATTGAATGATTTTATTAAAATAAAATGATGAAGAAACGGAAAAAAATAATTATATTTAAATGTATTTACTATTCTAGTGGTTTTTAAATAATAAGTTGTACTATTAATAGATTTGTAGGTAGTAGGATATGATGATTGCTGCAAAAATTGCATAAAAGAAAAAATGTATTAAAAATAAGAATCTTGAATGAATATATTTACAGATTATTTCAAAAATAATTGATATCTATATATGATTTGGCTCCAAAAAGTAGCTACCCAAACTACATTTTAATATATTAATAGATTTATGCATCAACATTACTTCTCACATAATTAGTAGGCTTTGAAGTGTAATATGCTATTATTGTAGCATCTTCTATAAGATTCTCATTTGATTTTTCATCTGCTTAATCAGTAAAAGATAGATATTCCACCATTTCCACTTTGAAATGTTAGCTTATTCGAGTGATATGAGCTAGTGCTCTTGAATTCATTGTTATCTTTAAATGTTCATATTGTAATTACAACTAACAAATCTTAAGGTACGTATAAGTAAAATTACCGTTTGTTATATCATTGAAATGTATTGTGGAGAGTCCCCTTAATTCATGTTGGAGAGATGAATCACAAATTTGTCGTTTGTGACATGTCAATAAATTAATATGTGTAATTTTTTGCGGTGATAAAATAATAAACTACATGTAATCACAAAATAAACGCAATACGTTATCCTTCAATGAGTACAATACTTTTATTATATTATTATTTCATGTTTACAATTTATTAAAGAACGTAACCTTTTTGTTTGCAATTATTAAAATATGAAATTATTACTAATACATAATATTAGATTTGAACTTTTCTCAAAATTAAAATTTATTTTTCATCTCTAATTACTAAACGTAAATTAAAAATTAAGTGACAAAATTTCGATTGGGTTTGAGAAACTCAATTTGGATTTTAAATTTTTTTCATAATGTATTTGTGATTATTGGGTATCAATCAGTTAACGGGAAGAATCGGTATTGGACTAAAAACTTATTATCGAGTATCAATTTTCAGTAATTAATAAGTTGATAATTGATTCTTAAATTTTGAAAATTACGGGTACTCGAGTAATTGGTACCGAACCGATAATGGATAGGGTACCCGATTTCATATACTAATCATTAAAAATGAACTATCTTATAAAATATTTACCAAGATACATTTAAAATCAACTTGCAAATAACTTATAAATTCATTTTCCGAAAAAAATTAACCGGTATAATTAGTTGGTCTGGTACGCGGTTCACAAAAAAAAATCAGTTAATTAATCAAATACTGAACCAATTGACACCCCTACTCACAAAAATTAATCCTTTTTTTATTACACATTTGCATTCTCATTTCTCAAATTGTAAATAACATATAAAGGCGTTCAAATTTTTATATTCATATTTTAAAATGAATTTTTAATTGAAATAAATGTTTTGAAATATTTTATTATCGTTTGTTGAATAGTCTTTGGAAATGGAAAGGTTTACACTCATATAATAATAATTTATTGAGCTTCTAAAGTATTGAAAGTGATAAATATATATATATATATATATATATATATATTAAAATATTAAAAAATTTAACATTGTTGATTATATAAATGTCATAGTGAAAAGAAAAGAGATACTTAGTATATTATAAAATATTAACATGATATAAGTATGATAAATATATATATTTGTTGAAATTTAAAGTATGGGCATAGAAAAGCCAAATCTTCTCTCTCATAAGGCATCAGCTGCCTGCTGGCTCATCTTCTTCCTTCGCTGCGAATTGCTAGTCTGAGATACCTTAGAGCTCCTCGTAGAGGGAGGTTCAATTTCAACCGCAAAGTAGGCTTCATGGCAATTGGGGCAGAGAAGATTGTGATTGAGATACATTCTCAGGTATTCATATTGCATTTTACATCGATGACAGACAGTCCAAAACGTATGACGATCCTTCTTACGAGGTGCATGAGGAACAGCTGAAGGATTTCTCTTACTATTAGTACCCTTTTGAGCCTTCATCTGTGAAGCTGCTGTATTTGCAAAGTTATAGAAACCATTTTGCGTCGAAGGTGGTGAGGGACCCTCCTTAGTTTGATTTCTTTGACACCAAACCCCTGATCATAAGCTACTTTCTTGGACTTATCTGACAACAAATTCCATGCTTGAGAGATAAACTGAAATGCCCCTTCAGCCCCAATAGACCTATTTTTATCCGGATGAAGCAGCAGAGCTAGTTTCCGATACTGTTTCCTTATCGTCTCATCATCAGCTGAAGGGCTCAAGCCAAGCACACCATACCAATTCGATTCTCCATTTAACTTCTCATCTTCAGCAGAAATATAGACCTCAAGCGTCATCACCATTTGAGAAATGCCCTCTAGTTCAGGAAATAAATTCTGAGCCTTGAGAGCAAACTTCTTCGCCCCCTTCATGTCCTTCGCTAGAAACTTCATCTCCGCAATTTCTTTCGCTCTCAAAGCCTCATCTCTGTTGCACTCCATCTACCCTTTTCACCCCACTCTACGTTCCCTCTACGGATCATCACAGTCAAGACACATAAATAAAAATACCACTCAGCTCCATAGAATAAGAATTCAAGAAAAGAGTTCTAAAGCTACTGAACAGCAATAAAAAGAAACTTAAATGATCAGCTAGAAGAGAAGATAACTCCAAAAGCCAAACAAATAAAAAAATGCATCAACCAAGAGTCCATCCAGAACAAGAACACCCACACCACCAAAATTCTTAACTTGCCACAATCTCAATTACCACAATAAGCTTACAACCAGTTCAAACATCATGGGCAACAAGAACAACTACATTCAATACATAAAAATGAAACAAATAAAAAATAAAAAATCAACTAATTGCTCAGCATCCCAAAACCCAAATCAAACAAATTTGCTCAAATAACACAAACACTAGCTAAACAACATCACATTATCATCATCTGCAAAATATAAAACCCTAAACGGTGATCAGTACCGGATAATAGGGAATGAGGAACGTGGGTAGAGCGAGGGTTACCGTATGCGAGAGAAATGCGTATTGTCTCAACAGAATTGAAGCGTTCTTCACTGGAGTTTAATTTTCCCTATTTAGAAATTGCCCCAAAGTTTTCTTCAAGATTGGATTTTTAGGAAAGGATCTCAGTATACAACAAGAGCCAAGAGGTAATTTGTTGCTGTTTTCTTTAATTTTCTTTTCTTTTCTTTTCATGGAATAAGAAAAATAAATTCAAGGACATTAGAAGTTAGGACAACGATATATGAGGCATCTAATTGTGCAAATACCATTATAGTTGATCAGTTTCACTAACTCTGGTTAATTTGTAATCATGAGAACTGAGATATATTGGAACTTTCTTAACCATGGTTAACTATAACATGGGCTACCCTTGTTTTTCACTCTTCAACTAAAAATAAATGATCTAATTATATGCTAATTGTAATGATTATCTAAAATAGTTTTTTGGTATGATTCTTAACTAGTGATGCTCCCGTGCTATGCACGGGTAGCATTTGTTCAATTCTTCTAATATATATTGTTTTATGTTATTGAAATTTTTTTTTATATTAAATTAATATTCAATCAATTTAAATAATAAATTAATATATTGTAATATAAAAAATATTCTTGATGTATATGAAATTATCACATTAACAATTCCTATTAAATTATATCTTGGATATCATTCTCTATTATGTTTCTTCCAAACTAATTTGGTTCGTACTCATCATAAGTTAACTCTCTTGCTTTTGGATATTTCTTTTTTGCTTTCATCTAATCCAAAAACCTGTCATAACATTTTTAAATGATCGTAACATTTTCATATTAATTTTTTTTATTTCATGTCATATAAAAAATTAAAGTTATTGTCAATATCTTTAACTTAATATGCATATTACTTATAGTTACACGAACGAAATTGAATGATTTTATTAAAATAAAATGATGAAGAAACGGAAAAAAATAATTATATTTAAATGTATTTACTATTCTAGTGGTTTTTAAATAATAAGTTGTACTATTAATAGATTTGTAGGTAGTAGGATATGATGATTGCTGCAAAAATTGCATAAAAGAAAAAATGTTATTAAAATTAAGAATCTTGAATGAATATATTTACAGATTATTTCAAAAATAATTGATATCTATATATGATTTGGCTCCAAAAAGTAGCTACCCAAACTACATTTTAATATATTAATAGATTTATGCATCAATATTACTTCTCACATAATTAGTAGACTTTGAAGTGTAATATGATATTATTGTAGCATCTTCTATAAGATTCTCATTTGATTTTTCATCTGCTTAATCATTAAAAGATAGATATTCCACCATTTCCACTTTGAAATGTTAGCTTTATAAACGACGATGATTTTTAAAAGAGAATTTAGAGTCAATAAAAATATCATGTTACATGTATAATATTCTAGAATCATATGATGTAACGATGACTTGATTTTGCAAATTTTTTTGTAATTTATTTAATATGATGATATGTTGTCTATTTATATATTTTGATTATAATAGTATTAAATACTTCACAATTACGTTATTTTTAATAAAACTTAATTAAACTTATAGATTTGGTAGTATAAAGGGTTGAATTAGGAAGTATTGAAAACTTTTGAGTAAGCATATTAATATATTTTTTATGCTTAAATTGAGGTGTTTTGTGTAATTTCCTAAAATCTGGTTTTTCATTAACATATTGTGCAATACACATAATTCCTTAACATATGCACATAAATTGCACACATGTTCTAAAATTTATGCACTAGTTTGAATTATAAATCTATACTCATTCTCTTTATAACACAAAGAGATACAATTATATAAAGCTCTTTGATATATATATGTATATTTCTCATATATAAAACACAAATATATAATTATACATATCTTTAAAATTTCTTATATGTAATACAAATATATATAATTATATAACTCTTTAACAATCTTCATATGTAATACAAAGAGATATAATTATATAACTTTTTATTATTTCTCATATGTAATATAAAGAGATATAATTATATAACTTTTTATTATTTCTCGTATGTAATGCAAAGAGATATAATTATATATCAAGATCACTAGACATCCTTTACCGAACCCGCATCGTTAGCTTGGAAGGCTAGGGGTTATAGTCTTGCGTTAGATACTTTATGCTGCAAGTAATGGATTCGACACCACTATTAACTGCACTCTTAGTATAGAACGACATTGTCTTGCGCTCGATACTTTATGCTGCAT
>JAPKLX010000003.1:891056-913007 GCA_026898415.1 Leonotis leonurus | reverse complement strand
TATAGAACGACATTGTCTTGCGCTCGATACTTTATGCTGCATGTAATCGATTCAGTGTCACGATTATCCATCACTCTTAGTATAAAATGCTATTGTTTTGCGTTAGATACTTTATGCTGCATGTAATGGATTCAGTGCCATGACTATCCATCACTCTTAGTATAAAACTCTTTTGTCTTGCGTTAGATACTTTATGTTGCATGTAATGGATTCCACGCCACTATTAACCGCGGACTTAGTATAGAACGACATTGTCTTGCGCTCGAACTTTATGCTGCCTGTAATCGATTTAGTGCCATGATTATGCATCACTCTTAGTATAAAATGTTGTTGTCTTGCGTTAGATACTTTATGCTGCATGTAATGGATTCGACGCCACTAGTAACGACACTCTTAGTATAGAACGACATTGTTTTAAGCTCAATACTTTATGTTGCAAGTAATGGATTCGATGCCACTATTAACCCTACTATTAGTATAGAACGACATTGTCTAGCGCTAGAGACTTTATGCTATGGGTAATGGATTCGATGCACGATTAAACTCATGCTTACTCTAGAACAACGTTGTTTAAAGCTAGATAGTTTATCCCTTCATCAAATCACTTTTGTTTATAATTGTTATGCAAACCGTGAATGGAAGGATGTATCTTTTTCGGAAAAGTAACAAGGTAGTGTTGTGATCGGAAATTGGTTTTAAGTGTTATGTTCTTAGCAATAATTGACACTTTGTTAATTTTCATGTTTTTGGTCAGAAATTGTGTGGTTTTGTGCACATTTATTCTTATGTAAGTGCAAATCTTGTGCATTTGTTGAGGAATTTTTATTTCAGTGCCATGAATATCCATCACTTCTAGAATAAAATAATGTTGTCTTGCATTAGATACTTCATACTGCATGTAATGGATTCAACGCCACTATTAACCTCATTCATAGTATAGAACGACATTTCTTGCGTTCAATATTTTATGCTGCGGGTAATGGATTCAGTGCCATGATTATCCATCATTCCTAGTATAAAACGGTGTTGTCTTGCGTTAGATACTTTATGCTGCAAGTAATGGATTCGATGCCACTATTAAGCCTATTCTTAGTATAGAACTACATTGTCTTGCGCGAGAGACTTTATGCTATGGGTAATGGATTTGATGCACGATTACTCATGCTTACTCTAGACTAATGTTGTTGAATGTTAGATAGCTTATCCCTTCATCAGATCTCTTTTGTTTATAGTTTTTATGCAAACCGTGAATGGAAGGATGCATCTTTTTCGGAAAACTAACAAGGTGGTGTTGTGATCGGAAATTGGGTTTAAGTGTTATGTTCTTAGCAATAATTGACACTTTGTTAATTTTCATGTTTATGGTCAGAAGTTGTGTGGTTTTGTGCACATTCATTCATTCTCATGTAAGTGCAGATCTTGTGCATTTGTTAAGGCATTTATATTTGGGGTAATAGGTAAAATTACTCACTTTTATAAAATAAAAATAAAAAATACCCACTTAAAAATAAAAGATAAAAAATACCCACTTTTTACAATAACATGATGAATTTCATCATGTGATCATGTTATTTTTACAATAACATGATGAATTTCATCATGTGATCATGTTATTCAAGTTATTTTAAATTTGAATAACATGAACACATGATCAATTTCATCATGTTATTGTAAAAAGTAGGTATTTTTTATCTTTTATTTTTAAGCGGGTATTTTTTATTTTTTACTTATCAAAATGGGTATTTTAGCATTTACCCATTTATATTTCATTTCAAGTTGATCCATATCAAATCACATCAATGTGTTCAAAAAAGTATTGCAAAATGAGGAATTGATATTTTGATTAATGAAAGAAAATGATAATATTAATCTAATCTTACAAATGTTCAATTCTCAACAATTTGTTTATCCAATAATATTACTTATCTTTGCAGATTATTAATTGTCTATATCTTATTGCGGTGTTTCTCGGAGAACAGGATTCAAGACAAAGAGGATTACTCTACACAAGTACATGAGATCCATTCTAAGAAAATCTTGTAAGTTTGTACACATCTATAATTAGACTTATCATTTTCTTTTGTGAACATTGGAATTTTCAATTAAAATTTATTTGTTAATAATTAATATATATATATATATATATATAGTGTTTGATTCATACGAGAAATAAAAAATAATCTAAACTGTTCATCAATTTAGAATCGTTGATTAAAATTAATTAATTTAATTTAGATATTTTCTATTATTATATGAATATGGAAGTTTTTTTTTATTAAATGAAAGTTAATTTGTCGAGAAAATTACAATTTGATTTATTTAAATGGATAATTAAAATAATTTTCATTTTTCATTTAAGGATTCTTTCTTATATTGATACAAAATACATAAATGCACCACACTTTAGAGTGGTTCTAATTTACCACAACATGAATTTTCTGTTAACTAAAAATTGACCATGTTGTGCAAATCTTGTGCACGAGCTATGAAATAATTTAGCTAGGGGTTTTATCCATGTTTGGTATCATTGCTTGTTGTGGCACACCAGCTTGGTCTTCTTGTATAAATGTATATGCCGGTTGACTGATGAACGATTGAGCTATCTAGCCAGTTCTTATTTAAAAAAATATGTACCGGTTTGAGCTCTCTTGCTTGGGGTCAGGTAAATCCTTAGGTTATCCAACATAAAGCTATCTACTTAAGAGCTTATTTGTATTAAGTCAAAATAGCTCTTATCTCTATATTGTGATCTCAATTAATTAGCATTAAAATTCACTTGAGTTTAACTAGCTAGTAGTAACTAGGAGTACATGTTAACATAGATACACACATGGCTAATTTTATATATTTAATTCATTCATCCTCTTATTTTTTTTAGTCAATTATGCACTTTATTAATTAACTTTTTGTACATCACTTTCAGCATGAACTTCAATTCATAAATTGAAGATAAATTTTCTATTAATGATAATTTGACCTTTCAGAAATAAAAAAGTACTAATAATTACAAATCCAGTGCTCAAATTTCAATTATATTTATAATTTTTAAATATTTGACAGGTTGCAGAAATAACTAATAAATGTAGTTTTTCATTAGCAATAAATTGCTAAACCCTAGCATTTCACTACCTCCTTCACAAACTCACTCCACAGTCCACACTAATCCAATTTGAAAAGAAAAGAAAAGAAAAAAGAAAACACCTTGAATCCAAAGCAACTACTTAAAAATAGAAGAAAAGAACCATCTTTTCTTGGGTAAGCCATTTTCTTGGGTACTGTTGTTTATTCATTATTTTTTTTTCAAGAACTGCAGATATCATCATTTCTCTTATGTTCCTGTATTCTTTTTCTTTTTTGTTCCTTTTTTTGGTTGATTTCTTTTTTGTTCCTTTTTTTGGTTGATAAATTACATATTTGTGGGTGGCATTGAACCTTGGAAATGAGGGTTTTTCACAGATCCATGAATTGTTACTACCATTTATATTGGGTATGTATGTGAGCATGGTGTGATTGCACTTGTTCTTTACTAAGTATGGATGTTTGGTTTCTCAGTGTTTTGTGATAAGGGCCACACGCCTTCTTTAATTGTTTGTTCTTTCTTAATAAAGATTCGATTTTTATTGTTTCTCGAAAAAAAAGATTCGATTTTTTTTTCTTTTTTCTTATTTCTGTATTGCCTTGTGACACGGGTTCTCGATGCAGCTATTGTTCTTCTGAGGGGAATTCAAGATCAATAGATTTGTGCTAAGCAGGGGTGTTCTGTTGGGAGTGAATATGTTGCGATTACCTGTACTTGACTTTGCCAAATACAAAGATATGTTGCCCTATGATATTGTTAATGACTTAAGGCGTGCTAGGGCGAGAGTAGGAAACGAACCTGATGGAGTCGATTGGGTAACTTTGTTGAAGAAAAAGGGTACGGATAAGCTCTACAGGAACATAATATTGTGCCTTCTAACTGCCGGGGGCGTGCCCGATCCGTGCAAGAAGAAGGTGGGTGAAAACCGCGTCGTTGCAGTTGAGGAGAAGCATTCGGGACTTAAGAGGATAAGGCAAGACAATGTCGTAGTTGGAGCTCGAATTAGGGAGACAGACAAAGTTCAGTGCGTAAGAAAAGGAACCGGAGCGATCGAACGTGTGAACTTAGTTGATGGAGAAAAGCAGGCTGGGAGAGGGAGAGGGAGAGGAAAAGGGTTCTTGAAAGTGTATCCGAAATCCGGTGTGGGGAATAAGATTGTGAAAGAAGGCCCTCTCGAGTTTGCTGATAAAGCTCTATATGGTGAGAAAGAGGAGGTACGGGGAAGGGGAAGAAGACCAATTGCTGTTGCCGGTGAAAAGTTGGTGGACCAATTAGACAATGATCATTTGCATAACCAAAACAGTAAGGGTAAGAACCCGATGATACAACATCAAAGTGGATCTCTACCTCAAGCTCAACCGATTGAGGCGAAACGGAGAGGTAGAAAAAGGAAGGAGGTGGTGGGGAAAGAAGAACCTGTGGCCAGCAAGGATGATCATTCGCATAACCAAAACAGTAAGGGTAAGAACCTGATGACACAACATCAAAGTGGGCCCGTACCTCAAGATCAACCGATTGATGCGAAACAGAGAGGTAGAAAAAGGAAGGAGGTGGTGGTGAAAGAAGAGCCTGTGGCCAACAAGGAGATTTTTGTGAAAAAGGAAATCGAGAAGATTTCTCAGGTCATTGGCTCTAGGAACAGCCGTGTGTCAAGAAAGTGTTCTGAAGATGTCGATGGGGCTCAACTTGGTAAGAAACACGCAGTAAATGTGAAGACAGAAGTGATGGAGATGGAGGTAGATAATGAGCTC
Organism: Leonotis leonurus; assembly: GCA_026898415.1. Classification (NCBI taxonomy): domain Eukaryota; kingdom Viridiplantae; phylum Streptophyta; class Magnoliopsida; order Lamiales; family Lamiaceae; genus Leonotis; species Leonotis leonurus. Next base: position 908,177 of record JAPKLX010000003.1, on the reverse strand, counting down.
CCAAATAAGAAGACTGCTTTTCTGAATGTGGCTGTCAAGGAGGAGCCGATTGATTATGTGGAAAATCGTCTACCTAAAAAAAGAATGCTAGAGAGGGGAAATGGTGAAAGGTATTTCGAAGGACAAGGCAGCAATAAATCAGTTTCTGAAATAGAAATCCTTAACCATGATGATGTAGTTAAGGAAGGAAACTTCAGCCCTTTCATTTCATCAAAGAGATTTCATAGCACCGTAAGTCTTTTCTTAACACGAATCCATCCCTTTTCGTTTGCGTTATTGTTTTGCAATCAGTATCAATTTAATGTTCTTCCTTACGACGTGTGAATAGATGAGAAATGAAGAGTTGCAGAATCTTAGTCGTCAAAGTGCAAAGGATGAATTCAGGAAGGAGCTCTTAGAGGTCCTTAGAAAACCATTCAACAAAAAGGAGTACCGAGAGTATCGGGAGGAATTTCAGTATGGATCCTACCGTAAACTCAATCCCGGTAAATGTTTCGCTATATGCTATCTATCTCTCAACGGAATCATCTCTGCATAATGTTCGTCTTTTCTTTACGTGTCCTAATGTTCTAGTTTCATACATGACTTTGTGCTAGCCTCCAAGTCAGTACTTAGTTTACTCGACACACTATTGAATATATACATTATTTAATGCAGGAGCGCAAAAGAGACTGACAAAATACCGATATAATCGACAAAAACGTTTGGTCATCCTTCGCGGATTCTTCTTTTGGCTTAAGGTTTATGTTTCAGATGCAGATTCAGAACACATAAATTGATTGCTATGACTATGAGAATCTCTAATTAAATGTGGTCATTAGTTCAGTCCCATTTTGAGCATACCATGGATCTGATTTTGCCCAGTTCATATTTTTGCAGAATTTGACGCGTGAAGGATCGTTTCGGCCATGGAAAGACGAGGAATGCCTTGCAGTCGAGATACCGCCGCCTTGCTAATCCTTTGAACCAAGTGTTATGAATGATTATGTTGGATATTTTTACAGTTGAAGTGATGTGTCAATCTTATGTAATACCTAGGGTTCATAATTAAACCAAACATTGTTAGGTAAAATCGAGCTTGAGTTCAGTTCGTTTATTATTCGTTTTAATAATTTTCAGCCAGTCTTCGCTCAATTTTCAGCCCTTATTTTAATCAAGACTACATTTTTATTGTGAAAAAATTTCTATTTCAGGATTCGGAACTCCCAACCCTTCTTGGGTGGGGACCATAAAATGTTCGTTTAAAACAAATAATGATAATTTTTCTGGGAATGGATAGTTTTTCAAAATGTTTGGTGAACGAAGAAGACAATGTAAGGGTTTATTACATATTCACATTTAAACGATTTTCATGTGTTCAAAAGGCATAATGCACAAGGCTCAATAGGAATCTGGTACATCACCTTCATAACTAAACCCCACTCGAGGTTTTCCCATACTGAAATTCAACACTCTTGCATCCATGTTGTATTTGATCTCTCCTTGGAACAGCAGCTTCCTTATGTAGTGTTCTATGTCCGAACCGATCAACCGCAGTGTGTACTCTGTCAACGGGGCTCCCTGCACGGTAGAGTTGTACGCAAATCAAATAATTTTAGTTCAATTCAATATTTGTAACTATTCGACTAAATGTATAAATACTACTTAATCTGTTCATTAAAATAATTTACATTTTACCTTATCGTACGTCCACAAAAATAATTTACACCTAAAAATTTTCCATTCATAGTGACACTCAAACCCCACTCATTATATACAATTTAATTTAAAACAATGTATCAAGTGTCACTTAACTTAACCCCTAACTATCAATTTTTTCTGCGTCCCGCGCTGCGTATAACCATCAAAGTTAAAAAACATTATTACAACTCGATTTATGTGAAAATGTTAATCATTTTGGTCGAGGAAGAGAAGGTTAACGAAGTTACCTCGTAGTGATCGACGAGCTCCTGGAAGTAGGAGTAGACTTTGATGCAGGTTTCGTCTGTCCAGACGAACTCGTCGGTAGGGTCGAGGAGAAGAGTGAGCTTATCCATCTGCGTTTGGTCGAATTCGCACGTGACCGGATCGATGTAGGCAGCGAAGATCCTCACGTGCCGGGTGGTGCAGCTCAGCCACTGCCCGCCGTATTCCTTCCCCATGTTCTTGCTCTTCACGTTCAGCTGCGGCTCCACCGGGCGCGGCGTCGTCATGGCCGGCGCCGCCTCCTGCGTCTTCGGCTTCTCTGCTTCCAATTTCGTCGTCACATCTTCTTCCACTTCTGCTTGTTGCGCTGAAACTGTGCCGCGCCTTCTCAGTTTGTCGGTGCGGCTCCTCCGTGGGAGCATGGGGAAGCCGGCGGCGTACGCCGCGTAGGCTGACGTGGCAGCGGCCATGGTTGATTTGTGGGTGGAGAGTGTTGTTTCAGACAATGGTGGAGTTTGGTTTTCTCTGTTTGTTGATGGATTTCTGTCCTCATTTTCAGTTCTTTTTGTAGATAAGAGTTTCTCATTGTGTGACGTTAAAAGGATATCAAAATTACAATTCTATTGAAAACGAATGAGTTGCGTCTAGTATTGACTTCCTTAAACTCGAAACATGATCAGTAAGTGTTAAACTCGAGTTCCACTCAATCCAATTTTAATTTTTTAAGGTCGAGCTTGAGTTAGTAAAAAGATCTATAAGCTCGAGTTCAACTCAATTATCTTACTTAAGCTCATTTAAGTTTTTCTCTTGTTTAATCAATAAAGAATATAAATGCTAAATCATAACCTAAGCTCGCGAGCATCAAGCCGAATATCATTGAACACGGGCTCAATATGTACTCGAATAACTCAAGCTTAAACTTGACTCAATTAATAATGAGTCAATTTCGATTTTGTTACGAGTAGTTCACGAGCTGTCTTGACGGACGTACACTCCAACTTTTATCCCTCTATAACAAAATTACATTTAAAGGTGATTTTGGGTATATCTCTTTTCACCAATAATCAAAAACCTAGACAGCAACTTCAAATTGAAAAGGACAAATAATTCGAACAATATCAGAATTTCATTTTTCTCAATTGTTCTTACAAAAAAAAACCTATATCTAAACCTTTAAACTAACACTTACAAGTAAAGATGACAATTGATAACTATACAACTATGTTATTCATCTCCGGGAGGGTGCCAATGGCTGGAGACGAAGAATCTATTATCTACTGCACCATTTATTTTTGTCGGTGAGCTCATTCCGGTGCATCTGGCAGAGTTTCATCGTCGTCGCCAACTTCTAAGCTAATGTAATCTGGGAATTTTCCTTCACGGACAACTATGTCATCCTTACCTTCGGAGGAGGGCTTCTCGGTGGGTCCTGTGCTGCAGCAGTCGTCATCAGCTCCAACTAGCCCGCCATCAAAATACCGTCCCCGTACAACCTTTTGCTCGCTCGGTGGCTTCACTTCTGGCTTCTTTTTCGGGTGGTGAAGCTTGCAAGTCGATGCTTGAGGACACACTCCGGTTGCTTCGAACGTGGGGCAGACGTAGGTGTGTTTCTTCTGGCACTGCAAGTTCACAAACATGATCCATTCATAACACTGGGGATTGCTGCAATAGCGAGCGCTTGGCATATCTTTAAATGTCATCTGTTTAAACCCATGACTGCAGATGCTGCCGTCTCTCGCTGCGCTTCAAAATCCAGCTGTCCAGCTTCGATGCAGTGCGTGCAAGTGTAGTGGGGGGAGGGGGAGGGGGTATAAAATTTATAACAAGGAAAGAATTAAATGTCGTGCCATAAGCTGAGATTAGTAGTGCCATGTTTATGAAACAAATACCGCTTGGTGTAGAATATCAAAAGCCAAAAGGAAACGACAAGCAGTACCTCATTGCCATCAGCACAGTAACCTCGGAGGAAACTTTCACAAACACCTGAGTCAGGACTAACATGCACATGTCTATAAGGACAATTGTCGTTGGAGCATGACCCTGTAAAAACATGAATGAGATGCTAGAGCGTTCATCACAAACCAACACAACCAAATCATGCAACAAGACTATGTACCTTTCAGAAAATACGAACAATCTTGCATCCTCTCGGGGATAACCTACATCACGAATAGTGTCATTGCATAAATAAACAGGGATATGTGCACCGAGAACCATAAGACAAAAATCACTTATTACCTTGTGGGTCAATTTGCAGTTGCTGTTGGTGCATGAACCGGTTAGGAATTTAGTACATACTGCTATTTTAGAGGGATCGTGGATGTATGGACACTTCCCATCATCCTTGTTGCATTTTCCAAATCTAGTGAAGAACTGACAATATTTTCTCTTTCTAGCCAGCCGCAATCGGGCAGTACGTAAACTCCATCGAACTTTCTCGCTTGCCAGGACGCGGACACGTTTCTTTGGATCTCTAACCAGCTGATTACCATTTCCAATTCGAACATATCTAAACAAAAGCAAAATATCAAACTGAAAATACCACTAAAATATGCTCAAATCATAGCAAATATTGTTTCATGTTTTAAGACGTTTCTCAATAAACCACACGAGATTACTAAATAAAAGCAGCTCCACATAAAAAAACGTACTCTTCATTGCCAATTAATAATCTCCTTGGGATATAAGATCTCTTAACAGTCTCTTTAGATTGAAGAGCAACTGAGGATGGTGATTCTTTCTCTGCGGGATATGCATAAAGAGAGGAGATCAGATAGAAAGATTTCTAAAAATAATGGCAACATGATCATTACATTATTCTGACAGATGCAATACTAAAGCAGTTTCTTACTTTCATTGGAAAAAGAACCAAGAATCACAGATGTATGAACATAAAGAGTGAATTATACAATACTAAGCCATTTGGATGATTATGGCCTATAGCTCAAAATATCATTAATCAACAGTACTACTCGCTAAAATTTGCATGTAAGAGAACACGGACCATCATACCTTTAAATCATGATAAAATCAATGAAGAACAGAACTCCGTTAGTTACGTTAAAAAAAATCAGATACGGAGCAACTCATAGATGACTATCAATATATAATAATTTCATGAAAACTGTCAATATTATTTGTGGAATTGGATCTGAGATGGTTAATTTTACGTAATATAGAAGTAAATGATAAGTTGACCAACATAGAAAACACAGAAGTACATGAAATAGCATATCAAACCACCTGTGATCCTCTGAAGTGTCCTCCTTGTTGGATCCATCTTATATCGCTCCGAACCAATACGAAATATTCGTTCTCCTGTTCACGTGATCCAAATATGCACAATGTGTTATATACATGAGTCAGTAAAACTAAACCAATCTAAAATTGACTGTCAATAGTATTAACAAGCATTTTACTTCTTGTATATATCTTAACTAAAACCATATTTTTTGCAACATACTGCACACAAAAATGCCACACCAGGATTTCAGAGCAGTGTACCTGGGCGAAGCTTTACATTAAGAACCCACTTACGAGAAACATGATTTCTGCTCTTTGAAATGGGAACAACACTTTTTTCTTCCTTTTTCCTCTTCTCAGCAGCAGCAACAGCTCTTGTAGCATCCTATTAATAAACCATATATAACATAAACTTGCATGATTTAAGCTTTGTAAGCAGGAATACTTGAGCTCAACAAACCTCGTTAGCCTTCTTCGAGCTCTTTTCAATTGATTTTGACCACTTCAAACTAGAGCCACCAACATTTAAAACTTTCGATATCTTAAGAGAATATCCATGGCTTGATCTAGTGTAAATTGCACCTCTCTTTCTTGACACCAGTAATTTTTGACTACACAACTCAGACAGAGAGAGAAACATGCAACAGTTGCATCATTAGTTTCGGTCTCATCCAGACCAGAGAGACGGGAAATTTTATTGCAGTTGTATCAATGTAAAAGAGAGCTGCATAAAATAACCATATACCTGATGTTGGAAAGGGATGGTTTTATACCCAGTACAAGACTTCTCCGATAAGCAGATCTTTTAAATGAAAACAGATTCGGCCAGACTTTTCGAGGTCCCAAAGAATCCTTAGGTTTTTCTGATGACTGTGAATCATGTAGTTTCCAAACAAATGAAAATTTTGAAGATCTGGAAGTTTTGGCAAAACTAGATTGCCTCCTGGTAGAAACTTTAGGAATAACTGAGTGAGGCATCAGTCCAGGCGCAGTGATATTTCCTCTTTTTACATGATTTTCTGATGATGTTCTTAAAAGCTGGTTTCCCCTACTCTTATAGTAGCCATCAGAAAACTGTGATTGGGAATTATCCACCCCTGATATAGACATATCATCAGAATTTGAAGTAGCAACCAATTGATTAGATCTCCTCTTAACATAGATTATCTTCTTCACTGTATTCCCTTCTCCAGCTGTACTATGGCTATCTGGGTTAATGACTGAATCGGTTTGGCATTCAGGGACGGGAGAAGACCTTATCCTGTCATTCGTGACATCTAAAGTTCTAGAAGGACAATCATTGTTGTGAGGATTACTAACAGGCAAAGGCTCCTCCATGTTGCAAGGAGTCCATCTTAATGAGTTCCCACTATGATTTAGGCTCGGTGATTTTGCCATTTCAGAAGTGTTCGTTGCTCTTTTCTTTAGAGCAGGCGCATCAGCATCATTGGTCTTCCAGCCAGTTACCATGTCATTCTTATCATTGCTGCAACTACTAAGACTAAAAGCCAAGCTACTTGAACCAGGGAATCCATGTGAAACATCATCTGACAGGGAATGCCTTCTCACTAGGCTATTGCCTTTCCTTACATATGAACTCTTAATAGGTCTGGCTGCCTTTGTTGTATTACTCTGAGGAATGGCAGAAGGTTCCTTCTTTGGTTCTGCAACTGCAGCAGTGGAATTTGCAGTTCGACACCACGTCCTTGATTTTGTAGCATGAGAAGAATATAAGTTCTTCGTATTACTAAGATTTAAAGGATGCTGCATAGGGCAAACTTTAGTAATAGCAGAAGTAACTTGGTTCTTGCTCCAAGTTAGTTTACCATGAACAGGATACAGTTTATTGGCCACTTTAATGGTTTCCTTAGGTACAGGTTGTGCAGTTTGTGACTTGTTTACAGCAGCCCCTGAACATTTCCCAAGAGAACGAGTATTTGAATCAGCAAATGCATGCTTTTTTTGGGATATGTTATCATTGCAACAAATCATTTCATTTTCTGAAAGGGAGGTTGATCGCTTGATATTTCCCAGTAAACACGAATCTGAGTAGACATGCAGCTCTTCTGGAGAATTCATGCAAGATCGTATGTCAAAGCTAGAAGCTAATGATTCATCACCAGAGTCAGAAGTACTGGGACCATTTCTGTTAGAACACAACATGGTATTAGCAATCAAAACCAGATCATTGCTCTCAAGTGATTGGCCGCCATCTACCAGATTCTCCTCCAGATTTATAGCATTTAAGCCATTAATACCAACTTCACCTTCCACATCAGTGGTTCCACATCGGTTGATGGTTATGGGTGCTGATGAAGTATCCCCACTTTGCTGAGCTCCAGATTCAGATGGCCTGGTGGAATGCTGCTCAAAAATTATGGGATTACTGAGCCCATCTGCAATCGAATCATCTTCGGAAAGAGATGAGACATTAGATCTTGGGCTTGAAAGTTTCAGCTTCCTCTGGTAGCCTGGGGGTGAGACATTCTCACTCAAATTAACCTCAGAATATGAATCTTTAACTCCAGAAGAACTTTCTAGTAAGCTGGTGTCCTCCATGCAGCTATCTCTCTCTCCAACAAAATTGCCAACCATTGCAGGACTAATATCCTTTGCCAAACACTTTGGAACTCCACCATCAGTGGACATAACAGTTTGAACATTCACACTGGCCTTTGTACCAGATAGACCCATCTGAGCACCTCCATGTTTCCTCTTCCTAATAACCTTGGATGAATTGTCAACAGATAAGTCACTTTTTTTGTCAGTGATCACCTTGGGAGATGAATTATCAATATATAAGCAAGTTTCTCCACCATCAACACAGTAAACATTGTTTGAGAGAACAGTTCCCACTTGATCAGGAAAATATATTTCAATCTCAGGTGAAGTCACTCTATCATTTGCCGAAAGCGAGTGGGAACTAGCTGAAATATCAAAAGCAGCATTTGGACTATATGTAACAGCAGCACCTTCTAAAATTCTGAGATCCTCTGCATCCAACATAACTTGAGGAGAATTGGACTGGTTTGGGGAGAAGTTCTCTGAGTTGGCATCTTTGAGTCCCACTTCAGAGATGATAGCATCCTCTGTCATTTTCATTACCGCAAAATCAAATTTTAGGGGTGGAACCAGTTCGTGGATTTCTGAGAAATAATTATCTTCATGAACCTCAGAATTCCTTGTTTTCTGGGGGTTTGAAACACCAGCAGGACTTCTTTGGCTTTCCGAAGACCCTCCAGTATAAGATCTTTCGAACAAGACAGCTTTACCATGATCTTGATGTCCACTAACATCATGCTCCCTATCACTGCCCAATATATTATTTTGGCAAATAGGCTCAATTGATCCCTTCTCTGTATCACATACAAAAGCTTTATCAGGTACATATTTGTTCGCAATGTCCACAGGCTGATTGAAGTCCAAACTGTCTCCACATCCGGCACTCTCAATATGTAAAAAGTTATCATGTGCATGACGCGGAACCTCATAAGCTCTAAACCAGTTCACCCCCATGGCATTTTTTCTCTTCTTTTTCCTTGACCCGCTTGAGCGCGTTTCTTGCGATATGTCCAAAGTGGATCCTTTCAGAATTTTCACTTCTGGATGAGCATCCTTCAGATGGTTCACACCTAAATCTCTGGCACTTTTGGCAGTTACACTTCCACTATTAGGGTCGGAAACTGAATCCATGTGTTCTTTTGAAGTTGCCCGTGGATCACACTGGATATCTGAAAGGACATCTGGTTTGACTGTAGGCAAATCAGATGCATTATACCCTAATCTTTCCTTCACTGAGTTTGATTTTACAGACAATTTAGGAGCTGAATGTGATGGCACCTGAATCACCTTTGCCACAAGTGCATTTGTCCTAAACGAAATAGCAAGTTCCATAGGACTCTGCTTCCTCTCTCTCTTAGCTTCCATTCTTGTCTGCATCTTCCCAGATCCTTTCTCGTTGACCTTGAAATTACCTCTACTATAGTCTTTCACAAATTGATTAGATTTTAAACCCCCATTATTCCTGTTACAAACTTTTCCTAGTGGAGACCCAAGTACTGCATTCTTTTTCTGCAATCTCTTCTTCTTATCAGGCCTAATGAACTCCCCCTTACTGGCCCCAGCCCCTAACCTACCACTAAATCTATCAAAACTCAGATCATCATCAGCAAACTCAGGTTGCCTGTCTCCCAATCGAGACAAAACTCCACCGAAACTCATATCATTCTCATTAAATTTTGGTTGCCTGTTTCCCAGTCGAGACAAAACTTCGCCAAATCTCAGATCATTCTCAGCAAATTCTGTTTGCTTGTTTCCAAGTCGAGACAAAACTCCAGCAGACCTGCCAGAGTCTCGTTTCCACCAATCATCATCCCCATGAATATACAACTCGTGACCCTGATTGCTCATATCACTTTCCCATCTCCTCTCGTCAAAATTCTGCTCTATGTATAATTCATTACTCCTGTCGCAACTACCGTTATCCCATCCCTCCCCATAATAATCACACTCCCTGTACAATTCATGACTCCGATCATTCAAACCACTATACCATCTCCTCTCATCAGAATCCCTCCTGTTGTCCAAGTCAGAACTCCAATCACTAATCCCTCTATCAACAAAGCCGTTACCTACATCAATATCAGGAGCCCTAATACGTTCTTCCCTGGAATCCCAACCCAAATTCCGGTCCCAATTTTCATGTAATCCACGTATATTATCATTATCACCGCGATGAAAATTTTCATCATCGAAGACAAGCCTTCTCTTGGGATAATCATGAACAATTCGCAAGGGTAGGCTTTCTCTCGGGTGTGTGGGTGGTGGAGGCGAAAGATAGGTGCGGTGAGGATAGGGTTTTGGTAATGGATCGAATTCGTAACGATATGATCTCTCAGGAATAGAGTACCGAGGAGGAGAGAAATCAAATAGCGGCGGCGGCGGAAGTGGTGGTGGAGGAGGAAGAGTATTCAACGAACGGGTTTGTGGTGGAAGCGGCGGCGGTGGGGGGAGGTGGTGGGGAATGAAATCAGGACGAAGGAGGACGTTTCCATACCTGACATGATCACAGTCGTCGTGGCGGCGGCGGCGGAAGGGACACATCGGTTGGAGATCCATTGCGCGGCGGCGACTCATCGGATTTTGCGTGAGCTGAAATTATGACTGTTCTTTTCTTTGTTCAGTTTTCCAAATTGCCGGCGGAAAAGAAAATAAATCTCTTTTTCTATTTCTTTTTATTGTGTATATCCATTTAATATTAGCTGTGGACTATGAAGTCAGCATGAGGTCATATTAAGATAACATTATTTGAAGTTTAAAGTAGGGGTGTGCAACTACCGAACCGAACTGAATAACCGATAGGTTTTCGTTCAATTTTTATTTTCGTCGATTTTCGGTTCGGTTTTAAAAATTCAAAACCGATAGGTTTCGGTTTGGTTATCGATCGAACCGAACGAAATATAATAATTTAAATATTAAATATTTATATCTATAATTTAGTAAATATATATTATATAATGTATTTTAGATTTATAAAATATAATTTAAAAAATATAATTTTGTAAAGATAATTTTATAAATTATTTATAACTTATAAAATAAAAATAATTATTATAATTGTTTCGGTTCAAAACCAAACTTAACCGAAACCGATCGGTTTACGATTCAATTTATATTATCTGAACGGTCAATTCGATTTATATTTTTTAAGTTCGATTCGATTTTCGATTTAAGAAAATTTGATCCGTGGTTTCGATAGATGCACATCCCTGGTTTGAAAGAGAGAATGATACGAAACCAAAGCGAAGTGGATTTGGGCTTATGCATTGGATGATGAAGAAAATAATTTGGGCCACGGCCCAAAATCCACAAAATTGATGAGATGACTATTGGGTCTTGATTATTTAGCAGGACCGCTTATCCCCTATATTAGATAATATTAAATTATATTCTAGTTAATAAAATTTAGTTAAAAAGCGAGAATTAATAAAAAAAAAAATTATTAAAAATTTAATAATTATCTACGAGGTATGTCATATCGTTTGTGGATGCATTAACCCCACTGCGTAATGTGTAATTTGAACTCGTTGCTATATAACTCAACCAGCAGAGGCACTCGACAATGAATATTTTACATTTATATGATTTTTTTTACATATTTTATTAATTTGTTACTCCCTCCGTCCACGTTATTTCTTCTCAACTTTCCTTATTGATACGTCCACCAAGTTTCTTCTCACTTTCTTTCTATTTTTGACAACTCTTTACTCCACCACAACTCAACACATCATCAATAATGTGGACCCCATTCTCCACTAACTACACACTACTCAATATATATATTAATATGGACCATTTATTCCACTCACTACTCTATACACTTTACACATCATCAATAAAGTAGATCACATTCTCTATAAACTATACAACATTCAATATATTTTACATTTTACCAACTAAGTCAACACAATTTATTAAAACTCGTACCGCGTCAAAGTGAGAAGAACAATCGTGGACGGAGAGAGTATTATTTAGGACAACCAAATAAATATTGTCGAACTCCACCTCTCACAAGAGTAGGTGCATGTGGTAAAAATGGACGTCAAGAATGTGTGCTTATCCAACAAGCAAAAGGCCTACTAAAATTAACTGCGTGGACATAGGCAACAACTTGAGCCAGTGCACTAGTCTAATTCTTTGTGACTCTTGAATTAGAGATAAATTGAGTGAGGATAATAAAAATTTGTTTTATATATATAATGAATAAATATATATATATATACACAATGTTGAATAAGTTCTTGGGGTTTTGGAATGAAAATAATTTACATAAGTTGAAGTTTGTATCATGAATATTTCACCACCAAATTTAATTACTCCCATAATCCATGAAGTCACTGTTCAGTTTAATTCAGTACCTATAAAATTTCGTGTTCTGGTGTCTAAAGCCAAAAAGGGTATCCATGAAAATAAGAATCAATAAATTAAGTTCAAAATATAAGGTGGAGTTTTGATGTCTCAATCCTAAAAGATTTAACCACCATCACTAAACATATGTTACAAATCATCCTTTCAAAATTAATAAAAAAAATAGACATTTGAATTGTATTAATCAACTAATAATAGTAAAAACAAAGCAAATTCAAAATATATGAAATATAAATTAACTACTCTCATTGTTGACTAAAATTGTGATTGATTTATTAAAATTTTTGTCATAAATAATCGTATTTATAGAGTATTTCAAAATAACATGAATTTGGCATAATTATATGAATAATAAAATTGTTTTAAAAAAAAGAATGTAATACTTATATTTGGATAAACAAAAAGAAAACGAAAAAGTATATATATTAATTTTTAAAAATTGAAAAAAAAAATGTGAGGCTCAGATCTGTAATCAATAAGCAAACGGAGGCCAAACACGCCATGGCTGCGACACCGGTTGCACGAGAATTCGCGCCGTCCGGATCGCCCCGCCAAGATACGGCTGGACAATCCGATTACCCGACCCAACAGCTCATGCAAACAAAAAAGGAGAAGAATTATCATCACAGCCTCTTCGAACCGAACCGTATTACACCTCCATGGATTCGCAAATTGCAAAGCAGCCAGTCATCACTCAGAAAAAAGAAGTGAAGGAAAAAGCAGAGTGAATACCGAAAAGGCACGCAGATCAGAAAGTATAGCGCGTAATTACAGTATGATGGTGTATATATATATATATTATATGCTTTCCCTTTACAGAGGAAAAAAAGAGTGGTTCTTTTTTGGAGAAAACTCATCGGCGAACAGAGAGGGTAACCGCCCTAAAAGAAATCCTCTCACTGTTGGCCTCATTTTCCCCCCTTTTGTTAGTGAAATCGCATGAGCTAATGAGTGATCTGATTTTGGTCCTCAAGGAATTAGGGCTTTCAAATTTATAACGGTGATTGGTTTTTATTTGCCCTTGGTGGAGATCGTATTTGCAAGGGCCAAGCGTTGGGTTTTGTGTGCGAGGAAGGGTATAAATGGTTTTTCCGCTCTCTGAAAGTCTGGTCAGCAGGCGATGTTTCCCATGGTTGTACTGTGCTGCTGAGAGCTTGTACCTCTTGCATCGTGTGCGGTACTTTCTCCTCGAATTTATGCGTTTAATGGCTAACATTAACTCGTTTTGTGTGTTAGTGCGACTTGGGAAAACGCATTATTGTTGGGTTATTCATTTTGCAAACCAAGTTTACATTTTCTTGAAAAAATAATAAATTTACAATTGAATATTTTAAATTTCATATATTTTATTTTTTTGAGTAGCTTATTTTACTAAAAACAATAGTATACATTTAGGAATTATTGCTTATTTTGTTTATTTTGTGTACTCAATTAAGAATGTCAAGATTAGAGAATTATAAAATAATATTATAGATTGTTTGGTGGACATGTTTAAAAGTATGATAATTTCTATTTTTGTGTTTGGTAGATCATATTATTAAACCACCTTCTACACGTACACCAAAATACTAATTTTAGGACGGGAACAATATTTAACAACATGTCAACGTGTTTAGCACAATTACTACCAAACATATGATTTGGTAAGATAATCTTAGTATATTTAGCTACTAAAGATGACCTTATAATATAGTTATTAAATTGTAATTTCATATACATTTTGATATTCAGCTTATAAATTATCCCCAAAGTGTTCCAAACATGTTTATTAACCAAACAAGAAAAGGTAACAACTGCTAACAAGAAATATATTAGTCACTACACTTCTCAATTTTCAAGAGTATGCTAGAATGTGACCTAGTGATGATCAACGAAACTTAGCTCATTACAATAAGCAACCAGTAATACGAAAAAGAGAAAGAAAACCTCCTTAATGCTGCTGCACCACTTATCCAAATCGGCTAATTTTAATGGCAACCGTGCACGAATCGCCCGTCCCGCTGCTCGGGCGTTCCTGCGACGCCCCTTTAGTTCTGCGTTTTCCGTTGCTCGGGTGTTGTACCTTGAAATCCTTTGCAGTTCCTCCCTGCAAATCACTCACGGCAGCAATGAGAGACTTTGTTCTACCGTTGAGAGCTATGCCGTTGGCGCTCATGTCCTCATGCAACTTCTCAGCAGTTTCCCAATCTAAAGCCTTCAAGCAGAGAGATTTTATGAGTTTATTGTACTCGTCGTGTTGAGGCTGGATCCTGTGTTGCCTCATCTCGAGTAACAGATTCACAGCCTTGTCGAACTGCTCGAGCTTGCAGTATCCACGGATGAGTGAGTGATACACGACTGGGGTCAGCTTGGTGTGCTTCTTCTTGGCTTCCTCGAAAATCTTGCATGCTTCGTCCATCTTTCCGGCCCTTGCAAGGCCACTCATGATCACACAGTAGGTGTAGACATCAGGTCTTAAGCCTCTGCTTTCCATCGCTTTCAACAAGCTTAGAGCCTCCTCCATATTCTCACTTTTAGTGAGCCTATTGATTACAAAGTTGAATACGCCGTTTCCAGGAGGTGGGCCGGATTCGATCATCTCATGTAGAAGCTTCTTGGCACTGTCCACATCCTCAATCCAACACAGCTTTTTAATAACACTGAAAAAGGTCTTCATTGCATACTTCCTATCGTCTGCTGAATACTCATTCAACAACCCCAAGGCCAATTGTGCAGTTTCTTTATCAAGCTCCTTATTGATTTCTTCAAAAGTCTCCTTGGTAGATTTCTCAATCCGAGAAAGAGAGCTAATCATAGAGTTCAAACATGATCTTGGAAGATCCATCTTTCTATCCTTGGCATATAGATACACCAAATGTGCATCCATAGCCCTCCCTCCCTTGCACAAGAAATATACAATCTTCCCTACCCTACCGGCATCGGGCAACTTCTCTGCAGTCAGCATCTTTTCGCTCACAGACCACGCCCAGTCGTAGAACGACCTCTTGCAAAGAGCTTCGATTGTTATATAATATGTATCAGCATTTGATTCACATCCCAACTCCTCAAACTTATTGAACACCTCAAATGCAGCCTTCCCTTTCCCCAACCTTGAAAACTCTGCAATTATTTGGTTCAAACACTCTGTACTTACAACCCCTTTCACCTTCTCCGCAACCTCCTTTACCAAATCCCACAATGCATACACTTGCATCCTCTTGTTCTGTTCGCATATCGTTGCAACGAGCTCATTCAGCACCTTCGAAGTCATCATGAACCGAGGCTCCTTCAAAACCCACCTGAAGAAACCGATCAAATTCTCCCCAGGTACAGAGGAGGTCTGAAGCACCTTCAGCATAAGATCATCGTCCAAATACAAATCCATCGCTTCCAAACGAGATTCGATTGAACCTTGAATAGCGCCAGAACTCTGCAGCAAAGACAACAACCTCTCCACCTTCTCCTCATCATTCTCCTTCACCAATTCAACGCCCTCCTCTACAGAATCCAAATTCTCACCAACAGCATCAACACCGCTGAAAATCTCACCGAAGCTCTGATCCACCTCGGGAACATCTGCAGCGCCATCAAATATGGAATCCTCATTCTCAAATCCACCAGATTCATTCAACCCACTGAAATCGAAACCACCAGTTGCCGCATTATTCCCAACCAGACGCTCAGAAGGAAGCTCATCGTGACTCTCAGTTGAATCCGAAGAGAAAAATCTAGGGTTGCGGTGAAAGTGATGGGTCCTCGAGAAAAACGAAAATGGAGATGCGGATTCAATAGAGAGCGGCGGCGATCGATTTGCTACATGAAGATTGACCGGAAGATGCGGCTTTCGCGTCAGTGGCGCCGTACGCCGGTAGAACAAAGCTCTTCTTGCTAATGGCCTCCACATTCTGGGTCTGCGAAGCTCAGTGAAAATGGTAGCCGAAAACCCTAATTCTGAGCGAGTCGAAGGGTTTTGTTTTCGCTTTTTGGAAATAATAATATTATTTAATCATGAATTGATTATTAGATAAATTAGAGAATTGGTAAATATATTTTTTTAAAGAATTAATTGTGCTAAAAAAATCACAAATCAAATAATATTTGAAACAATGAAACTTAATTTATTATAATATTTTTAAAATCAAATTAAATTAAATTTTAATTATAATTTAATTTTATAAATTTGAAATTTGCTAGCCCCATTCGGAACATCAGGAGTATTCGAGAATTTGTATTTGTGATGGGACTTGGGAACGAAACTAAAAAAATTTCAATTTTGAAAGGCCGAATTTCAAAAAGGACTATTGTATCTCTTATTGCATTAATAAAATTACAACACATGACATAAGAGATAATTAAGGTTCAAAATTTATGGTATATATAAAAAATAGGGGAAAAGACGGGCCGGTCCATTATGACCAAATATTGGGCAAAAAAAACCATCAAAAAAACTTATTATCATGCGGCCCCAAATTACAAGTGGATGGACCAAAAAACCACCCATATAAATCGCGCCTCTCCACTTCAATTATCCCCTCCTTCTTCCCCCCTCTCTCTCTCACTCAGCCGCACTCTCTAGAAGAGCCATGGAGACTCCCAAATCACTCAAAAAATTCTGGATCGCTTCTTGCACTATTTTCGTCTTCTGGTATCTCCTTATCTACGCTTCCGATCGCTCGTCTCTGCCATCCCTCGCCGTCGCCAGGATCCAATCTTCCTGTGCTAGTGATAGTAACACCTCCGCCGTCGACGGCAGCGAGGAGAGGAGGAGATTGTGCAAGGGCAGATATATATACATCCATGAAAACAGTTCTCGCTGGAGATTATATTTCACAACTGAATGAAAACAGTAATGGTTTTGGATTTCAAACTAGATGGTTCATTACTTATGTGCTGATGGTTCATTACCTCTGTTCTTATGGTTCACAATGTCTGATGTAATGGTTCTCGCTCGTCTCTGCCAAAACCCTCGCGAAACCAGAAACCAGAAACCTAAATTCCTCTTGATGGTTCTCTTGTTAGCTTATTCTGGTTTTTGCATAATCTGGATAGAATAATAAAGTTAAGTTC